>VWZP01001128.1:4223052-4293491 GCA_013396995.1 Dicaeum eximium
CCAGCGGCCGCGGCGCTGCTGAGGCGGGGGGCGGCCGGTCCCGGCCCCGGCGGCGGCAGCAGCAGCAGCAGCAGTATCGAGCGGGGGCTGCCTCCCTCTCCCCGCTGAGAGAAGGAGGGAGCGCCTCGCCTCGCCGTGCCACCCGGCTCGCCGCCGCCATGCTGCCCGGGGTGGGAGTGTTCGGCACCGGGCTGACGGCGCGGGTGATCGTGCCGCTGCTGAAGGCGGAGGGCTTCGCGGTGAAGGCGCTGTGGGGCCGCACGCCCGAGGAGGCGGAGGAGCTGGCCAAGGAGATGAGCGTCCCCTTCTACACCAGCCGCATCGACGAGGTGCTGCTGCACCAGGACGTCGACCTGGTCTGCGTCAACCTGCCGCCGCCGCTCACCCGGCAGGTCGCCGTCAAGACCCTGGGTGAGTGCGGGCGGCCGGGGGGCGACCCCGCCTCGGGCTCGGGATTCGCGCTCGCCTCGGGCTGAATGGAATTGAACCTCCCTCCTCAGCGCGGAGTTTTTCCCTTCGCTTTACTCTTCAGCCCTCTTCCCCGTTCCCCGTGTCTCCGGAGAGGGGCTGGCCGAGCCGCGGGTGCAGGCCGAGCACTGGCGGGGCGCGGGGGATGGCGCTGCGGCAGCTCGCTGTGACATCCCATGTCCCCGGTCCCCGCCGGCGAGGTCCCTCAGCACCAGGGACCCGCCCCTCCGGGATGCTCGGGCAAGCCTAAGCAGGGCAGGGCCGGGCCTGACAGCCGAGGGTGCGGGAGGAGGGAGCAGGTGTCACCCGTGTCGTGGTAAAAAGGAGAAAGTCGCGGTAAAAGGGAGGAGATAATCATCCCGCCCGGCGGTTCCCATCCGCGCCTGGCAGGGGAGCGGGATCCGAGCATCGCGCCCGCCCTGGGCTGCTCGGAGGGTGCGGATGTCCGCGCTGCCCCCGGGACCCCAGCTGCGAACCAGAGAGGGAGGCAGGAAGCGGTGACAGCAGAGGAAACGCTTAGCGAAGCTCACGTACAAAGGGAAGGAGGGACTGAAAAAGTAGGCATGCACTGTGGTGAGCTGCTCTGCTTTCAGGCGTGCAAAAGCGGGCCGCGTCTCGCTTTCTCCTGTGGAAGCGCAAGTCTGGGCTTTACTCTTCCAGCTTCGGTGGCTCTGGTCCTCGGACGCTGGCTTTCCGGTGGATTTAAGTGGAAGCATCCTCTGCAATAAAGAAATCTTAATTTGTCCCCTCAAATATAGGTGACAAAAGGAAAAAATGAGAGGAGAAAGCTGTGAGGTGTCGTCGCAGAGAGCGTGGAGGTTTATGAGCCAGGGTGACTGCTGTCTCTCTCGGCCTCATGCATGTGTGTGGTGTGTCTTAGTGTTAAATTGGTGATAGCATCCTCATTAGAATTAGTCACCATTCAAATGCTGCTAATATCGCAGCCAGCTAGTGTTTTCAACATTTAAAATTATGCAATTAAGGAAATTAAGTCAGTACCTAAAGAAAAAATCCTGCCTCAAGTACAGTGTAGGCATTTGTCTGGAATCTTTGCTCAGTGTTACTTTCTGTCCTCAGAATTGCTTGTTCTTTGAGTCAGAACATTTGCTTTTCTTTTATAATACACTTGGCTTTTTCCTGAAGATGCTATGCTTGCACCAGAAGCCTGACTTGCTTGCCAGAATGATATGTGAATGAATATGTAATGTAGAAGTACGTATCCCACAAAACATATATTAATTACAGTATAAGGTAACAAGGTTCCACGTTTGACAGACATTAATTTGGGGACAATTGTGTCAGTTTTCCTGTGACATTCTCTTCCTGCAGGTGTTGCTCATGGAAGTGTTCTGGCTTGCCTTGTGCTCTTAGAGGTGGAGTCTATGAGATTTCAGGCAGACACAAGGCATCTGTTAGAAGAACAAAACTTCTGAAATAATAAAGAAACACAATCGGTGTGCTTTTTCTCAGAGGGCCAGACACATGTCTAGCATAATAAAGAAATAATATTTTGTCCTTCTCTGAATATTTGCAGATTAAAGAAGAAAAAAAAAAAGTCTGTTCTCAAACATGAGCTGAATTTATGCATGGTTCTGTTAATTGATGTAGCTGAGATGTTAATGGTAACTTGCTGATGCAATCTGCTAGCAGCAGACTAGAGGAGGAAGAAAGGTGTTTTCTCCCTGTTTATTAGAACATCACTATTCTTGGTTCCCTTTCACATCTAGTTAAAGGATTTCCTCCCTTTCCCTAGCAGGCATTATTTGTAGCAGGGGTAACAAAGTTTGTGTAAAAATGCATGGAATGCTTTTAAACAGGAACTAAACAGGTTACAAGATGATAATGTGCAACATCTGATTTTTTATAGTGTTTTACTTAAAATATTATTAGAGAAATATATCTTGGACTACAAATAACTCCTCTTACAGTCATCTTAGAGGTAAATTTTCTTAGTTTTTTTAAATACAGTCTTATAACAATGAAAGTTCTTGGGTGTTCTTATAGGTGCAAACAGGGAGCTAGAGCAGCAGTTCCCAAACTGCTGAGAGGAATATCTCTCTGCTGGCAGCTCTGTCTCCTGGTCCTGTTTGCCATTCATGGCTTGGGAACTGCTGTGCCCTGGAGTGATTATTTTGCTTTAATCAATGGATTTTCTGGTTTGTGGGAGAGACTGTAATTCAAGTATGAGGTTCAGAAGTCTCTGGTAAACAGGGGTGTAATGTTGTATAGACTGAGGAAAGCAAATGATAAAAAAACATTCCTTACTCTTGAGATTTCACACAAAAAATATTATGTAGCAGCTAGGACATAGATGGGGATGCCAGAGGTTTTACAGATGGAGATTTCAGGAGGTCTAAACATGATTAGACCTGCATCCTGCACTGCAGTAGGAGAGGTTGAGAAATCATGAGTTGCTTGCTAATAACATGCATGTCTGGCTTCTCTATTACAGAATGCATGTCTGGCCTGGGAAGAGGCAGGGACCAACTTTTCTTTGGTACCCATGTTTTATTTGAAATGGTCTTGTTCCCCAAAGCTGTGTCCTCATTTGGTGAAGTTTCATTATTGAAAAGTAAAAGTCCAAGGAAGCAGTTGGTGGTGTTTCCATCACCCATCTAGAGCTGAGTTTACACTGTGAATTTGCAGCACATTGTGTCTCCTCTGGTCTATCCCTGATGCAGACTCCAGAGGTGAAGGTGGGGTGAAACAGGTGTCCCCACAGCTGTGTTTAACTCTGGCCACTCTGTGGGAAGGGCTCAGTTGTTTTGTTTGCACTGATGCACCTGATATGTAGATGTATTGCTGCTTAAAATGTGTTTTTGGCACAATGGCCCATCATCTGCTGTTGAAACAGAAATGTATGAATACATGCCCCAGCTGAGGAAGTCCCCAAAGTGTGGCTTCCTGGCAGCTGTTGAGGGGAGAAAATGGGAGAAATAAAGCTTCAAACTTGCCCTGTTAGCTTTTCCTCTAAACCTCTCCTGCTTGTCTCTGTTATGAGCAGGTTCCTGAGCTGCATCTGACTCTATGGTAGCTTTCTTAGGATTAGGATCAATGTTGGGCAAGTCTTTGGAACCAGCTGAGAAGTCAAGAGAGAATTGGAAACCAGGCTGGTTTGAGCAGTGACCAAAAGTACAAATAAAACCTGTGATGTTTTATGTGAAATATGTTGATGGCCTCTATCACTTCTGCATAAAAGGAATCAAATTCCTCATTTGCTTCTACAAAATGGGCCTGATCGACCCTTTCAGTTTCTTTCCCCTGGTCTGTCCTGCTTACTTTGGAGCTCTTTTTATTACTGCTTTGTATTTGCTCCCTGGAGCATAATACAAAACTGATGTCCTGACTGACTTGCTGCTTGGTGGTCAAGAAAGATCAGTGGGTGAATATTAGGGTAAGCATTGAGAACAATCCTGCTGTTGAATAGGGGTGGTTTCCCTTCTCACTGAACTGAAACATTCAGTGTGTTTGCTAGAAGTTGTCCTCTTTTCCCCTCCCTGCATGCTTCAGTAGTACAGCCATATCCCAAGGCTGATCAGGCAGGGGAGATGTGTCTGCATGCAGGAATGAAATATGTCACCTACTGAGTGCCTATTTGTGCCCAGCATCAGAAGAGCTGCTAGTACAGACAGTATGATATGAGCCTCCACCTAGTTCAAAACTGTCAGCACACGACTTTTCCCAGTGTAATCCCTTCTCAGTCAATTAGATATGACATTCTTCAGATCCTGACTGAAACACTTGCTTTGGGAAACTGAGTAGTTGCCACATCAGGTGAAGTGATTTACTGCCTGTGGTTCTGAGAAGACCTTGGTGACATTTCATATTGAAGGCACAGATGTTTCTATGTGCCTGGTTCTGTTGGTGGTTGCATCAAGTCACCTTGGATAAAGAGAACTTATTCCTGAGTTCCACCTAAGTCTTTCTGGGGAGCAAATGTTTTGCTTTTGAGAAGACTCAAGTACCAGATGTTTAGCATATCTCTGGGGAGGTTATCCTTGATTCTATTTACAGTTGTTTTGCTTACTCTTTCATCCCAGGCTAAGGACAGGAACACTGAGCTGTGTGTTGAGTGTTTACTGCATGTGTTCACAGCCATGTCTATGTAGTACTAGTTTTTAAAATGTTTATGTTGTAGTAGTGCATGGTAGGAGTTCATTCTGCCTGGGGACTGCACAGAGTATGACTTTCCCAGCCCTCCAGAAGCTGCTCCTCTTAAGGAGCACTTCAAGTTTTTTGCTGATTGGTGGTTCTTCTATACTTGATCGTGGTCATGAGGGAGCATCTTTATTTAGAGGGGAACATAAATAGTACTGCTCAGATCCTTACCTTCCCAGCCCTTCACAGGAAGCACTGGCACCACACAGGCGTGCAGTATAGGCCTGCTGTCCAAAATGTGTTTGTGACAACTCCTTGTTAAAGCACTGACAATGTTATTGCTGGATCTACCACTGAGATGGGAGGAACATCAAGCTGCAGTGAAGTAATTTACAGATCTGATGCAATCTCTAATTAATTTCTTCATTCCTCTGCACCCATGCAAATCAGGCAGAAGTTAGAGTTGTAGCAGTAGATAAAACTCAGTCCAGAGTTTATGAAGCATAAGGATTCCTGGGGAAGAGATGCCCTATTCAGGGAAAACATTATCATGACTATTTATTTTTTAATAGCAATGTAATTTCTGTGCTGTAATATTGAGTTTAAATTTGACCTAACAGCAGTGACTTTCAGCAGAACACGCTCCTGTACTTGGAAGGCAGATGACTTTGCGGCATATTAAATGTGAATTATGGTCATCTTACTGGGCAAGAAGTCAGATGAAGTGCTGTCTATCTTTAATCAGCAGAGGCTGTGATGCCTTTTTTTTACATTTATGGTAAAGGTAGTCCAAAGAGCCTGCTGGCAATCGGCTGCATGTCATCTTTCTACTCAAGTGTTGAAGGTATACCACAGAAAATGGCATCTAACTCTTCCACTGACCTTTTTCTCTCAGTATGGCAGACCTTTAATGCCAGTATTATTCTTGTAAAATTCCTTCAGAGATACTCGGCCTCTGAGACACTTGAGATAAAGACCAGTGTTCAGATTTAAAAACAAAACTAATAACAATAATAATAAAAAACCCAGAAAATCCCCCATCTCTTGTTTCCTTCATGTCCTTCAAATCAAAGGTGTGTTTTCATTTTTTCCCCAATTGCTCTCTTCTGTGTGAAAGTAGCCACCAGTTCTGTTGTTACTCTGGTAGGTGAGTTGGGAGCCCAGAATTGACCAGACTTGGAATACTGGGGCACTGAGGTCATGCTGTGATGACACACTCAGATTTGCCTAGCCTAAAAACCAGATGGTTGTGATGGAAGTAGTTGTGCTAAACAGTATTAGATAGGAAGATCCTACTGTGATCCTGTGTCCAGTCAGGTTGGTGTGTGTTTTACTGCGTTTCTTCCCTATTTAAACGGAGTGCTTGGCCTTGGGGATCCCAAGGTGCTGTCTCCAGACCAATGTGGGCAACTGGAGTGGGTTGGGCTGAATCTCCTCGGGATACCTGCAGGTGTAGCCTTGGCCCACGCAGCTGGAGGAGGGCAGGTGTGGAAAGCAGCATCTCTCAAGTTTGGTAGGTTACCATCCGCTGTCAAATTTCACTGTGGGCTGTAGGTGAGTTGGTGAAACAAATGGCAGCCCAAGCCCTCAGCAGCCCTGCTTCTCTGTGTGATTTAAATGGCAAAATGTGCTGGAGCACAGACACCCTTCTTCCATCTCTTCCATCTGCTTGACTGCTGGGGGCTTGGACCTTTGGCGTGGTGAAGTGAAAAAAATGAGAGCAATACTGACCTCTGCCAGTGTTTGATTTGATCTGTCAAGCTTTGTTAGGCAGAGCCCATAGTCAGGGGTGATACTTGGAAATCTTTCTTTTAATATATGTGTCAGGGCTGCTGCTGGTTTTTTTTTAATTTTTTTTTTTTTTAATCTTAACATAGGCAAGTCCTTATGACCTTTATAATTTCAGAGTGCTTTGAACACTATTGTTGTGCTATTCTGCTCTTACATTGTGTTAGCAATGGTGATAAATGCAGCTTTTTTTTTCTTTTCTTTACCATCTCTGGTTCTGGAAAAGCTCATCTGTTCAAAGACTGGTGCACACCAGGGCTGTTTCCAGCACAGGTCCTCCCATGGCACCCTTGTCAGTGCTAACAGTGACAAACAAGCATTAGCAGCACAATAATACCTTGATTTGGTGTTGCAAACAGGTAAGAGGTAAGTAGCTCTCTGGGGTGTGGCTTCTGGCATGGCTGAAGAAGATTTGATGAGTGTGAGTTAAACAAAAAAGGGCTGGAAGCAGTAAAATATCTCCCATGAGCACAGCAGGCGTTGGTGCTGAAGGTGTAGACGTGCATGTCTAGCCTTGTGGCTGTGCTAGTGAGGATCTCTTTCTGTTTTTCACTTGATGGGACAGTTCGTACAGTGAATATTACATCAACAATATCTTGTGCAGCTTTTTTTTTTTTTTTTTTTTTTTTTTTTTTTTGTTAAAGTGGCACATCTGTGCTGTTGCACAAACAGAAAATGTGCTGCATAGCTTGATTCTGTGAGAAGATGAGAGAAGGTATTGATACAAGGTGTGTTTGTACTGCTAGAGCTCTGCCCAGGCCAAGTATTGTAATTATTTAACTTGTAGAGCAAACTATTGGACTCCGCTAGCATGGGAAACATCAGAAGACAGATTTTATTATTATTGTTGTTGTTGTTGTTATTCTTTCTTGCATTGCTTTGTGCCTTCATTCTTGACAGGCAGTGGCCACTGTGATGTCTGCTGTGGTACTGAGCTGTCTGATCCCAGCTTTGTCTTGTTGCTTGGTTTTAGGGACTTGAATTGCTGAGTGTTCATTGGTGTAGCTGGGTAAAAGGAAGGACTTGCAAGCTGCTTCTGTTGTTCCAGATTCTGAAAGAATATTAAATAATAAATAAAGGAAGAATACGTAGATAAATGCAGAGAAGGGAAAATATGTCGAACAAATAAAATGACTGGATTTTCAAGCTTCCCATAGTTGCCTCTTTTCTCTTTCGTTTGATTTTTTTTTTGTTTTTGTTTTTCTTTTCTTAAACCCTCTCATGCCTGAAATTGAGAGTATGTGACAGAAGTTTGCTGTATGCTCCTGGCATGGATAGTTGAGCACAACCCCTGACGGAGGCAGGGTAAAAGCTCTGCAAGATACTAAATACATTGTTCTATCTGCTTTTGTTTGAAAATTAGGTAAATTGTGTTAGAGCATATTGCATCTTACGGTCCTTTTCTTCATATGTGCAGTAGATTTTGCCCATTGTGCAATAGTGATGGCAGAGCACCAAGAGTGAAAAGGGAGTTAAATTTCCAGGATGGCCAAGATGGGTGTTTTTCACAGGCCACTGCAGTGCAACAACCCCCTTCACTGTCAATATCTGTTTGCCACAGCACTATTTCGAGTGGCTGTGAATTGTTCTGGTTGCTTCAAACCACTGAAGTGTTTACTCTACTGCATTTTGTTTATTTTCCCTGTAACAAACTCTGAACTCCTACGAGTCAAAGTCAATGACTTCATTTGCAAGGTCAGCATGCATGCAGGTAACAAAACCACACACCTTTAAAAAATTATTTCAGGTCTTAAGTCTTGATTTAAACAAATTTATTTAAATGGCTATATAATTAAAGAGGGACAATCCTTTGTGTAAGTTTCCTAAATTGATTTAAGGCCTGATCTGCACATACCAGATTTTTGTACCAATATAATTATGACTGCAAGGGGTATGATTTCTTTAATGCAGTAATTGCTCTGTGGTCATTCCAAGTCCAGCTGGCGTGACTTGGCACGAGCACTGTTCTGCCAGCACAGTGGCACCTCTAAGTGGTCCAGGTTATTCCTGCTCCTGTGCAGCCATAAGTGGTCAGTTCCATACATCTTTGGAGTGTTCAGCTGGCACTGGTGTGTCCGTGTTAGAGGTATAGTGCAGCTCTAGGTGTGTGGGTATAGCTGTGCTCCACATAAAGATGGCTCAGATATTCATTCAAGTGGGTTATGGTTGTGGACACTGTGAGGAATTCGTTGCGGCTTTTGGGTCACTGTGAGTCTGGAGACCTGTGAACAGAAGTCTCCAAAAGGTCTCCAAACTTCTGTGCTTGTTCAGGAGCTGGCTATGCAGAAAATATGAAGAGCAGAGGAGGATGAGCCTTGCTGCCCTGCACAGCTGGCCGTGACCAAACAAGAGTGTTGTACCTGGCAAGGGTAAGCGTCATTGTCCTTGAGCACTGTGGATGCCTGGGATAGCTGCACTTCCAGATGGTGGAACTGGCATCTGAAATATCATAAACACCAGATCTTATGATTACATAAGATTCATAATTTGTTAGGTTTGACTTGCAGAGTAACAGGAGTTGTAGGGAATTGTGGAGGCTGAGAGTTTATCCCCTTTTCTCCTTTGGAAATAGACCATAGCATCCTTTGTTTTAAGCATAGCCAGGGCTAATGATAAAAGTTTGTTTTTTATCAGGCCTAACTCCTGAGTATGAGCATGCTGAATAGCACAGAAAATGAGAACATGGTGTGAGGAACTTGCTTGGTAGTAATATGAGAGTAAACATAGTGATTTAACACAGGGAGTAAAATTGCTTCTGTCATTTGCTACTGTGCTAGAGTTTATCTCAGGGTGAAAACTGGTGCCTTCAATTCCATCACAGCAGCAGTCGCAGCTTTAGTGAAGCAGATGGAAGTGAAAAAAAGGCAGCACCTTTGTTTTGCATTCTGATGTTTCCATGGCTTTTATCAGCAATAAAGACCCTTGTTTTGGCACTTCCTTGCAATGAATGTTTGGCTGTCTTCAGCTATTCCAACTGGCAAATTTTTGCCAGGAAATGCCCAGAAGGGAGGGCATGGTTGAATTAAATACTGTTTCTACGGTACTGGGCTTCACATGGCTAATGAGAAGCTTTAATATAGAGAGCTTTTCAAAATCCAAATGGAGTCAAGCAAGGAGAGAGAACTATAAAATAGTAATTATCCTCACTGTGCTTGAGCGATGTTGCTTAAAAATGTGAAACCAAGGGCTGGGCTGAGCACTCCAAATTCTTTCTCTTGGTGTCTGTACATATAGTTTCATAGAGGTATAAAATTTTTTAAAAACCATTAAAGTGAAAAAATATATAAATAAAAAATTCCTGGAAGTCCCTCCCCTTCCTTCACTTCCTCAGCCCATGAAAGACAATGCAACTGTTAGTGTTTCATGTGGGGATAGGAAAGGGGAGAGAAAATAGCTGGGAGAACATCTGAAACAGTTGCAGCTAAGTTTGTGTGCATCAAAATAAATTCCAGAAACGTGCCTGAAAGTTGTTGTAAAAGCTTTGATTTTGATCGTGCTTGCTCCACTGTAAATGCAATTAAAGTTCTACTGGATCAAAGGAAATAGTTGAAATTTGTGATGATATTATTGAGAACACATTGTGGCCCAAAAGAAAAACCAGCTGTGCTTCAGGGAGAGGGGGCTGGCCTTGCAGATCTGTGTCTTCTCAGCAAAGGCATCTCTGTCAATTTAGGAAATGATTGGTGGGAGTCTTGGGACACAGTTCTGCAAACCTTTAATTACAAATAGTCTTGAAGACAAAAATCACTGCTTCCTTATAGAGAATATTTGTAAGGCACAGTAATTCATGTAGGTAGGAATTTGCATGCAAACTGCTTTTGTACCAGTTCATCAAGAAATATGAAGATACAGCTACGTCTGTGCAATTCCATAGCTCAATACAGTTGTGTTTCTATAGCATATTATGGCAGCATGTCTGCAGGAATGAAAACTAAGATGGAAAATATTTGGAGCAGAGGTGCATAGATACCTTAGCCATAGCCTATAAAAATCTATCACTAAATGAGCGTGACAGAGCTTGCAGAACTCTTTTGTGACTTGCTGCTTGCCTTGAAGGAACTTGACAGTTTAGTGCTGGGAAAGATGCTTTGTGGTTAAACAGTATGAGATGCTTTGATAAGGAGTTTCTTCTCAGGCAGAGTGCTAAGCAACACCCCCTGAGACTAGTTTGTGGATATAGCGTTACGTGAATGCATGAGAAGGTGTCCTGAATTTTAAATTTATGTTGCTGAAGAATTCTGTTTAAAAATCTGTGTTGTGAGATGCTTGTTTTGCAGGGGTGACATCTTTGCTAAACTAGCCAAAGTATGTGTGGACATGGCCTGTGACTATTGGCATAGCTTGAGAGAACCATGAACTTGAAATTCTGAATATAATTTTTACTCCACCGCATAGGCATTAGGAAAAAATACTTTGACTCATTGTGTGCCTTAAATGAGGAAATTGTGTTCACAAGCCATCTTGCTTCTGTCTCGTGAATGCTGTTCTCTTTCCTTGTGAGATTTGGTGCTGTCTAGCAGACTTATTTATGCCTTGATTATAGTGCTGTCTCTCAGCTTGTCATATAAATTTAATTGTGATGGTACTGTGGTTGTGGTTGTTGGAAATTACAGACTTGTTCACACAGGCGAAGGTGATCCTTCACGAGGCCTGATGATGTGCACGGATGTTTTGGCAGCTGCTGAGACCACACCTGCTTCCATCTGTGTGCAGAGGGACCTGACCCTTTACATGTCGAATGGGGATAAAATTGTTTCACTATACCCTTGCTGTGTGTTCGATGAGACTCCTGTTTGCTCTAAGCAAGAGTGGTATGATGAGAATTAAACCTCAGAATTGCTGTCCTGAGCTGCCATTCTCTGTAACCAGGTTGTGTGTTTTAATTAGATTGCACTCACCTGCCTTCCTGAAGGTGGTTTCATCTTTCAGGGTGCCCAAAACTACAGACCAGGGGTGAGGGAGCACAGGGAAATGAAGAGACTTGCTGAAGTTTGTGTGGGAAGCTGGTGGCAGGGGCAGAAGATGAGGCCTCTGAGGTCTGCTCTTCTCTTTCTCTGTGGGACCTGCTGCGGCTGGACGCTGTTGAGTTGATGATAATCATGAGAAGCACATCTGAGCTGCTGGAGGAGGACCAGTCACTGTCACTCTGGTCAGGGCTTTTCCCTGGATGGCTGTGCAGGGGACTCTAAAACCAGGGTGGGAAGAGAGGACTGGGGAGAGTGCAGGGTATCCTCGTTCATAGTGGAGAATAACCTCTACTGCTACTCTTGTTGGTGTCCATTTTTCATATGTACAGGGCAGCTTGTGAAGGAATTGCAAGGACTGTTTGAGGCACTGAATATTTTGTGGGTTATTAATGTCAGTAATCAGCTTTCCAGTGTTGGAGCTTTATCTAACAGATGCTACAAAAAAATTAGAAAATCTTTATAAGACAGCTTACTATGAGCAGCGATGGCTCAGCAGCTGGGAGACTTGTGTATTTATTTTTAATGAAGTATGGAGTTTCTCTTTAGTATTTGTTATGGCCCTCTGCACACTGGGAAACCCCTTTCTTTAGCAAATGGGCAGGGCCTTTTTGGGCTGACTGGAGCAACTGCTGTTTTGGAAGATAGACAATAGCATACACATCTGTATTCTTTCTGTAATGTTGGTTGCAAATAGAACCTCGAGCGTCAGCTCAAGCTGATAGCAAGTTCAGATTTGCAGCTGCTGTTAGGAGTGCTTGAATGAAGTATCAAAAAAGAGCTGAAATTTCATGTCTGGGTATTTTTTCAGCCTGTGGAGTGCTTGTGTCTGACCTCTTGCATTGTGCAGAATCATCTGATAGTGCTGGGTGAAAGGGAGCAGGGTGCCGGTCGTTGCTGGAGCTGCATGTACTGTTCCCTGTGCTTACAGAGTATTTGCACTAGATGGAATTGGAGTGTACAGAATCATGAACGATGTCTTTCTAGTAGGTACAGGTGTTAGTGCTTTATACCAAGGTGGTAAATAAATAAGTAGGCATTAGAAAACGTTTCCTTTCCTTGGTGCGTGACAGAAAATTGTGGGATGATGCTCTAACGGCTAAATCAAGTTTTGGCAAATCATTTAAGGCTTTCCTGAAGAGTGTTAAATGTAATGCAACAAGTGAGTTATTAATTGGCCTTGTGAGCTCTTTGATTTAATGACAAAGGACTGGATTTTGAGGCTTTTGCTTACTTTGGGGGGGAATGACTTTTACATTTCTTTATTGAAAAAGGTGCATCAAAGAAACAACAGCAGAGTAGTACAGGAAACTGATTTTTTACTCCTAGAGAATATTAGTTTTACTTGCACTGCAGCTCAATACCAGGATGATGGCTACATCTAGGTTTTTATAACTGTCTTTCTGGTCTTGGTACACTGGCCTGCATTCCATGTGGATTATGTTGCTTGCAGTTAGGAAGTCTGTAGGAAGCAAGCAGATCATATGGATTATACTCTCATGATTGTAATGAGATATGTTCTTTGTCCGTGTATCAAAAACCTCTAAAACAAACTTCAGATGGGATTGTGATGTAGCAATAGGCTGATGAAATTGCTGCAACTGTTGATGAGCAGGAAAAAACGAGTGTCACGTTCTTTCAGTCCTGACAGCAAATAAAATATATTAATTTGTAATTTAGTATTGTTCACAGAATATATCTGTAGTAATAAGATCACCTTGGCAGTCTCTCTTTTTCTCATTATCTGTTCTTTTATTCCCAGGCTGGTCTGGCACCATAAACCCTGTCAGGGCCTGAAACTAGTTTTAGGGAAATTAGTGTGGGTAATTGTGCTGCTTCAATTTTCTTGTAGCAAACAGTGGGGGTAGTTCTTGATTGGGAAAAAAAATTAAAATATGGCCAGAGAGGAAGAGAAGTCAGAAAATTAGTCTTGGACTGAGACAAACTGTAACTCTGCTAGGAGGATTGTGTAGGATGAGCCTCTGTTCTGATTTAATGCAGCTGTATTGTCCCAGTCTCTAAACCTGTCATTTACAAGGCTGTGAGAGATTAGTTGATGTGGACAATAGTTAGGATATTAATTAAAATGCTGTGGATGATGTGGGGAACATCAAGCCTTACATGCTTTAAATAGAGAAACTGGCAAGTATATAATTCAAAACACCTTGAATTTTCAGTCTAGGATCTTGTTTCTTCTTCTTTTGGATGCTCAAGTAACTGTAAATTGTTTCACAGGGTATAAGATAGTGAAAAATTAGGTATTTATGGTGAAATGTTCATTTTGGTAGGATTAAAGTGATTTCAGCTAGCCTGTTGCTTTTCAGACATGGAAACCAGAAAAAAAGGCCTGTGTGGAGCAATCTGAGATTTACCTCTACATTTCGTAGGAGAATTTAATCTTTTTTTTCATGTCGGTATCCCCCTGTGCTCACGTCACTCAAATTCTTTCCCACAAAAATATTGATGCAGTCATTCTTTATTCCTCCTTGGGATTAGATTTGGAGCAGGTGAAGAACACTGAGCAGCTGGGAATGGGACTCCCGTGTGTCTCTGGTTCTCAGTTTTGAAGATCCTGTAGCCTTTAACACGTCTGTGGCATTCTTTTTTTCCTGTTCTTATTACATCTCCCATGAGAAGTTTTACAGTGATGGGAAAACTCTCACCTCTGTTGGTAGCTGCAGGTGTTGGAGCCCATTCATTTGAAGCACATCAATAGCAGTGAGTGATCCCACCAGAATAAGCTTGCAGAACTCTTATTTTCCCGACTGCCTCAGTATACAGCAATGGGTGTTTTGAGTTAAAGTGTGGGAGAAGGGAGTTATTCACCTAGGCAGGGCCGGACCCCATGGCAGCTCGTCCCTCTCCCCATTGTTAGGCATCAGGGCAGAGGTGTCTGTCACTTGGTGGGAGGCTAACTGTGAAAACTCAAGCAGAATCTCATTCAAGGTCAAATGCTAAAAGATTCACAGCCCTGAAGATCTCACTGTCTCTGAAATTTTTGGCTGTTCAAAATCTTCCAGATTTCGCCCCTGAGAGTTTGATCAGGAGTGCATCAGGCGTGACCCTAATGGAACTTCCACATGCCTGAAGCTTAAAGAGTTGAAAGCCTTCTGATCTGCTATTGGCAAAAAGTCATCTGTTTGAAGTCGCTTTCTGTTTAGCAGTTGTTGTTTTGTCCAAAATTCCAAAGAAAATGGTCTTCTGCTGGAAGCAGCATTACAAGAGATGGAAAGCCAAACCCAGTTGCTTGCATTGTCTCAGCGTTTCCGTGAGATTGAAAGAAGTGGCCAGACCAACTTGTTTTTCTTTACAAATACTTTTTTTTTTTCCTAGTGCAAAGCTTGTTTTATGGCTGATGTTGTTTTGCCAGGTTTTATCTCAGAGGAGTAAAAAGCTGTAAATACTGGGAGTGGGATAAAGAGAATGGAATTTGTGATGGAAATGTGCAGTGGGCCATAACTGGGCCATGCTGCCGCTGCTATATGCACAGTAGCAAATTTTAGTCAGATCAGGGAATGTTGTGTTTCTTTCTGCGTGGCTGACTTTCTTACATTTGGTGGCCTGTGTTTGGCTTGTTACTTTTGTTTGGAAACTGCCAAAAAAAGAAGTGACTTATGGGGGGTGGGGAGTAGCATGGGCTGTTGAGGTTAAAGTCTTTATTAGGAGTAGAAACCACTGAAGTCTTCCTTCTGCCCCCTTTGCAGGAGACAGACACTTGCTGCAGGTTCCCTGAATGTCACAGCAACGTGGCAAGCCATGCCCAGCCTTGTGGGAAGTGGTGAAAAGGCTTAGCAGAGTTCTTTGGCATTTGTCTTTGAAAACGCACTGCTTGAAAACTTCAGATAACATTTGCCTGGAAGAGGAGGATGTGTTTCAGTCAAATGATAAGAGGGGAGGAGCTGCTCTCAGGGCAGAGTGTGAGACACCTCCCTTGTTAGAAACGGGAAAAATAGATGAAAACAAAAAATGGAAAGGCACTCCGTCATGCTGACAAATTTGGTCTGAGGAAGCCAGCTGAATAAAGGTCGGCAGGGGACGGGATGGGAGAGTGTTGGAGCAGGAGGGAACAAGCGTCAGTGCAGCAGCTGTGCTTCTGCGATGAGGCTTGCAAAAAATGGACGGGGAAGACGGTGTAGCTCTTGTTACTTTCAGATTCTTTTGTCTGCCTCCCTCTTGCCTGGGAGCTGTTCCCTGTCTCCCTCCCTTCCCTCCCTCCCACTAGAGGCTGTGGGCTGCTTGCTTGGAAAGGGCTGTGCACCAGTTGCCCCTAGGATGTGCTGCAGGGGCTCCCGTGGTGGTGGTGGTGGTCCCCTGACAGATGCAGCTGGGAGGAGAGGGGTTGGGCAGGACTGAAGTGAGGTTTGCATTACTCTGGGAAAGGGTAAACTGAGAGGGAGGAAGGCATCATTGACTTCAGTGAGAGCTGTCACACATCTCCAACACGAAGATGCAGTGAATTAATGAAGCTTCCCTGGAAGTGAAAATGCTAGCCATGTGCTTTGGTGGTGAAAAAGGTTAAACAAAGTGTGTTACCTTTACTGTCTTTTCTTTAAGCTGTCTTGAACTTTCCAGAGAGAGACTCTGTAAAGGCTCTCTCCCTGCGGAGATGAGCTTCAAAGATCAAGACTCCTGAGTGGAGGAATAAAACAGCCTGTCTGGCGCTGCAAACTGCCCACTGAGGTACCAAGAACTCTTCTGGTCAGGCAGAAAACGCTTTGGGCACCAAGTGCAGCAGGTTACTGATAACATCGCTGTGATGGTGAAGGATGGAAAGTTAGCCTTCCTTTAGAAGGTTAGGAAGGCAGAGAGGCACAGTTAGAAATTCTTGTTTATTAAACAGAGGTGATGAATAGGTGTTTCAGCATCAATAAGCCATGAGACATTTGATAAGAGCTTGTTGAGTAACTCCAGAAGTTTTTGCCAAACACAGTAAGGTCTGTTTGAAGTGACCTGGCATAGTGTCTGTGTGGGCCACAGCCTCCCATATTTTCAGATGTATGAGCTGTCTTCCCAAGATGATTGCTGAAATGTGCTGTAGGCAGGTGGCCAGTGTCACGTAGCCTGAGCTCAACCTGTGTGTAGAAAATGGGTAAAAAATGACTGTAAAAATTTTAACCTTTTTTTTTTTTTTTTTTTTTAATGAGGAGGGCCTCTAGATCAATGCTTTTCTTCATGTTCTGGAAAGGGAACAGCACTGGTCCAAGCTCCATCAGAGCTTGCTCTGGGTTGCTCCTTTTAGCTCTGTGTCACAACCCTGCCATCTGCCTTGTTTTGTTGAAGCCACCCAGCTCTTCATAGCGAGGGCCTGTAAAGATCTGTGTGTTAGCCTGGCCTGTGCTATGCTGCTGCCTGATTTGGCAGTGGTACCCATGCAGTGTGTTTCAGGTGTGCAGCAAGCATTACAGGTAGATGGGCTCAACCTTAGCTTGCTGTTGCTTGAAAAGAGTTAAATGCCCCAATGATGCTGTTACCCCTGCAGCCTTCTTCACTGAGACACTTCCCTGTGCATGCAGTACTTGAGTATACTCCAGGCAGCTCCAACCAGTGGCTTGTAGGCCAAAAATTGCTTGTGGGTATCTTCAGACTGATCTGTGGCTCAGTCATGCCCAGTGTGGGGGGAGAGCAAACTAAGTGTTGTCCATTTCTCATTAGGTTCACAGCCTGTAGTGGCACATTTTTAAACACTGGGCTTGGAAAGGGGACCTAAGGGAGCTGTTACTGTGACTTGCTTGACTTGGCCCCATGAGCAGCTCGACCTTTTCCTAACATGGGTATGACTACAGTATGCATGACTTTGTATAGTTGAGCTATGTTTTTCTCCTCCTGGCTCCTTTTTATGCAAGTTTTTCTCATGTGAAATATTTTGGATTAGATGAGGTTTACAAGGAGGAGTTGACATTAGATTTCAAGGTTTGCTTCTGCTCTTGCATTGGCATACTGACATCATATCCCCTGGGGTCAAACTTCTGGGATGAGAGCCAGTATTTCAAAAGATTTTTTTGCAGGGTGGAGGAATATCTTGTAATTTCACCCCCTATGAGTTCGACCTCTCCCTCTTACACTGCTTGTTCATTATTTCAGATTCCACCTCTACAACAACTAAGAAGAGACCGTGTTAGCCCTTTTTGTCATAATTTGTGCTTAACCATCTGCTTAGGAGGCATTGATGATACTGCATGCAGCTTGATCTCCTCCTGCCTCCTTTCTGAATTGCTGGTACATCCCTGTATGCTGTTAAGCCATCTTTGAAGCTCACTGTGTCACAGCAGCATACATGAGGGGTAAATCTGCTGTAGTCAGCCAAGTGGTACCAGCGTGAAACTGGAGTGACCAGAAAATCATGTCTCCTTTCTTCTGGATTATGTATAGCAGAGAGGGGTGAAAGCTTCAAGTGAGCAGAGAAAATTTTGAAAGCAGCTTTTTGATTTCCCTACCAAAGAGTCTGGCCAAGTATGCTGAAAGTAATTCTGAAGACCACAAGCTGATTTGAAGTGGATCCCTGGGGTTGCATAAACAGCCAATACATTATTCATGAGGTAACTGAGCCTTTGCCCTGCTCCAGCAGACTGGGACAAGCAGAAATGTGCTTGCCTCTTTCACCTGTTTGACTGGCCTTTTGAGAAGGCTCTGTGCAGAGCGGAGTGAGAAGGCTGCTGATACAATTAGGCTGATTTGCAGTGTGACTCAGGAGCAGTTGTGGGAAACTCATATGAATTCACTTACTACTTGTTAGTGCTGTGTTTGTCAGCCAGCAGTCAGTGGGGATCAGAAGTCTGGGGTGCACAAAAATGATGCAGGAGCGAAAGACTGCCTAGGTACCAGTGTACCTGTGTGCTAGCCCATGGGCTCAAGCACATCTCATCCTTGTTCCTCCTGCACTCATTTGCAGAAAACAAAAATAACAGTAGTTTATTTATGCTTTAGAAAGCATACCTCACCCAGCAGGAATTCAGCAAATCCAATAACAGGCTTATGATGCTGGATCAGGCACGAGAGGTTTCAGCTCAACTGACCATAAACTGACTGGGGAACAGAAGGGGCTGCCCTTGTTTGTACCCATAGCTATGATGTTCATGTAGGATGTGTTTGTGGGAGAGCCAGGTCTTGTGTGTGGTTTCTCCTTGAAGCATCTTTTCCTTCATGCAATGTTTGTCAGTCTTGCAAGTTCCACATCTGACTACTACCTTAGTAGCTTCTTTGATTTTATTCTAGGAACAATGCTAAAATGACATTTTGCTCCTCTCCCATCCTCCACTGCTTACTTTGCCATCTAAGCTCTGAGTTACAACAGTTGTAACATTAATGTGCAATGAGCAAAACCTACTAAAATACTGTGATGGACAGGGAGCAGATGAATGTTGTAACTTGAATGTGTTCTGCCCAATTTTACTGAGTGTTCTGTGTGTAGCATTGGACATTTTGGCTGGTGCAGATGTGCAGTAATGTTCCCAGTGCCAGGAGTGCGCCCTCGTGTAATACTCACAGGTCACTCCAAAACGAAAAGGTGTTCAGAGGGAGGGCTGGCGTACTCCTGCCATACATCACACTGCGAGAACAGGTCTGATGTCTTCACAATAACCTGCTGCAGATTTGGCATGAAAACTGCTTGGAACCGCTTGGAACCGGTTTATACTGGTTTGGACTCGTTTGAACCGGTTCGAAATGCTCCAAACCGGTTCAAACCAGTATAAACTGGTCCAAAGCAGTCCAAACCAGTCCAAAATTGTTCAAACCGGTTCGAACCAGTCCAAACAGGTCCAAACCAGTTCAAACTGGTCCAAACCGGTATAAAATGGTTCAAACCGATCCAAACTGGTTCAAACCACTATAAACCGGTTCAATCCGGTCTAGTCTGGTCCAAACCAGTCAGAACCAGTTCAAACCGGTCCAAACAGATCCAAACCGGTTTATACTGGTTTGAATGGGTTTGGACCAGATTGAACCGGTTTATAGTAGTTGGAACCGGTCGGAACCGGTTTGATCCGGTTTGAACCAGTTGGAACCGGTTTGATCCAGTCGGAACCGTTTTGATCTGGTCGGAACTGGTCGGAACCGGTCGGAACCAGTCGGATCCGGTCGGATCCGGTCGGACCCGGTCGGATCCGGGGTTTGATCCTGTGTGAACCGGACAGAACTGGTTGGAACTGGTCGGAACCGGTTTGATCCGGTTGGAACCGGCCGGAACTGGTCGGAACCGTTTGGAACTGGTCGGAACCGGTTCTGACCGGTTTGGACCGGTTTGAATCGCTTTGGACCGGTTTGGACCGGTTTGGATCAGTTAGAGCCAGTCGATACTGGTTTGAACCTGTCGGAACCTGTCTGAACTGGTCTGAACCGGTTTGAACTTCTTTGAACCGGTTTGGATCGGTTTGGACTGGTTTGAACTGGTTGGAACCGGTCGAAACCGGTTTGAACTTGTCGGAACCGATCTGAACCGGTTTGGACCGGTTTGAACCTGTTTGGACACGTTTGAACCGGTTTATACCAGTTTGAACCGGTTTGAAGCGGTTTGGAGTGGTTTGGACTGGTTTGAAGCTGTTTGGACTGTTGCGAAGGGGCGGTGCTTTCCCTGCGTACCCTGCAGGCGCTGTGCAGGACGTGCCTGCTGTGCGTTCACACTGCTCTGCCCTCTCTGAAGTCAGGCTGCACCGGGGCGTTGGGTCTGACGGGCCCGTCCCTCACGCCCGTGTCAGATTGGGGGGTTCACAGCGACTGGGATTTTTCCTTTCCAGCTCTTCAGTGAGCAGCTCCGTGTATTCATTGCAAGGCTGCCAGCAGCTCTTGCCATTCAAGTGGGGGATGTTCTAGCAGCGTTTCAGAGCTGGCAGAAAAGGGCGATGATCAGATGCAGCCAGTTAAAAAAACCAAGCATATGCTCTACAGGAACATTTGTTCTGTGTGCCTGAGCTGAGGATGGAATTTCACAGCGTCGAGGCAGAACAGTCTCACAGGGGAAATAGTGGCCTTTTGGAAGCTTACTTAAGTATTAGAGTCACTGAGATGACCTGTCAGCTCTGCATTTAGAAGGGCCAGGATTTTGCTGCATCAGGAAAGCCCAGAGGTGGACACAGCCTGCTGAGCACGGAGGTCTTGTTAGTGAACGTGCTGTGGGTGTTACAGAAGCATAGCTAGAGTGGATGGGATTGCAAGAAACATTAGCATGGTAGTATGAGACCCTGGGGATTTGTAGATTTACTGCCCAGATTGTATCAACACATTACAAAACATATGTAAAGTTGCAGCTGAGGTGATACCTCATGATGGGAGAGGTTCCCCCTTGCATGCTGAGTTTTGAGGGACAATTCCTTCTGTCTCTTTAAGGTGCTATGGGAGACCAGTGTCATCAGTTAGGTTACCCACCCTGTGTCAGTGCTCTTAGTCCTCTTCTCAGAAGAATGGCTGGGAGCTGCATGAGGGTGGCAGCTGAAACCCCCATTCCTTGGGCATTTGGCCTGTTCTGGGTTGGATGCACTGGTGGGAATGCTGTGGAAGAAATTGTAGTTGCTCTTCTGTTCAGGAGCACATACTAAGTTTCTGAGGATGTCAGTCTTATGCTACCACCAGCTTTAAATTCACAGAATGATAAAATGCAATTGTTGTATTAAGAGACCCAACTGTGATACATGAAGGATGTGTGGCACATTAAACCTGTCTGGTTCATACAGAAACTCATGTATAATTCACAGTTTTTGTAAATATGTCAGTTTAACGCTTCTCTGCACCTATCAGCAAAGCTCTGTCTCCCTTGGGTTAGTCAGGCCTGACAGCTTCTGAAACTGGACCCTGAATTGTGTGACAAATGGTGCTGAACTCTGAGTATTGCTGAATAACGACTAATTTCAAATTCAGAAAAAAAATCCTGCAATCAAAGCCATTTATTGAAGTTTCTCAATGTCCCCTTAGGGCAATTTTAAAACTTCATCCTTGTTATGATGGAGGAACCCTTTACTTAGCAGAGCAAGACTGTACCAGCAGTAACCAAGCTTTAGTTATTCTTCCCTGGACATGTTCCACCAGCATAGAGAAATGTAACATAATGCAGTTGCTGGTCATCTTAGAGTTCTTTCAGATATTTATTTGTAGTTTAATTCATACAATATTTTCTTGTAGACTGTAGCTCCTGAATAAGAGTCATGTGCTAACCTGTGACAAATGTGCCATGTCACAAGGCTCTGGGTGGCTGGTGTGATGTGTGCCTACTTCTTATTAACTGAATTGCCTGCATTCCATGGATAAATTGAGTTGTGCTTTTGTAAAGCCTGTGAGAATGCATGAATTTGTGTGTTTGGTGCTTGCAAGCCCTCCTTGTAAGTGACAACACTGGTCTCCTAAGTAGGCCATAGTAAGTAACAGCTTGGTTTAGTCACTGCTCCTCGGAAAAAAAATCTGAAACGTGCTATATGCACTATGAAAATAATGTTAAATAACAACATGTTTTATTGTGGCTCAGTCAGAGATGCTGATAATTTTAAGAGCTGTTGGATGGTAAATTGTTAAAACACATTGCTCTGCAGGATGCTAATGTAGCCTGGGCTGAAGCCAAAGTCTGTACAAGTCTAAATGAGTTAGTTGTCCAGGGAATTTGTCTGCTTTGGACTGGGTCCTTTGGATGAGATTTTTCAGAAGCAGTCAGCAGTGCTCAACTCCATGACCCTAACTTCAGTGGGAGTGGAGAACCCAATGCTCAGTTTTCCTGCTGTTAAATCCTAATGGATTTAACATCATCTTTGAGTGACTCAAAGGCACTGAAGGGAGGAAAAATAATCTGCATTTTCAAGTCAGTATAAATTCTCTCAAGAGCTGGTTTTACAAGTGACTGTATGTTACAAAGCTCTCTTTAGCACGTGGTCGGTGTGAGTTATTTTCCTGCACACAGGAGGCAGTCTGTGTGAATCTGCATTGCTAAACAGCTTTTTGGTTATTATATGTGAAGGAAGCTAGAGCAAGAGGCTTTAACATCTGGAAGCCCTCCCAGGGCACATCTAAAACTTTACTTGTTTTCCTGAGCTCTGGTTCCTTATCCAATTTCATGCTGTCAGTTATCACATTCTAACAGCTAGTGGAAGTTGTGTGCCTACCTTCCTACTCTGTTGAAGGGTGTCCTGGTAATTCTTTATTCTTTCTTGAATTCCCGTAATTCCTCTTTTTGGAAAACAAAACAAAACCTATCTATAATAAAAACAAGAGCAAGTCTTCCTGCAAATACAACAGCACAAAAGCTGGCTGCTCTTTCCCACTGAGGCTATCTGACCCAAGCAGCCTGTCCCCTATCACCTTCAAAGCCCTTCATTTAAGGGAAGGGAGTGATCACTGAATCATTTAGGATAATAGCTATTTACTTTTGGAAACAATGGGCTTGATGAACCACAAAAAATAGCCTGATTTTTAGAAGTGTATTTGTCTTGGAGAAAACTAGCTGGGTTTTGGGGTGGAAATACGTACATTTTAATGAGGTGGTAAAAAGTGACCTTTTGTTCTGAGGTAAATCACAATTTTTTTTATTTGTCTTGAGGACTGACGTCCTCAAGCATAGACCCAAGCTTGGAAATGTCAGGCTGAAAAACAATATTAACATTTGAAGTAAAGAGCACAGAATTTAAAACTTTATACTGATTACAAGTTGTCAGAGTTACCTGACACCTTGCTAGGATTTCCCGTTTTTACCTTGTATGTTTTTACCTCTGTAAGTTAGCATACAGATTTCCTCTATCTGCAGTAGGATTTTGCCATGTAATCATCAACATGTGGAAAACTGCTCTTATTCTGTAGAATCACAGAATGGTGTGGGTTGGAATGGACCATTAAATCTCAGCTAGTCCCACCCTCCTGCCATGGCAGGGACACGTTCCACTGTATCAGTTTGCTCAAAACACCTACCTGGCCTCAAACGCTTCCATTGATGGCATACACACATTTAGGTGTTCAGTCACGTCTGCTTGAGTTACAGGGTAATTAAAATGTGCTGAGGCAAGGGTAATAGAGAGAGTTTTACTGTGCTGATTAGCATATTATTGTAAAATAAGGGATACTGCTGGATTTGCTTTGTGAGCTGGGTTGAATTACAAACTGGAGGTAGTGGTGGTTGGATAGCAGAATTATTTTCCTTCCAGTTTTTCTCATAGTCCTTAGAATTCACTTGACTCTGGAGCTTGAAAAATGTGTGTTACCTATAGCCTGGGCTGAAGCAGTGACTCCTGCTCTCTTGTAAGTAATTTTGGCGTTTTTATGGATTTATTTCTCAGGGTGTGTAGACTTAGATTCACCCCTGACTTGAAGAGTGGGAGTAAATGGCACTGCAGACACAGCTGAAGAAAGTGTTTGGCCTTTCAGAAGAGGTCCTGACAGGGTGCTTGACACACATGTACAGATGTGCATGGCAGAGACTTGGGATGCAAGATCCTGCTGCTGTTCATAATTGCTGTGAAATAATCACTAACAGCTGCATGTTAACCTAATGAAGAAATACTAATAACAGACTACACAATGGCAAGGACATAAATAACACAGGAAGGTCAAAACTGGGAGAAAAAGCCCAGCAGAGTTTTGAGCTTATGTAGGTGGTTCTTCAGAGACAAGTGACAAGACTTGTGGCAAGTCTTAGGTGAAAGTGCCCTAAAAGTGGAGGTAATCAGAGTAAGGTCCTGGTTAAACACAAGAATTAGATGCTTAATAACATGTATATTGGCAGTTTCATTTCACACCTAGGTTCCTAAGGGCTTCATGCTAAATCAAAGGAGTGATTCTAAAGTGCAATATGGCTAATTTGTCTCACAAGAAAAGCATTTTTATAACAAAGTAGTAACTTTGTGATCTCTCTTTAGAAAATACAAATAAATATGTGTATATAAAAAGGAGCAGCATCACCCTTTAAGAATTGTGTGCAGCTTTTGGGTAAATTTTAAGCTGTTTTACTGCTAATGCTTTGTTTTATTGGCAGTGTGCAGTCATGGTGCTTAAAGGTGATCTAAGGTACATAGAATACAATATCTTTTATCTGATGAACTGATGAAGTTTGGGAAAAACTCCAAGCTTTCAAGCACACAAACATCTGCATTGTGGGTTGGGATTTTTGTTGTTGTTTTTGTGTTTTGTGGGTGTTTTGAATGGTACAGGAGCCTTAGTGAGACAGACGTGCTAAACTTCAGCAGACTTTCTGTTCTTTAGTTTAATTTTGCATTCTGGCAGTGAACTGTGCTAAAGCTCTTTCCACTTCACTGATGCATGCCGGAAAAGTGTAACTAAGAGCTTATGTAGTTTTGAGCAGACACTGCAGTAAAATTCCCTTCTGACCCTTTTTGCCTTTCAGGCTTTTGCCAATCCTGCCAAGTCACCTAAAAGGCTGGATTAAAAAGAACTCACACAGTCAGAGCTGGTTAATCTGTGCTTGGTTTGTATGTCTGGAAAAAAGGTTCTCATTGGTGATTTGGATATGCTTTTAGCCATTGCTTCGTTTTAGGGCCTTCTTGTACCTTAGATTTGACCACATATGAATGTGGTTCCATCACTTTAACACGCACAGAGGACAAGATTTTATTCAGGCAGGAGACATGGCTTTCCCATCTCAAGCATTCCAGTCCACAGCAGCTGAGGGCTCAGGCTTTCAAAGAAGGTGGAAGCACAGCAAGAACAAGAACAAATCCAGGGTGAGAGTTGTGTTTTCCTGCCCTGGCAATTCAAAACTGCTTCCGGATACAAAGATGTCTATGGTGCCCTGCATGCTGTAACAGCCAGGCTGCTGAAGCTGCAGTAGCAGAGACATCAGCACACCCTGTGCCGAGTCACCAGGCACACTGTGCTCTGTGAAACTCCACGCTGCTGTGGTTTCATTGCTATTGCTGCTGGAGAAAAACTCACTCAAGTGTGTCAGCACGTGCAGCAGTCGTATTGTGCTTGCAGTGCAGACAGGAGCTCGCAGAGCAGTGGAATGATGTTGTCTCCAGTGGTGTAGGGGAAACACCAAGCATGACTCCCATGACTTGGAGTGGGACTTTTTACAAGGGTATGTAGTGATAGAACAAGGGGTAGTGCTTTAAACTGAAAGAGGGTGGGTTATTAGATATTAAGAAGAAATTCTTAACTGTGAGGGTGATGAGGTAGTGAACAGGTTACCCAGAGAAGCTGTGGATGCCCCATTCCTTGAAGTGTTCAAGGGCCAGATTGGATGGGGCTTTGAGCAACCTGATGTAGTGGAAGGTGTCTCTGCCCACAGCAGAGAGGTTGGAACTAGATGGTCTTTAAGGTCCTTTGCAACCCAAATTGTTCTATGGTTCTATGACTGCAAAATGTGTTACAACATCTCACCTTCAAAATGGGGATAAAGCTTAAAATAAGGTAGATTAAAGATGGAAATATCTATGTAGGATTTCTTGATCATTCTCATTCAGGGTGGTGATTCCATATGATGATATTATGTATGAGTTTATGACTGACTGAATGGCCTAAACTCAGGCTTGGCTTTCACTTGTTAAGCTATGCCAAAACCTGAAATAGTTAAAAGAAGAGAAACGGTACTGCTGCAGCTGTTTAGTTATAAAGCTGGTTTACACCAGTGTAGTTCCTTCCTTTAAGAAGAGTGGAATAAGCTATCCTAAAATAAAGCATGATACAGATAAAACTATTTCTACAACAGACAGCCTAGAGAACCTGTGTGTACTTTGGAAACATTTTAAGAATTAGTCAAGGATTTAGACCAATTGTTTCTCAATTCTGTGGGTGGCTACTAAACTAAAATAGTATTTCTACTCTAAAATATTTATCTTACTTTAAAATTCCAGATTTACACTCAAATAGCAAAAGTAGTGGTGTGTTTTGTTCACTCCTATCACTTGACTGTTTTGGTACACAGAGTACTTGTATCCAGAACAGTGAAGATGCATGTGACCATATATTAGATGTGCACATGGAACATACATACAACATATTGTCATTTTACATATTATAATACTATAGGCCATATTTGGCACAGGAGCAAGACTGTACTGTGCTAGGCACTGTATCAACACAGAGCAGAAAGCTGATTCTGTCTGATGAGCTTTCCATCTTCACAGAAATCAATATAGATGGTACATAAGGGAGAGCAGAGAAGACAAGGGCATAATATTTTTCTGGAGCCAGATGTCAGTTCTGACACAGAAAAGTTGACACAGAAAATAAAATGCAGGAGAGAAGCACTAGCAATAGGAAAGGCAGGATGAAGGAAATCATGAAAAGATTTGTTTGAAAAACAGATATTTGGGTGATAGAGGAAGGCTTCACAGAGTGATCAGAAGCAGGAATCAATGGCTCAGCAGTGAGGAGTGATAGAAAGGGTGAGGGTAAGAGATGGAGAGGCTTGAAACCAAACATAAGTTTGATGCAAGAATGCATCTCTGAGAGAGAGCTGGTGATTTGAGCCACAGGTTTGGGCTGAGATATTTGCCATAGCCATTTGGGTGGAAGAGAACAAGCTTCTCCTTATCAGGACTGGAGGAAATTATGTTGGAGTTGCTGAGATGTTTGGTACCGGATGCCTGAGAAAGGAAGAACTGTACAAACAATGTGTTAAAAACACATTCAGGATGTGCTGCCTACCCCTTTGTGTTAACACAGGTGAAAATACGATGTGAACTTAAAATGAGTTTTCTGTTACTAACTACACTGCTTGCAGATGGCTCTGTTTGGGAACAACAGACCCATTTTTCTATTTAGCTTAACCCTTTTCAAGTGAAACTGCAGAGAGACATGTTTCTGGTCTGGAAGAAAAGTATCCTCCTGCAGAACTGAGGAAGTCAGGAGGGGCTATTAGGATAAGCTCTGTCTCAGCAAGAGCCTCAGTGTAATCCAGATCTGTAGACATAAATGCAGTGCATATCCAAGCTGACAGCTAATGGTACAGGGATGAGCTGTGTTGTCCTCAGGCAAGAGGAGGCAAAATAAGCATTCCCTTTTACTGTGTTGTACTTGAACTGAAGGCTAGATATTGTGGACGTGCTGTCCAAAAGACAGGCCAAGCATTTACTGAGTGCTGAAAGGGAGTAGCCTGGAAGCAGTCATACAGTAGTGTGTCATCAGTTTGGATACAGTTGAAACTGCAGATAAAATTTTCCAGGGATAAGATGCAGAGGTAGAAAAGAAAATCCAGTCAGAGCATTGTATGTAACAGGACCACAGAACATGGGAGAGAAGGATGAGGGAGCATGAGTAAAGCAGGAGAAATAAGGTTTGGACAGAGTAATAAAATTATGGCTTTTACATGTCCTGAGAGACAGCATGAGCAATTGTATTAGTACTGTTGTAGTATTGTAAGGTCTCATTAGTGATGCTGAGTGCTATTTGTGTGATAAGGAATATCAGCAATCAGTGGTTATATTAGCACTCCAATCTTGGCAAACAATTGAATTAACATCGGGTGTGAGAGTAATGAGACAAGAACCTGATGGAGTGATTGGTTACTCAGTGCCTGCACTACTGCTCAGTTAGGGAAAAGTGCAGGGGTTTTTTTCTGATTCAGTGAAAGATTTCAGCTGTAATCAATGAGAATTTCTGCCCTCAAGAACCAAGCAATGTAGCGCTCTTTTGTTACGCTGTGATTACATTAAATATTAAACTTTCCAAGAAATGAATAATCTGTTAGTCAAATATAAACTATAAATGTGGTATGAATTCACTGTTCTGTTTTTCTGTTTCATTTGAAGCAGGTGTAAAGCTCCTGCTATTTTGGTGGGATAGCAGTTTGTACTCTGCTTGGTCCCTGTGCTGGTGCACACAGCAGTGCAGTGTATGGTGTAATTCAAGTTGTTATAGATATGGTTGAGGTCCAGAAACAAGGCTGGAGCACAAACAGAGGACCATGCCCAGGGATGTTCAGCACAAAGAGATTCTCATCTTAGATGAACCTGTGTTTTCTACTAGTTTTTGCCTTGACTTTGCAAGAGTGATCAAGATCTGTTGAATATCCAGTGGGGAATGCTAGTGCCAGGTTGCCTTACTGCTGTTTCTAATGGACTTGGTGTAATTCAATGCAATCACTGGCACTTGGTATGACAATTTCATTCTTATTTTCCTTCCTATTTTTAGTAACCTTTGCCCTGTTCTTCTTCCTCAACCTGTTGCATCAGATTGGTTGTAGTCATAGGGCTTCTGGCTATGTTCTCCCAGAGAGTTGGGTTCTAGTTCAGTTTTTAAAGGTAAAAAGAAAGACATTCAACCACTTCCCTTTCTCTTTAGTGGAGAAGTGTTCTCTTTTCTGAACAGAAAGGTTTGTGGTCCTTTCTGGAAACATTCAGACTGAGTTCACAACACTTGCTTCTGGGAGCTTTTTCAGCAGCTGGATCTCCTGTGCCTCTCTAAATCTTACAGAAAATATTTCTAATCAACCTCTTATCACAGAAATTCCTGAGCTGTCAAGAAGCAGAAGCACTTGGCTTTGGGAAAGCAGTTATTGATCCAGAAAAGCAGAATAATTGCAACAAGCAGTAATTAGCGAAATCAGATTTCCCTCTACATTACTGTCCTTGCATATTTATTACACTGCAGTTGTTGGCTCTTTCCCACATAATTTTGTCACTGGTCTCTCATTAATAAAGCAGTTTTAAATCCATTGGTAACAAACTGGTCTAGTCACTAAATTTCAGTATCCATTCCCCAGTTTTGCTTTGCAGAGCCATGGTAACTTGCTGTTAGTTTGTTTTGCCGAAGCTTTTGCAAAACTTTGGCAGTGATTCCCACAGGGCATGGCAGTGGCACCATGTTACATCCCGAGATTTTCTGAGTCATGTTAATATTCAGGAAACAACCGTATAAATAGCGTTCTCCAAATAGTACCTTTACATCATCATCATGTGTTTCCAGTTGGAGGATCAATACTTCCTCATTCCAGTGGTGATATCACTTTTCCAGACCCTCTCTAAAACTAAATATAGTCATAGAAAGTGTCTCTGCACTTACCAACCTCTAACTGGTTGAGTCATTTAGGACCCTGGAGAATCAGAGAGGATGTGCTGTGTCATACATCACTGACAGTAATACAGGGTGGCTTTAGTGTCATTAGTAAAAAAAGGGAGGTGTGGTCTTGAAGCCAAAATCCAAGTCTGGAGGTCAGTGGTTCATTATGTACAGACTGGCTTTACACAATGATTCTGTTTGTCCATCAGTTGATCCTTAGATTTAGTACATGCTGCCCATCAACGGGACATATGGATGCCTGACACCTGGAGGAAGTTGCAGATCCCCAGACAGCTTCTTGGCATTTCTGGTACTCAAGAAAAGCTAAGGTTACAAGCTAAGCTCCACTGGCAG
This sequence comes from Dicaeum eximium, assembly GCA_013396995.1. Lineage (NCBI taxonomy): Eukaryota > Metazoa > Chordata > Aves > Passeriformes > Dicaeidae > Dicaeum > Dicaeum eximium. Next base: position 4,252,647 of record VWZP01001128.1, read on the forward strand.
TAGCATTCCTTTTGAAGGGACTAGTGAGGAAAAAGAGGCATCCTTTGAGCCAGATTTTGAGGATTGTTGAGACTCTGCAGTAATTTAATCACTCAAAACTCCTGAAGCACTGTGCTGCAGGCTTCCATGGTCAACTCTCAGAATCAGAATCATCAAAATTGGTGGCCAGTTGTGGAAGTGTTGACTTCAGATGTTTTCTTTCACTTAAAAAAAGACACTGTGTGAATGGTATTACAGACAGAATAAAATAAAATCTGATCAAGAATTTAGGCCCTGTGCAAAAGTCAATAGCTTTAATTAGGTCAAAAGAACTAATGAGGAGTCATGTCAGTGAGCAAATCTCCTAACACCTAACTCTTCCAGGGTTATAACTGCTCATTCCCCTGCCTTATATCTCCTTCTCTTACTGACTGTGGTGGGGTCATGCTAGCTGTTCTTGTAGTGCAGTTCAACATCAGAAGGCAAACAGTAATCACTCTACATGGACATCACTTCAAACTGAAGGGATGGTTCCCTTCCCTTCCCTTTTGGATGTAGAAATATAGAAAGAACAGGATTGTTCAGGCCTGCCATTTTCCAGGTGGCCAAGAGAGCTGATAATCTGGAGACATCAAAGCTCTGCTAGATGGATGGCTCTGCCACCAAAGCCTGGGGAGGAGGGCTCCATACTGGACTTCTAATTGAGAAAGACTCTGAGGACAGGTTTTTTCACTCTTAAAAGGAGGGGATAATTAAAAACGACTTCCAGTTTGGCACAAAATCATCAGGCTAAACTAATCAGTGTGCTTGCTTTTGTGTTGATATCCGGAATGCTTCTCTGCTCTGTTGCCTTTTCACAAAAATACTGCTGTTTGAGGCACTAGGTAAAAAAAGGCATGCCAGGTGAGCAAAGAGCATGTTTCCTTGTCATATGCTTTCCAAATAGGAATGCCAAGATCTCTCTTTATATCTGGCTTTCCACAGATTTCAAATGGTACTTAACTGCAATATTTTTGGCTGGTATTTTGAGAGAATTAAATCCTTCTTTGAAAAAGGAAAAAGTCGTACCAAGCTTCAAGAAAAAGACTTTGGAGAAAAATACAGCTCTAAATCTACCTGTAAGCCTCAAAAGGAGCACCTTTTCACTCTAGCATGCCTTGCAGTCCTTTGGGACAGTGGACTCCAGATGAAGGCAGAGGCCCCAGATGTGTCTGGGAGGAGTGGTTATCTGGGAGTCTAGCTGACATTTGGGATGGTGAGCTGGGCAGAGTGTGATATAACACCAAATGCAAGTCTTCTAATCAGAAGAATTGGAGAAACCCACTGCCCTAAGGATTTTTTTTTTTTTTTTCACATCAGAGGGTTGTATTCTTCTAATCATACGGTCGGATAATCTGAATGTACAGAAATGGAAGGTTGCTTGTGAAGTTTTGCACCTTAGCTTGCAAGGACAATATTTGTGGGACAGATGACCTCCAGGTGCTGCTTAAGTCTTCAAAATAATGGAATCGTTTCATTTGGAAAAGATGTTTTAAGGTAGTTGAGCCCAACTATTAACTAAGCACTGCCAATTCCACCACTAAACTCCATCCCTAAGTGCCATGTCTACAAATCTTAATCTCCAGGGATGGTGACTCAGCCACATCCGTGGACAGCCTGTCACAGTGCTTGAAACCCTTTTGGTGAAGAAATTTTATCCAAATTTCCAGTGTAAACCTACCCTGAGGCAACTTGAGGCCATTTCCTCGTGTCCTTTCTAGCAAGAACCAAATGCATCCTGCAGTTACAATTTGTGCTTTGGTGATTTCCATCCAGTTTGAATCCCTGTTATAATTCATTTGGATCTGGCAAATACATATTAGGTAAAGCGTATGTTCTGATTTTTCACAGCATTTCTGATCTCTGATTTTTTTTTTTCCATATGCAGTGGGGGCTCAGTCATTAATTTCCTAAATGTTGTGGCTTTTCAGTGCTGAAAGCTGCCTCTTTGTCAAGCAGCACAAAGAAGTTCTGCCCATGCTAGCTGAGCTAAGAGAGGGAGTCATACTCTTGCTGACATTATGAGGAAGTTTGTAGGTGGTAATTTTCCAAACCGTAAAACTAATATATTTTTTCCCTGGAACAAAAAGACTGTAGCTGTTACTGGGCATAGTGATTTAATCTCTCTGAGACCCAGCAGGAAACAAGTTGGGAAAAAGCAAACAGGGGTATCTGCCTATAGCTCACTCTTGCTTACAGAAGCCTCACCAGTATTTGTGTGTTATCTCAGTATTGCAGGGAGAATATCCTTCTCCCCAGCCTTCAGGTTACTCTCCCTCTATCAGTAACCACTCTTTGTGCTGCATGAAGATATCTACTGTGTGTCAGGCATTAGCTTAACACTTCAGGTGCAGAGAGGCTGGAAAAGCTTCTTGTGAATTGCCAAGAAATACTCTGCCATAGGAGCAAGAGAGGGAAATTAATGTTAGTGTAAATCCAGCATTGATGTGTTCACTCAGTGTCACAGGGAAGAAATGTTTATTGTTTCCTTGCCAGTGCCCTTGCCCTCTGACCCAGGGAATGCTGTAACTGAGGGCTGCTCTGTGCTGATGTCTGATCTGTGTCAGAAGGGATTCAAGGAGGATGGCATTAATGTCTTCTATCTCATTAAGCTAAATCAGGCTGTGCTTGCAGCTTTTGCATTTCAGCACCTGGCATTCCCCTGGTATGTACCTTCTCTATTTCCAGGACACCCCTTGTAATAGGAGACAGCATCTGTCATGAGCTTAGGGAACACGAATATTTAAGATTCTCGTGGTTAGCCCTGTTTCTTTTGGTGTTTGTTTGTTTTTTTGAAGCTTTTGTAGGATACAGGGACTGGCACGATGTGGAAGCATATGATGTGGTCAGCCCTGGATTATGCTATCTTTTGTAAAGTGTTTTAGCCTTGGGTGACATTTATTCTCTTGCCTCCCCTGGCTGTAAGGAGCAAGGAGTTTTGCTGCAGACCAGACCAGATTTAGATCAGTGATCTAAACAAGTTTGTTACTTATTTTCCTGTAGCATCCACTGGCACCTTTCAAGGCCAAAACAAGAGTATTTGGAAGGTAAATATATGTATATATACACATGTACTTTCCTCCGAGAGTTTATGACCGAATTGAGCACAGAGACAGGCCAGGAGGAAATTGTGAGTTAAACAAAATTTTTAACACAGAAACACATACCCTGATGCTGGAAGAAGGAAATACCAGGAAACTTCCCAGCCATTTTTGTGGCAGAGTTTTATCATTGGAGCATTTTTAGGGCAGCACATTTGAGAGAGTCTATGGAGTGGAGCACTCCTAAACTGCTTACTGCCTTATATCTATTCAGACAATATGTGCTAAATCATCAGGAAATATCTTCTGCCTGTATTTCCAACTGGACCAGTGTCAGCATGAGCCCTGCATGCTTCCAGCAAGAGACTGCTGCAAGCAAACCACAGAAGAAAACAGCTAGAGAGCCCCTTTCTCCTTGCAGTTTTTGGGGAAAATCTTTTGTTTAGACAAAGGGGACAGCCAGTAGTGCCTGGAAGGATTAAGGCTTCCTGCTGAGATGTAAATCACTTTTGATTCTGTCTGGAAGATACATTCTGGGAACAGAAACAAATGACTCAAGGAGCTGTGGGATGGGAAGAGTTGTTGGTGACAACCTTTACCTGGTGTATGGGAGTAGTAGTCTGAAGGGAAGAAGTTTCTTGTCCTGTTTCTGAAGGGGTGTGATCTCCTTGCACTTAACTCAAGTTGGAAAAATGAAGTTAAAAGCCTTGCCCTTGGCTGGTATTTTTGGGTAACCAACTATTACAGGAGTCCAATGAGAACTTGGTGTACCCTGTAAATGGAATAAGAGAGTAGCTCCCTCGTCAGATGGCTCACAGCCTTATTTGTCATGTTTCCATGTTGTTATTAAGATGACTTTTTTGCCAGTGGTGTTGTATGAAAAGCCTGTGCAAACGTTTGGGAGAATTGCATGCAGTGGGCTAAGATGCAGAAACAGCAAATGGGAGGAGCAAAGAGGGAGGAAAATTTTCTAGTTTTTCTTGCTTTCTTTTCGTCCTATCCCAAGCAGAGCACAGAAAGTTTCAGCTATCGATGATGATGACAGTAGTGAGTCACCACTTCTTCAGGCAGATGTGGAAACTTTCCATATGATGGAATTTCTAAAAGCAATTGTCCAGCCAGGGGTTCCATTGGTGGAGGAAGCTGCCAGTTGGGGCAGGGTATTTTTGGTAAGCATGAGCACGTGTGATGCTGGTTCCCTGGATGGGCTGGGCTGATGCTGCGTGGCTGGTGGGGGCCTCCCTAATCCTAGATGTAGTCAGTGCAGTTAGTAACATCAGTAAAGTCAGAGTAGTGTGGGCTTATTGCACTCAGCTAGCAGGTAGTTGTTACATATCCGGGTCCCTAAGGAGGCTTTACCCTTGCTGCTCCCTGTGATGGGGTCTGCTGTAACTTTTTCAGCTGATGGTTCCAAAACCTGCAAGGAGGTGGCCCTGTGGAGTCCAATTACATTTTTGCTGTGTAGACACGCCAAGAGGATGGGACCTGCACAGGAGGGTGCAGGAGTGGTGGTGGTGGTAGAAAAAGGCTAAAGCAGCAGGAATGGGAGAGGGAGTGGAAAGCCTCTTTGTTGTTCTGCCTCACTAGGTAGGGTGAAACTAGCTTAAGAACAACTGTGTTTGGTGCAGAGACCTCCCATGGATATATTTTGGAAACCCTGATGTTTTCCTGCCTAGAGCAGAGTAAAAAAGGATTTGAAATGTAAACATATGCCTTATCCCCTCTTTTCACTTTATTCTCTTGTAATAAGTTGGCTAACTTTTTTACTGACAGTATGAAGCTAGAGTAGGCCTTGACTCCTTAGTGTAAATTGGGAGTAATCCCAAGGAAGTCATTGGCAGTTTCCTGGTGTCCAAGGATTCTGAGGGGCTAATTGCAAAAGGTGTTGGTATATTAAATTGCTCTTGAAGGGAACGGCCTAATTCTTGTCACCTTTTGCCAGGGAAGGTGCAGTTGTGTGGCCAAGGAGACAGTAAAGGAAAGGGACTTGACCTTGGATTCATACTGAGAGTGCCAGACTTCTTTAAACGTCAGTGCTTTACAAAAAAAGTCTTACTGTCTTTACAAGTGGAATTGAGCTGCCTGAGGGATGTTTTAGCTATGTAGCAAGTTACAAACTTTCATAACTTCAGGGCAGGACTCTGTCCTGGTTTAAGGAATGTTCCCACAGAACAGTTGCCGGCTCCACTTTAAATAACCTTCTCTATTCCCTAAAATGAGATGTTTCTTTATTCATTTTTATCACAACCCATGAAAAAAAGCTGCGAGCCAATAAACCATGGAGGTTTAAGATGCTTCAGACTTCAGGATGAATCAGAATTTTCAAGTTTCGTAGATCACACTCTTTTCACCGACTTAGAAGTCTCTGTCTCATCCTTTCCTGAGGTTCAGGGTGTTGCTGGATTTGGCAGTAAAGTTTGTCATTGTGATCAGTGTTTCACATGAATGTTCATGCGACCAAATGACATGTGGAGCTGAAGTTTCAAGATCAAAAACCAAGAGATAAGACTCAAAGTGTCTCCCCTCCCCCCTAATATTTAACTTGACTTCGTCTTTTGCAGTCAACTGGAGTCTTGCTGACCTATTTCTGTGCCCCTAACAGTGTGCTAAAAGATTAGATACAGGTGAAAGATAGTTAGAAAAAGAGAAGAGCGAACTAAATTCTTCTTGCCACTGGTGTCAGTCATCACTAGATAACCACTAAACATAAAGTAGTTCCTTCAAAGGACGGAAAATGCTGGGTTCATACAGTGCATGTACAAAGGCTTTGCATGACAGATAATCATTACAACAGAAGAGCAACAATGATGGAGTCAGTGAGGGAGCTAACCCTCCCCATCCCCTGACATCTGCTGAAGTCTCATCTCAGTGCCCTTCTGCTCTTTTTGTTCAGAGCATGTGAGCTCCAGGCCTGGCAGGCATGTTTGTAATGAATGTTTCCAGCGTCATCCTGGTGCTGCTTGCTGTGCCATGGACAAGTGTGTTCCCATGAAGCTGGGCTGTCATGTGGGCTGCTCAAGGGTAGAGCTGAACTTTCACCACGCTGCTGCATTATAAGCTGGTCTCTGTGCACAATAAATAAAACCAAGCCTTGCTAGGGAAATGGATGAGCTGGGATTCTTAGGGTAAAAGCAGGTTTGAAGAGGGAAGGCATCGGCCTGCCAGGTTGATCCATGAAGGGAGTTACCAGGATTCTTAATGTGGTGAAAAGTGAAATAACTACAAAGATATGGTTCTATAAAATAGTGTTATGTGCCAGAGAAGTAATTCCCCTGGAACAGGGTAAAGGAAGAAAATGTTTACAGCCTTCCTGTTTATTAGGCTTCGTGAATTTTGGCTGCTGCCTCTTTTGGGTCCCCATTCATTACCAGAGCCTGTTAGAGCACTCGGAGCTGCAAGTGAGGCAATGGACACTGTGGAAATCAATCCCAAGTTAAGTCCCTGAAACTAGCAGTCACCTAGCAATCAGGTATAAAAGGATGAGAGAAATACCCATTGGGTCACACCCATTCGGTCATACCCATGTTCATATCTGGCCCTGGGTTCTTCTTCATCAATGCCCAGAAGATGTGCTGATCAGGGAGAGCACAGGAGCCTGGCCCATGTCTGCAGTCTTGCACATTTCTGCATCCTCCATTCTTGTATTGGGGGTGTTAGGAGGAGCATCTTTGCCTGTTCCCAGGACGGTTTAGTTTGTGGACCTCTTGTCCCTGGATTTGTCTAATCCCTTTTTGAGCCTGCTGATACTGTCTGCCTGTGACAGATGTTCTAGGTCATCACTGTGGTAACAAATTCCAGGAATTCACTACTGTCTCACTAGAAATGTATCTTCTTTTATTAATTTAAAATTATTTCCTGCTAGTTTCAGTGAGTGTCTCCCACAGCTAATAATGCTGCATTTAGTTTAAAACAATTCTATAAGTACCGTGTCCACAGACTTCATAATTTTGTAAGCCTTGATCGTATTTCCCATCAGACTTATCCTTTTTAAGCTGAAGACTTACAGACTTTCTAGTCTCTCTTGGTAAAGCAGCTCCTGTGTCCCCTTAAACATTGTGGTTGTCTGTGTATGTACCTTTCCTATGTCCACTTTGTCCTTTAAATGCAGAAACCAGAAATGCCCCCAGTGCTTGGGATGCCTTGGATTTAACTTGGAAGATGGAACCATAGACCTGCAGCATTCACTGCACCCAAGAACTATTACAGATGCCAGTTTGAAAATTCCCTCTGCATAGAGGTGGGAAATATGTTTGTGAAACACCATTACAAACTGCTGTTATTATTTTATATTTGATGTTAGGTACTGTAAATATTCGTGGCACTTCTCAGAAGAACAGAGTAGGGTGGGTCGGAATAACACAGCACTGCGTCATGCTTTGTGAACAGAATGGTTTAGCACATGGGCCCGGCCCTGCACGCATTTCCAGCTGTAGTGGTGCCAAGAACAGTCACATGAATGTGCAGGAGCTGTTCATGGCAGCAAGCAGCACTGTGGCCTCTGAACCCATGATGATGGTGTGAATGTACATACATACATGCATATATAGGCAAGGGCCTTTTTTAAGCCTTGTTTTATTTTTCCAATATAAATGTCAGTGCCTTAAAAACACAGAGTGAAGGTTGGCTGAATTGTACAGAATGACTACTGGAATTTCCCCTTTGTCTACATAACTGGTAACTAACTGAGGTAATATTTTACACAGTCTAAGGTTAGTAACGGATCTGAAGGTCCCTAAAAATCCTTACCCATATAGTCAAGCTTAAATCTGGTGATCTGTTAAGTAGTGAAATTTTTTTTTTGCCAAGCTTTGTTGTGTGGTTCTTGCTTGCAGATGAAGGGTTAACCCTGAGGGGGTGACTGTGTAGTAAGAACTAGTGCATTTTTTGGCATTGCCCACTGCAACAGTGAACTTCTTGCTGTGTTATCAGCTTCATGTGATTTTTAAGCACTTCATACTCTAAATGTTTTTTCTATGCTTTCAACCTGGTTGGTTGTATCTTGGTTTTGGTAGATGCTTTCTTGAAAGCCTTAGAGACCACTGCTCTTGTCAGAGATCAGTTGAGAAGTTTCACCTTATTGATCCATGCTCCAAGGATATTCATGGGTATATTAGGTCTGATTTACTAACGGGCAGGGAGAAAACTGAAAGAAGCATTACTTGTTGGCTTTCACAATCCTTTGTGCATAAGGTGAAGTGACAATATACATAAATTTGAATTTATTTTCTATGATGGTAACAGGAAAACTAATTTACAGTCAGCATTTTGTCCTCTAAGCTTTGTCTTATGAATCTGATTTCCAGTGTTTAAAAAAAAAAAAACCCAAAACATTTTCTAGTATAAATATGGTTTACTTTGGCATCTCTTCCCTTCATTTTTCTGCCTTTTCCCACTTCATTATGAATGATAATCTATCCAAAAAGCTAGAATGGCTTTATGGTACAGCTGTACTCCACGTATAAGCAGTTTGGCTGCCTTCCCAAAATGGCACATTTCAGCCATGACTGCCATAAAAGCTGCTAGCAAGGATTCTAACCATACTGATGTGTTTCATGCAGCTTCATTATATTTTTAAGTCAGGTCACATTCAAGAATATTCCTGGCCCCTGGCTACACAGTACAGTAACAATTTGAAATTTCATCTCTTGGGACATCAGCTGTCATTTTTGAGTCATTGAGAAATGTGTTTGATGGTACCTACCCAGTCCTTGGTGAAACATTTGCTCCTAGGACCATCTGCCCCTTTAACAGAGTTGTCATTTCAGCATCGCTTCAATTTCTGCAGCAGCTGCCCATTGATAATAAGTCAGATGTGGGGATGTCGCAGAGGAGGACAGCAGAGCCTGACTGCAGTGCTGTTGTTGCCTTCAGCTCACTCTGTCAGAACATCATTTCCCCAATTAATGAAATCCCTGTTGCACGTTCTGCCTGATCCATCCTTCAGATTTTTCCTTGATCCATCTCCAGGCAGAGAGACAAGTCATGCGGTGGCTCAGACCAGATGCCTTTTTTGTGGCCTCCACTTTACACTGAGCATCTTTCTGTGCCTGCTGAGTTGTGTTTTTAGCTTGGCTCAGCTAACTCAAGTTAAAACATTGGCAAAGATACGGGAATTTGCTGTTTCACATGGATTAGCATTTTTAAGTTCTTTTTTTAGGCTTGAGCTTGAATTGATAATCTCTGTTTATCTTAAACTTGCCAGACATCTGCTTTCCAGCTGTTCAGATGAGCATCCTACAGAACCCCTGCAAATCTGAGCTGTGCAGTTCATAGCACCCTGACACTACTGAGCCCTGCAGTGACTCCCACAGGGCACAAGGGACTGGCACTAACGCTGTGTGCTTTGGGACACAGGCGACGTGTTCAGCCTGAGTGAGAAACCTGTGCTTTTAAAAACAGGCCCAGTGTGAGAGGCTTCCAACAGTGTCCTCTCTTTGCAGGGACAAATGTGCCAAATGAGGTGTTACAAAATAATGTGGTGTAGGAAGGGTCATTCCAATAGTTTGCCCATTAATCTGAGATCCGGGGCATGCAAATTAACTTTTCTGTTTTGCTAATGATTTTCTGCCTCCCTTTTTAGTGGAGGCCTGTCTTAATCGATTAACTTTAGACAGTCTCTGTTTAGACATCTGGTCTAAAAGTTACTTATCTAGTGTTGGCTGGTTACCAAGATGCTCTGTAAATGGTAGAAAGACAGACACCATCCTAAAATGTATGCTGAGTTAGTTAAGGTAAATAGCCTTGTGGTGATGTGTATTTATGTCTGCTGGGAAGTCACAGATTATTATTTTAGACTACATGCTTAACTTTGTGATGATGGAAAGGAGCAGAAATGAATCCAGGGCTTGTAGTCTCTCTGTGCCTCTTTTCACAGTCTGCAGAAGTCATTAATGATTATCTGGTGTTTCACAGGATGTTGTGGTTGGTAAATATGAAAGTGCCCAGAGATTTTGTAAGTAACTAAGTTACGCAAAAAGGAAACATGCCTCTGTGTAGGCAAAGGTGACCTAAATGAAATGACAGTGGCTTCTTTGAATAGGAAATAAAAAAAGAGAACTTTTATCCTCTTTCTAAATAGCTACCTTTATGAAATTTATAAAGCCAAAAGCATAAGCAGCTTTTGTGGCAATCCTGGCTCCATTTTCTGCTCCTCTACACTTGAAAATTTTCATAGATGTACATAGACTGTTCACAAATCCTCTGCCTTCACTCAGGTGTTGGGAGTGAATGAATTCCTTCTTTTTCTCTTTATGTTTTTCTTCTGTTCTTTCCCTTCTCTGATGGGAGTGCTGGTTTTGGGGACTAAGAGGATACATTTCAACAGAGTCTCTTGATTCTCTGATGGGTGATTTAGTTGCAGACAGACACCAGATACCATGTTCTTTGATTTCTCTTTTTCTTTCTGTTCTTCTGTTCTTCTACAGGCACGTGGAAGGCTCTGAGGAGCTCTGTGCACATTGTTGGGTTGCTTTGCCCAGGACTTCTATCTTCTCTTTGGGCCTTTGGCTCATCTTCCAGGCAGAAAAAGGTTAGCAATTGCTTTTATGGTTGGACGAGTCATTGTGTATCAATAGAATAGACTGCTAGGCAGAAGTGCCACATTCTTCCGACCCTTCTGGCATTGTAATGACCCTTCCTGTGGGGGAATCTCACACTCTGGTCTTCTGGAGATTGTGAAAAAGACACTGTTGTCTGTCTTTCTTGTGGGAGCGTGGTCAAGTTAATTGTGCCCAGCTGTCAGGGGAGTCTCCCTGGCTAGAGCTGGCCACATGAGCAGAGGATGAGTTGCCCCATGGGACACTGAGCACTTGGTGCATTCTGTGCAGAGATGGGGGTTGTGAGGCTCTCAGGCTTTGTGTTTGGTCTCACTCAGCCCACCAGGGAACAATGAAGATACCCCACCAGGTGTTTTAGCTCAGTAGCCACCACTGACAGGAGTACTAAGGCATTACAGCATTGCCTCGTGGGTTTGGGCTGTGTGTTAAATGCCACCTGGAAGGTCTTCAGGGAAGTTGCAGTGTATGATGCCTCGCATGCCGGGTAAGACCTTCTTAATTACAATGAGTTGGTTTTTCCTTTTAGATCAGATTCATGTTGGTTTAGCAGAAACTGACCCACTAGAGCCAGATGCTGTATTCTTTAACACCTCTGAGGAACTGCTGGAAAACAAATTCACCAGTCTGTTTCTTTTTGTGTGAGATACAGTGTGTAAATGATGAGTGGGTTTTTGCTTGCATTATCCACTTTCATCACAAAAATGGTTTTGTTAAAAATTTCCCGGTTGGCTATAGAAGTCACCAAAGACTTTAGGAGACACACAAAGGCTTGTGTATATGCACAGCTCTAACCCCAGCAAGGCATGATTCATGGCTAATAGGAACTGCTGAAAACATTTTCCCACTCCTTTGAGCCTGCACTTAGTGGGGAAACTGGGGAATGGAGTAAAGACTTAAGTGCTTTTCCCCAGAAAGCTGCTGTGCTGGCTTTCAGCTGTGATACCAATACATCACTTCCCACCAGGCACTTTGCAGTCTTGCTGTCCTTGATCCCTCAGTGGTACTGCCTTCCTCTCCATGAGCAGGAGAGTGGCATTCCTTATGTACACCAAGGTACGCTCCTGGTGGCACATCCCCACCATGTGCTGGTGATGGGAAGAGCCTTTTCCCTTGCAGGTGCACATTGTGCTGGTGTTGCAAGGGGTGGCTTTAGGGAGGCTGGCAGATGTTGTGGCACTCACACAGCTGGGGTTGTTCTGAGGCTGTGTGTGGTGCATGTGAGACCTTTGTGGGTGTCTGACTGTTGGGTGTTTTACACTACATCTTCCTCTAGGGAGCTGCCCCTTGCAAAACAAGACCCTGTGGCATGCCAGGTGAGTTGACAGTCTGGTGTGAGTTGAAGAAAGCCTGATGTTTTTTAACTTGTTCCCCTTTGCATCGCAGTCAGACCCACACACGAATGTACATGAAGGGACACTTCAGCTCCTTTTGTCATTGAAGTTGTAGATCATGACCTGCTCTGATCTGAGACAGGGTACCTGTACCTCCACTGTGTTTATCTATTTCACTCCATTTTGTTATAGCAGTGCTGAGTCTTTATCTGGGGCATCGAGCTGGTGAATGTGGACTCTGAGCCCTGAGGTATGCTCCCATTCCTCTGACTGAATGCTCACAGAGCATGCTCTCTGACTGGCTCTCACATTTTGGCATCTGTCCACAGATTGAAACCCTGTCTGGCCTGCTGTGACCCTGTAGTTGCATAAATGAGCCCTAGCATTTGGCTTCTGAGCATTATTTTTTGTGTTATTGTGTATTGTATTCCTAATACAGTGATGTGTAAGGAGACAAGAGTTTCTGAAAGAGGATTTAGGTCAAGCTGAAAAAGATTGCTGTTAAATAACATCGATTTTTTTAAAAAATATAACTGGGACTCTTTTTGAAGTCCTTTAAATATGTAGTGACACTTTTTCTTCTTTAGCTCAAGGGTCAGTGTCTCATGCCAGCCGATGGTGTGGGTTCCCTTGCCAGCATATAGAGGTTGCCAGTTGTTTCTTTTCATCTTACCAGGGTTGGCTTTGCACTGTGTCTGTAAGCAAGGCTGGACTATCATATCCAGACGATGGTCGAGCTCCCTGCAGCTAGACACTGCTCACTGACTTCCTCTGACAAGCTTTGCTGGCTGGGATATTCTTAACCCTTCTTGCATTATTCAGGATGAGTCAGGGAAAGGCCATATATTGGCACAGTTTTTGGTTTCCTGCTTACATATCTTCTCTGCTCACTACCTTGTGTATTGCTTAGCTTCTCTGCAGTCTGAATCTAAATCTCTTCCTGGTCAGAACAACTGCATATTATAGAAAAGAGTGTCTTAGGGAAAAAAATACAGAGAATTGAACCTCTGAAGCTTTCTCCTGCTGAAACTAGTTTGCAGGTTGTTCACAAGCTGTTATGAAATGGGAGCTTTATCCCCCCTCCTGTGCTATTCTGTTAGTTTCTTAAATCTCTGATTCATGTTTTCAATGGCTAAACCTTAGGGATTTGAATGAATGAAACTTTACTAAAAAGTCTTCCATATAACTCAATAATAGACTCAGAAATTTTTTATCCCAAATATTCTCAATAGGATTGGCAAAAAACCCAAAACAACAAAAATCATCAAAACACCCCAAAACAAACAGACAAACCTTTCCCTCCCTGCAAAAAAAAAAAAAAAAAAAAAAAAAAAAACCACTCCAAAATTTTATGTGAGATACTGTAAATTTATTTGATTATAAGTTGAAATAATTTCTAGGACCTATGTTTTCAAGATGAAATAATTTCTAGGATCTATGCTTTCAAGATGTTATGTCCTATCTCCCGTGTCAGTCACAGAAGTGGAATACAGCTTTTGCAGTGTAGACACCAGCCTCACTGGTTTTAAGGGTCCAACATGAAAAATGGCCCAGTGTAATGATTTATTATGAGATTTGGGTCTCATGCAGTTAAAACCTGCCTAGAAACCCAGCATGATATCAGTGATAATTGAATTGCATGCCAAGACAGGGTTACATTGCAAACATTGACAGATCTGGCTTCCAAGAGAAACCAATATTTGAAGCACCTTCTCAAGGTGGGCCAGGCACACTTGGGTGCTCCTCAGGAGTCTCCCTCACCTGTCTCCTCTGGGCCTCTCAGACATCCAGGTGGCAGAGAAGCTGAGAAGCTGCCCTTTCTCAGTGCTCTGCTCACTAGTGCAGGGGAAAAGCTTTGCCCCCTTTCTACAGCCCCTTATATTTGTGTGTGCTGAAGTGGTGAGTGAAGGCTTTAGCCCATCTCAACTGGTTGCACAGAAGCTGTGCACAGCCAAAATTCACGTTTGTATGCATTGGATTTCTCCTTACTGTCACTTCTCTTGATCCCACTGTGAAGTGACAGTAGAGAGGGGCAAATGGGGACAAGCAGTTCTTGCAGAGGGAAGTGAAGAGAAAAAGCTGGGAGTGATTTTGTGTGGAAAATTAAATTAAGCCCTAGTGAGGCAAGTGGAGCAGGGTCTTGTCCAAGGTGGAGGAAGGCAACCCCTCCTCCTGTCCTGCCTCTGTGACACTTGGGAATCATGTTCTTTCCTAAGGACATTTTGAGTGTGTTATGCAGGGATGATCTTCCTTGTGAGCTTCAGTGGAAATGTCAGATGAGTTGCAATGGGAAATGAATAGCCACAGAGGAGAGAGGGGCTGCCCAGCTCCCTTTGCTAAAACTGCCTGATCCTATTGAAATATTTTACAGGGAGACAAAGCCCAGCATGACAGACAGGACTTAATTGCATAATTCCTTTGGGGGAAACAAGAAGTGCTTCCAATACAGGTCCACTCCCCTAAAGGGACTGCGGATTAATGGCTGAGAAGCCTTTGCTGAACTCAGCCAGTGGGAAGTCATCTCTGGTCATTCAGGGAGGCAGGCAAAGTCATTTCAGTTTTAATTGGATATGGCAATCCCTCTTCCTTTCCTGGACAGCATCAGGGGCTCCTGCACAGTGTTTTGTGGTTGACACAGATACCTGGCACTCAGACCCCTGTGTCATGCACGTGTGTGGGAGCATTCCTGCAGCAAAGCCATGCCAGCCTGCCTGTGCCTGCCTTACTACTGTGATCACCCTTTTGTAATCCAGGTGTATCCCATGCTCATCCTGCTGCTCTATGGTGAGGTCTTTTCCAACCAGTTACAGCAGCTGGAGGTGAATTTGTGTCCTGCATAGGCCCTTCACAACAGAGTTGGAGGTTGGTTTGCTGCCTTTGGTGTTTTGGCTCAGGAGACAGTGGAGTTCCACACCTGAGTGAACAGGGTTTTCTTGGCAGAGGGGGAGAGGTCTGAGATGAAAAGTGCTTGCAGCATGCAATGGAGGTACCTGCAGCTGCCCCCTTGGACAATCAAAGGCATGCTCTGCACTCTGGAGTTTTGCCATCCTCCTGAGAGTAGTGGGGTGTGCTGGATTCACATCTATGAGATACCTGATCAGAAAAGCATGTCCTTGCAGAGACCTTTTCTGTAACCACAGGCAATAAAATTAAATTCTTTTTAAGCCAGAAACCACCAACATACATTCTTGAATATTCACTGTAGAGAAAGCAGTAACATTCTGATCTATTGTTTTAGCTGGAGGGAATAAACCAGTCTGTCTAGCAATTAAAAGAGAAAGCTGAAAGATACTGTGTTTTCATACAGTAGAGGGGGGAACTGGACAGCAGAGGTCTGTGCTCTTTGTTTCTGCAGCCACTTTCTGTCCTCTGTATGGGATCCCCTCCAAAAACCCTGTGCTTGGCGGGACAGCACAAACAAGTGAATCAAAAAAATCACATAACTTTAAAATTTTGCCAAGCTAAGGTAGCAGCAATTTAGCTGTTTACCTATCGGCATGGGAGCAGTCATTAATCACAGTGTGCATGGGGTTCATTTGCTTCCTCCTAGGAAGGGCTGTTTTCACACTAATAATTGCTTCCATTTGAGAGCTGGAGGTGTGTTGCTCTGCTCTTGTCACTGAAAAAGGATGTGCTGGAAAGCTGAGCCTGTGGTGGATACTTGCTGTCAATTACAGGTCTTGCCTCCTTTTAGCTTTTTTCTGTAACTAGTGAAAATGTCTCAGGCTTTTTGGGAGGAAAAAAAATCCTGTTTAGGTTACAGGTGTTATTAAACTTCTACTTTTCTCTAGTCAATCCTTTCTTCACTTTCTCTATCTTGTGTAGCATTGTCACCTTTTTTCCTAGCTTTGTACAATAATGCCAGAAATCAGAAAGCCAGCTTCTTTCTTGCCTTCTTCCCTTCTCTGAAATGAATGTTTCATTGCTTACCCTCAGATTTTCTGGGCAGCTGACTTAACTAAGGGCCAGATGTGGATGAATAAAGGTGTGCTGCAGCCTGATACTTCGTCTGGATGTGTTCACTGCTCGTGGTGCCTTGGAGGGTTATTTGCATGGCAGTGAAAACTCTTGAGTAACATAGTGAACATGCACACAGGGAGTGTTGGCTTTCTGGAAATGAAAGGGTGCCCCAGAGTATTTTCTGACATAGAAGCAGAAGAACAAGAGATGAGTTGGGATATGGCATTGCTTCCCCTCAGAACAATATTGTGAACAGGTGACCAGATTTCTGTGTTTTGTCAATTCTCTCTGTGGAAAGGACAATATTAGATGAGCCAAACCAAAGATGACAACAACAGAAGCTATGAACCATACAGTTGGAGGACAAAATACTCTCTGTAGACTTAGGAGGGCCAGTTTTGTTGCAAACAAACAACACAAATTTTTTCCAAAGGATAACCCAACTGGATGTGATTCAGACGGGAACCTTCCAAATTTCTATGAAGCCCAGTTCCTTTCTGGTGTCACTGAGCCAACTGAAACCTTCTGTATTGTGAAAACACTGGCATCAGCACAGGCGTGTGCTTTGTTTGCCCTTGAATATTGTAGCATTAAAAACAGTCTTTTTAAAGGAAAGCCGCACCTATAGCATAACAGTATTGTTAAGGCTTGTCCAAGGTAAAGCAATTGGTATTGCTGTGATGACATTCTACACAACTGGAAAACTCCTCTGTCAAATGTGCTGCTGTAGTGCAAACCAGAGCTTGCAAGCAGAGAGGCTGTTCCAGCATGTTGCCATATTTTATGTCCTGTCAGGCCTCAAGGACAAATACAAGCCACACAGTTTAGAAAAAGCAGTTTTGAAGCTAAACACATTTGCAGTGAACAAAAACCTCACTTAAGGAATCAAAATATTGTAGGCAGCTTACAAAATTAATGCAGGATTTTTGTAGCACATACAAGAAATCTTTAAAGACTGAGCAATCTGTTGTCTCCTGGTACTCTGGAGTGTCTGGAGATGTGAGCAGCTTGCTGCATCCTCTGCTGTAGCACTCCCCAGCCCTGGCAGCAGGAGTCTCAGATCCAGTAAGTCAGGTCTCTTCCAAGGTAGCAGTGCTGTGCCAAGGTACATCAGCTGTACTTGTGGCAAAGACTCATCCAGCTACAGATAGACCACAAGGTCTGTCTGACCTTGCCCATACATTCCTAAATCATCCTTAGGAAAATAGGAGACCTGTGTGCAGATACTTCCTCAAAGAAAGGGAAGGAAGGGGTACATACATTTTGTGTGCATCTTGTGCTGACATGCCCTTGGAAGGTAGGGATGCATTCAGTAAAACAGCTGAGGTGTCCATGCCATGGGAAACTAACTTTGACTTGTTTGGGCACTTCCCTTGCCTTCTGCCTCAGGACAAATCCAGCTGTTGTCATGTCCATGACAGAAACACAAAGGAGTGTGGGACAATGCAATGTTTGGTAGGACATGCTTACTGCTGCAATAGAAACACCTCTTCAGCACATGCTGGTACTTGTAAAAAGCTTGCTTATAGGCTGAATAAACCTGGGAAACTAAAATACTCCTGATGAGGACAGCCTCTGGTGCAGGGTATGGTTTGTGAGCATCCAGCATGTGCCTGGAGATTGAGGCTGGCTGCTGGCCTCTGCTTTTGCCCTGGCCATCATCCTGGAAGGACCCTGAGGGGAGTCAGTGATGATTCTGATGACAGTGATGCTTCATGACTGGCATCTGAAGGCAGGGTGAGCCTCTCATTTCCCCCAGGCCACCACATTTTGGTCTGGCCTAACAGCATGCAGTGGGCCATTACTGGGATGAATTGGGGTCTGGAGGGGGAGCACATTACTGCAGCAGTTCCCCTGAGCCACCGAGTGCCCGGCGGTGCTGCAGTCAGACCGGGCTTACCTCCTGAGAAATCACAGATAGTTGTTTTGGCATCTCCCTCTTGCTGCACTGAGTCATGGGGGTGAGTCTCTGCAGGCAGTGAGCTGCCTGTGGAGAAATTCTCCTTTCCCAGATTTGGCACTCTGTTCATTTCTAGTTAGGTGGGGGTAAATATTAACCCTTAGCTTAGCTCTCTGCAGGGCTTCTATGACTGAGTGGCATCTTTCCATGTGGGCCTCTTGCTGCTGATGGGTATAACCACAGCCAGCTGCTGTTCCTGCCATGATTTTAGGGAGTGCTTTGTCTCAACACCCTCCTCACTTTTCTCTATCTGTTGGAAAATGCCCAGGAAGGAATCTAGCCTATAGCTGGTATTTTCCCCAGCCTGCAAGGCGCCGATTGTCAAGTGTGTGAAAGGAGGAAAACAAGAGCCTGGTAGTTTTGTTACACAAAAAATCTCTGCCCTCAGGCAGTCCAACCAACACTCCTACAGCTGAGGTTTGGTCTTTTCACTTTCAGCTGAAGTTGAGATATTCCAACAATCTTTGAAGAGCAGGTATGGTGCTTTTTTTTAAAAGAAAAGAGTAAATAATGGCAAAATTGGATGAAAAGCTAAAAGGATGGTGTAATTTCTGCAGATGCAGAAAGGTTACTAGTGAGGAAGAGGTTAGATAGATAAGATTACTGCTTTTGCCACTTTGGCAATAGCTCTACCAGGAGAAATCATCAAACTTCTTGACTCCTCTTTCCTCTGTCTTTTGCAGTGTGAGGGTAATACCTGCTTGGCGTTGTCAGATGCTTTGTGAGCCATAAGTGACCGGTGGCAACTTTCAATAATACTGTGGTCACCTGTTAGTTATCCTTGTTCCTCCAAAGGGATGATCTGACCCCCAGTGTTTTCTGTGGTGGGTGCAGGTACAAACTCATAGCTTAGTTGAAAGGAGGAAATGACACTGAAGGGTCAAAAATCATCTCCCAAATGTCCTAGGGAGTGGGTGTTTTTGACATGTGGGGATTCCCAGTTTGAGTTTAAATAGACTGGAGTCATAAATGAAAGGGAAAATAAGAGGGTGATTAAATTTCACCCATTCCTAAGCAGTAACAAGCAATTGGATTTGGAATCAACCCCTCACCACACCAGACACGTGTGGCACCTTCTGTGGCTGTCCAGGGGGATCCTCTCCAGTGGCCCATGAGTGTGTGATCCTTGGCTGGAGTCCAGAGCAAAGCTCTTGTCCAAATCCATCCACACATACTCATGTTCAGGTTTCTGACAGGAAACCGTCCAGACTCTGAAGCACATGAGGAATAATGCAGAGCTCCCAAGGAACTGTCTGTCCTGCCTGGAAATTAGCCCTGGTGTAAGATGTGGGACATGATGTTTTATATACAGAGTTGTAGTAGTGTGGCTTCCCACGTGGCCAGTTATACTGGAATAAAGATGACCTATTGAAATGAGCAAAATAAACTATACCATACTTTTAATCAGGAAAACCATATGTGTACTTGGGGGTGGGGATGGTATATTTCTTAATGAATTGTTATGAAATAATAATGAACTCTGTGTAGATGGGCACAAAAAACCAGAGAATTCCAGGCTAACTTTTGGTCTGTACTTATTGAAGTGCCTTTTGGGCTGTTAAAACCCTGGGCTATATTAAATGATTTTAAATATACAAGCTTGTTACCATGAAGCCACTTGAGATATTGTACAATGTGACTGCAGATATATGCAAATTGGCATAATTTCCATTTGACATATGCACTGTAATTATTGAAAGCTTTTTCCCAAATTTATTTTTCATGTCTGCTGTAGTTAATTCACTATCTCCTTTTAACACTGGCAATTATAATTATTTGCCAAGAGCAAATCCTTGCTAACAAAAATCCAGTTTTCTTTAGCCTGCAGCTTTTCCTTTGAATTCATGATGAGGTACTGTTAATCAGAGGAACCAGTGCTGGCCTCTGAGTATCCAGCAGGGCAGGAAAACACTGCAGTCAGAAAAAGAAATGCAATTAATTAGCCTAAGCTTCTTTCTAGCATCCCAACCCAGCACCTCCTGCTTTGCCATGTTTGAGTGAAGAAGTGCTCTGTGAGATCAGAGTTAGCATCTCAATAGAACTTAAATTGAAAACTGTCTGTGCCCCCTGTGAGATTTCTCCTCATAAGTTCTTGCTCATTCTTCTCTTGTAGGGGCTACCGGCAGAAAACAGTATATATCTGGGGAAAACAGTGTTATTGGGTTGAAAAATAAGCTTTCTAGGGTTGCTTTGCATAGGAATCTGAGCCAAATCTGTGACTGAAAAATGGAGCAGTTGAAGAGCTGTGGGATTCTAGCTGCATACTGTTCAGAAATAAAGCAATTCTTATTCCCTTGAAAATGCCTCGTCCTTTGTGCCCTCCTTTTCCTTGGAGATCTGTGTTATGCAGCTTGTGAAAGGCAACACAAGTGCAAGTGCTGTCTAAGAATTGCTGACCTACTTTACAGGTGTTTTATTCTTCATTGAATCAGATACGTACCCACAACAGTGTAGGTGGATAAAAATTACATTTCTTTTACCCACTGTGGCACAGGTCAAGTGCAGGAGAGCTCTGCCCTTGAAGTTTCTACCCCTGGAATATTACTTGAGGGTCTCCTGGGGCTTCAGAGGGATGAGGTCTGAACACAGCTTTGCAGTGAGCTCAGAACAGTGTAAGGTAAGGCAACCTGGGCTGCACTTCTGCCACAGCAGTAGGTGGGCACAGTGAGAGGAACTGCCCACATTGTCCTGCCTTTCCAGCCCAAGTATCCAGGATGCAGATGGTAAAACAAAGCCTGCTGTGAATAGGGGCTCATTTTCTGTTGTATGTTTGTGGAACACCTGGCACAAGAGGGTCCTGGGATTACAATGTAAGTGCAACAAAATCAGGCACTGAGGCTGATGAAGAACACAGCAGATTGGGCTGCCATAATTAACTCTATCCAGCCTAATGAACATAATGGGGAAATGTTTCAGTGTTGGTCTGCTTTCCAGCAGGTTTTCAGTGGTGAGGAAAGGTTCCCAGTGTCCTTCAGAGCAAGTGGAAAAGCATAATAAAATATGCCTTCAGCTGCTACTGTGCCGTAGCTGTGTCTTATCTGATGCACACTTAGCCAGTGTGAGTGTGAACGGCATTTTCCAAAAGCCCTTTTGGGAGGATTAGTTTGCAGATTGACTGCAGACAGGACAATCTGGCATCCAGGCAGATTGCAGCCGATGAGTTACTGCTCTCTGAGTCAGCTGGTTGGGCTGCTGCTGAGTCCTTGGCTCTTGTGTAAGCTCTGCAGCCTGGGGAGTAATTAATCAGACCTCCATCGTTCTTATGGACCCAGGGTTGGAGCCAGGCAAGCATGATGTCAGCGTCTCACATAGTCAGAATTGCTGATTCATTTGATTCATTCTTGCTGCTGCTTTTCAGAATGGGTTTATGGCTCCTCTTTAGCGGCACTTAGCGCTCACTGACAGGAATATAAAATACTGCCCAGGAAAGTACACCAATTCTCCGATGACTGCCTTGAGGGGAGCGCTTAATAATTTATTTAGAAGTTTCTCTAAGAACCTGAGAATCATAAAATACTGTTGGATGAGAAGTTAACAAAAGTACAGTTAGTTTAAACCTCCATTTGCTTGTCATCTGTTCACTGTTCTATTGACCATGTTGCTTGAAGAGCCAGACCAATGGCCAGTGTGACTGCTTTAATTCATGGGGTTACAGCCAAAGTAAATGTGGCTTCAAGTTTGCTAAGGCCTGATGCCAGCACCCTGGAAAACTGTTTATCAGAGTTCTCACTAACTTCAAAATGGGAGTGGGGCCAGACTGAAGGAACCCAGTTTGGTTATGGTAGGGTAGAACTGTGCTGCTCAACTCTGACTCCGAGAAGTGGGGGTCCTCTATAAGAATGTATTTTGGCTTGAAAGGATCCCAACAAAGGGATTTGATTTTGATCAGGATTTTAGTTTAGCTGGCTTGATTTTTCTTACGTGGGCCAAGCTACCTTATTTTGTTAGCCTGTGTGTTCTGTGGTCCTGATCCTTGATGTTGTTGGCAAGGCATAAAAACCATCTCTGGTCTGAGCAGAGGACTAACTTAGACTGTGAAGAAGAAATGAGAAGCCATGAAGAATCCATGCCATGGGCTCACCCATAAATAGGCTTAGGCAAACTTGGATGAGCTAGACAGGTGGGAAAATACTGTCCTACAGATTCACTGTTTTGTATATGGCTTTGTAGTCTCCCAGGTCCTGGGGAAGGGGCACACCAGAAATAAACAGATGGGAAAGGCAGCCTTGAGCCCTCTGGGTGAGGTTGGGTGTGAAACCGCCTGGTTTCATTGTGACACCTTTTGTGGCACAACTTTTCCTCTCTGCTGCAGCCTTTCCTGAGGGCAGAGCAGTCATGCCAGCCTCTCCAGCTCTGCTGCTGCTGCCCCTCAGTGAGCAGAGAGGGGACCTGCTGACACAATGAGTAGGAAACCACTGGCAGAACGTTCTCTCCAAGATGCATTGTGCAACCCAGCGTTCGTCCATCCCTGCCTTACATGCTGGAAAATCCAGTCCCACTGCCAGGCACAGCCTTCCAGGCTCTAGTAGGGTTTACCTACTGATTATAAATTGGTGTTTCCAACTTCTACAGCTGCGTATGTGAAAGAGAAAATGTGACCTGCAGGTGTGAGAGTGTATGAACAGGTGCACACATTGACACACAGGGTGTTCATACACTCACTGCTGAATGAGAGGAATGGCACTGCTCACCTCCACCTGCCATGTACTTGTCTGTGTGTTTGTGACAGGGACTGTCCTGCTCCTTCGCACATGTCTATGTGCTTCTAGTCTAAAGTCAAAGTTTTGTTTGTGGGTGCAGTCTTCAAACGGGTCCAGTTATGTTAGTACATCCCAGTCCGTAGCTGGGTGCTCTGGTATCTGCAGTCAGTACAGTATTTGGGAACGTGAGTAATGATCTTAGAATTTATTTTAACCATTTATATCAGAAAATTAGGTCAAGTGCATGCTCCATTCATCCAGCACTGCAGGGGTGACACACGTTTCTCCAGTGCAGCAATCCTTCAGACTTCACTGCGCAGGAAAAGAAGTAGAGATACCCCAGCTGAAAATGTTGCAGAGAAATAAGATTAGGAAAACCATTTGTGGTAGGGTCTGGGCTAAGTGGGTAGTGGTGCTGATGCTTCATACAATCATCACATAGAGGGGATCATACTGGAAACTTCAGTACTTCTCCTGCAAAGAGATTGCATGGCTGGAGGTTTACTGAAGAAAATCCTGAAGTATAAAGTGGAGGGGGACTACTGATGTTGCTCTGCATAGTGATGCCATGGGAGATGCAGTTAGGGATCTGACACTGCTACTTTTAGGGCCAGTGGGGGTTTTTTTGTCACTGTCCCTGTCACTTGGCTGGCGAGATGTAATTTTTTCAGTGTTTATAAAGCTTCATGAATCCTGTACAAATGAGTGCATTAATTACTCACCAGCATTAGTCTGATATTTATCTTTTGTCAGTTTTTTATTTAGTACCAGATTACAACTTGCTAGTTTTAATGGCGTAGAAAGAGTAGGCAAGAGAAATATAAAGAAAATTAACTCTAATTAACAGTCATAAATTTCTCTGATTCCGTAAGCGTAAACAATTCCGTGATGGAAAAGCAAGCTCAAAGAAAATTGAACTGCCTGATTTCCTAATCCTCCCAAAGCCTTTTCAGCAGCTGGGCATTTAGTTGTTGTCAGCCAACACAAAAAGAAACATATTTAAATACAGATAACAATGCCTCAGGAGAATAGAGATTGATCATAGACTGTGATTACTCTGTGATTTCTTTTCTGAGGAAAATAAAGGTATTATAATATACTGGACTGATGGCATGCATTTTGCTGTGGAAGTTGAATAAAGGAAATGAGAGTAGTTGGAAGAAATGAATGAACAAACACAGATTTTCACTGAGTTTTTAATTTAGTCCTAAAACAATTTAAATCCTCTTGAAATCAATGAGTGTTTGCTTGAATAAGGTCTAAGTAGAATGTCTGGGGGATTTTTTCCTCAGCCTATCTGAACACTTAGTGCAGGTCTTTCAGTTTTTTTTCTTGTACAGGGAAGTACTCAGCAGGGATGCAATCATGCTGTTTTGATGGGGATTTAAAGATAAAAAAAATCAAACAGAAATTTGGGAAAGCCAGCATGGTTTGTCCCATATACTTTTTCCCAAGCATGTATGAGAGCATGGAAAGCATCCAAGTAGGGCTCAGGGAATGTAAGTCTGAGCATGTTTCAGATGCCTGAACAGATAATCTCATGCTGAGACCCCTGAAGCATTTCCCTGTGGTGTTCACAAGTAGCTGGTTTGTCAGGGTGTATTTGCACCTTCTCTAGATTTCCCAGCAGTTAAAGGGTTTTAAGTAGTTAAAAATTACGAAGTGCTTCGTTTTTTCAGTTCCTAGTGCTGTTATTTGCATAAGTGCCTATGTAGAAGAGATGAGAATGACATGCCAGGTGAGCTATAAACAAGGAATCAAGCTCTAGCCCATGTTAGGCAAGGGTTAGAGAATTTTGTTTTGCCTTGCAAAGTGTGCTGGCATACTCAGAAACACAAGTCTTGCTTGCTTTGCTTGCTCTTAAGCACCTTGCTTGATGCAAGTGATTGAGTGATGCAGAAACTTTATAGTGCCAAATCCCAAATCAAAGGCCCCAACTTGCCAAACTAACAGAATAAATACTCAGAAATTTATAAGGACTTACTAGGAAAGTTACCTTCAAGCCAGCACATCTGGTCTTTGCAGAAGAGGTTCTATATCATGAAATCTTAGAATATCTCAAGTTGAAAGGGACCCATAAGGAACATTAAGTCCAAATCCCTGCTCCTTGCAGGACTACCTGAAGCTTTCCTATGAAGCAAATGTGAGCCCAGTGTCAAGCACGGAAGAAATGCATCTATTTCAGATGCCATGAACACTGCTACAGCAACATTTATATCTGCTGTAATATATGCACAGACATGGCCCCAGTCCATAACCCTACTTATTTCCTCAGTGCAAACCAAATTGATGTAATATTAGTACATAATGAAAATTGATATCATCATTCCAGGCTTCTTTCATTCTAATGAACTGTCCTGGTTCTGCTTAGGTGGCACTTCCTTACCTGCAGGCATCATTATAATCTTTCTGGAGTCAGCAGGGGTATTTTCCCAGCCTAGGCTCCACAACTCAGGAGCTATCTACAAAAGAGCCCAGCATAGATTATTTTTTTTTTTTTTTCCCCAAGACAAAGCAGTTCCTTGTTTTTCTGTTTGTTTGAAGGGGTTTACAGACCACTAGCCCTGTTGCAATCACTGCTGTGAGCTCCCAGCTCATGGTAACCCTCTTTCCTGTTGAGCCTGATTGCAGTGCTGGTACTGCATGTGTGAGCTGCGTGTGTCTCGTCAGCTGAGTGACACCTGAACTGTCACTGCAGATGATGCTCATATGTCAGCAGCAGCAAGATGCCTTTGCAGGTTTTCATCTCATCGTGCATCGAGCTTGAGTGAAGTTTGGTTTGGTCTATGATTACAGGGCAGCCAAGGCAGAGACACTCACAGTTTTTTTTTCCCCAGTGTATTTGAATGTTTAAGTTTTGTTTTCAAAGGAGTTGTGTGAAAAAGAAGTTACATCAGTGAGGATAAGCCAGCCTAAAAACTGGAATCACATTGTGATGGACCAGAGCCATAAGTGAACTGAGGCCCTGGCTTTAGGGGTGTATAGTTCAGGTATGTGTGTTTTTACTATAGAGATACTTATGTATTGTGAAGTGCAATTCATCCCAGTTGACTGTAAAATTTAACAGTGCATGTGTTCTTTAACTTCATAATAGTTTGATGCAGAGGAAGAGGTATAGGGTTTGTAAAGTGTCTATAAGCCATTGGTTTGCTGTGGCCACATGAGCTGTTGCTCAGCAGCAGGGCAGTGTATTCCTGCCTCTGTGCATTCACTGCCTGTTTCAGGCACGAAGGAAAACACATTCCTTCAGTCACTGTTATTTTCCTTCACACTTACAGCGAACTAGGAATACACACATGGCCTGTTAATACGGATCAGATCCTGAGCTGTGATTCACTATGCTGTAGTAACTTGATTTTTTGCAACAGCTGTGCATATCTGTGATTAACAAAGATTGTCTTGGCCAATGTTAGAGCTGTGACTAAAGCCAATCTTGTTAGGCATTCGTCATCCAGATTTATTTCCTTGTCAAAAGTTTTCTTAAATAAGGTTTCTTCGAAGAAACATTGTCATGCCATCAATTTTCCCTGGCAGATGTACTGATTGAAATAAATGTATTTTTTCACGCCACTCAAGAACTGAATGACAGATCATGCACTGAATACAAGAAATGTAACTATTGTTTTTATTGTTACTATGGTCATTACTGTATCACAAGATCGATGGCAGCAGCATCTCACAAGAGCAGAGACACATCTACATATTAATAAAAATCCTCCTCCCATGTGAAGAGGTTTTCAAATCACCTGAGTGACTGGTTTTTTTTGAGATGGCCCAGACATCATTCCTCATTTCCCAGAACGAAGCAGCCTTCTGTCCAGTTTTCCACTCCTCCTGCAGATCTATTATTTTGTTAGGGATTCAAAAGCTTTTACCACTGTGCAGTATCACACATCAGTATCACTGTGTGAATCACACTTCTCCACATGTAATATATCAGAAAGTAGTATCACCCCTGCAGAACAGCCTGTCCCAGTATTGCATTTCTCTAGGCTAAATGTACTGTTGGGCAACAGCTTTATTCATACACATATCATATTTTAACACAGGTACTTTTTCTTAATTGTCCCTCCCTCCTGTCCAGTCTCTGCATAGAGAGGGGTGCTAAGTTTCTCTGAAATCTATTACTTTCTCCTCCATTATTTCTTTCTTTTCCAGAAAAGATGCTAGCAGGGCTTACAAAATATTGGACAGAAGGTCTTTCAGGATGAGCCTCTAAACAGTGGGGATGTTGCAGAGACCATTAGGGCTGGCTGTGCAGCTCCTGGAGTGGCAGGAACACCTCTGGGTTTTTGCACCAGCCCCTTGCAGTGCCTTTCTTTCCACCTTGGGAGCGTTTTTACTTCCAGCTCCCTCTCCTTTCCCTTTCTTTGTTTACTCAGCCACCTTCCTGCTTTTCTCTGCGGACTTCTGCTGATGCTTGCTCATTTGGAGTGACTCCAGTGGCTGCCTTGGATTCCCTAGGTAGCCCCAGGAGGGAAGATGGGCTGTGGACTTCACCTGGGTCCTCCTGATGCCCGTGTTGCCAGTCCCTTTCCACGGCTCCAACATGCAGATGAGCTTTGTATTAATGAGCACAGTATCCCTTCTGTCCTTAGAGCAGGTTTGTGTCAACAGAGCCAGACGAAGGCAGCACTTTTTGTAGAGATGCCTTTTTGGAAGCTTTTCCTGGGGGTCAGGGCATTGCCTGCTGCTGACAGACAGGGGCCAAGGCACCCTTGTGGTCATCAACTGCAGCTAAGGGAGGAAGGATGCCTTTGCAGAGCTGTAATACAGAGAGGGTACTGCTCACCAAATAATACTGCAGTGATTGAAGAGCAGATCAGAGAATTGTGATTTATAGTGCCAGAGCTTTATGGCTCGGTGTGCATGTAGCAGGCTAAACTGGCTGTATCATTGCTGTATCTCTGAGCCACCCCAGCTGTCAAAACTTGAAATGAGTGGCTGTATGAGCTTCTGGTTTTGAAGTCTGTCTCTGCATATGATTTCCAAAGAGGTGTTCTCAGTGTTTTGTGTATCTCAGATCTGCTAGAAATATCAAATAGTGCCAAATGGTTGGCTCCAGCTTCATACAAAAGAGACCATGACTGTGTGGTTATCATGAAGAGACTTTTGAAACAGAAAAAATAATATCACCTTCTTTTAGGTCTGCATGTCTCCTTTGTAGTCAATGGTTTAGCATGATTACAGCTCAGATCTCTTAAATAGTCTTCTGGGTTTTTCAGGGAGTGATGAACTTGGGAAGAAAACAGAACTTCATTACCAGCCTCTGATTTTCTTCAGACTGCTTAAATATTGGAATGAGTTGATAAGATAACTGAGAAAATCTTTTACAGGCCCTGGCATAACTAAGCCTCCAAATGTTGTAATTTTTGTGAATTCTAAAGGAAGGGGTAGACGGGAATGGTTCAAATAACTGTGAGGATTTCAGAGGTCATTGTTACATAAAATACACAGCTCTCTTAGCTGTAGGGGACCACAGGCTGGCTCCAGGTGCCTAACATAGTTTCTAAGATGGTTTCTGTGCCCCAGAGTTGACAGTGTGTGTATATATGTGCAGAGGAACAAACTGCTGGGTATCAATTATTTAAATGAGAAGTAGTGTCTTTTGATTCAGGCCATTTATTTTGACCATGGTTTTTGATAAATGCCCAGGGAAAGGTCTTTCTCTGATTGTGCATGGGATCCAAAGGCAGCAAGAGCAGCTGCAATGGGGAAAATCTGAGAAGAAAAACTTGCCTGTATTTATTTATTGTATGTTTATTAATGATAATGTGGATTGTTACCATTTGGAATATAGTTTTGTGTTAGTTTCTTTTTTTTTTAAAAAAAGGTGTTTGAAAACCATACTATAATAACTATAAGTCATCCATTTGAAACAACCTGGTAAGTGTGCTCTTTCACCACTCCAGTATTTCCTGAAACCCTTAGACTATCTTTTGAATGTTGATAATTCCTCTTTGCTTTTAGAAAGATTTTATTGCTTATTTTTTTGCTGAAGCTCAGTTCACCAAAACCTTATTTTTTATTTCTCTTTCTCTCACTCCCCCATCCTGACAAAGAGCAATAGGTAGCAATTGCTAACTAATGAATCTTTCTGGTGCCAGTGAAGGATTTGATTATATGCCCAGACTCCAGATAGAGCCCTTTTTTGATTTTCTTGTGAATAGGAGGAGGAGAAAATATTGTACTGGGGCCTCATGTTTCAAACGGAACAGAGAGAGGACTAGTCTTAGTTCAGTTCAGTGACAGACACTTGTTTTTTTAATTAGTTGGAGGTTTTTTAATATGAAAATGTTTCTCACCTTATTTGAAACAATCAGAGCAGATGGGAAAAAAAGCTGACATTGCAGGTTTCAGAATTGAGGAAGCCCCTGCTAGTTACAGCCATTCTACCTTCCTTCTGCTGTGAGCCCAGGAGTTCTGCTCATTTTCAGGCTGTGCAGCACAGGGATGATACAGGGACAAAATACTTGGACTGCTGGTAGCCAAGGAGCTTGAATTTGAATTGTCTGTCAAATGAAGAGATGCAAATTGCTTGAATTGCAGAGTTGGTAGTTAAATTTTTACTGTAGCTCCTCACCCTGCACTTACATGGAAAAAAAATGTAAATACTACTACCCTGGGCTGTATCTACTTGCCACTCACTTCTGGGCTTATCTCCAATTCACAAGGACTTCCCTTTTTTAAAATGAAGACTGAGGATTGCAAATCACATGGCTTCCTGACAGAATTAAATACTGCTGGTTGGGTGACATGCCATTAGAGCACGGTTATGATTTGACTTTCCAACATAAAGTGCTAGAGACATCTTCACTTGGTAGCACCAGTGACAGCACAGACAGTTTTTTTCTATTTGCTCAGCTGCTTCTAGAGAGTTGTTTAGACACCTGCTTCTTCAGAGAAGATCAGTGTTCTTCAGTAACCTTCTTAAAAAAATGCAGAGTGGTACCAAAGTTGTCAAGGTTTGGCTTGGGGGATGTGGTTTACGAGCCTTGGTAGGAGATGCGTTCCCCACCTTCAGCTTTGAATTTGGGCTGGCCAGGAGTGAGCCTTCCCCAGTGCTGGCACCACTCTCTCTCTAGAGCAGAGCCAAGCAGGGAGGCTGGGGTGAAGCCTGTGTGGAGCCCTCAGAAAGACTGACATGTATTTAAAATATTTGTCTTTGTCATTTTACCTGAGAAGTCAAGAAATCAATGCTCAGAAGTTACCTTGTTGAGAACTGTAGCACTGTACACCAGATTTTTTGATACAGGTGGAAGGGGTGTGTATTCTTTCATAGGATTAGATTTATCCAAGTATGTTGCTTATCAGCATGGACAAATACATTTCACTTTCTTGCTGAAACAAGCTGGCTGCACTTCCCTGCTTTTATGTAATTAATGAAGTTTTTGCTGTCTGTTGTGCTGCGATTTTCAAAGACGTGTAACAGCAAAACACACTGGTAGAATGACAAACAGTAACAATTCATCCTTTCTTAGAGTCTTGTTCAAAAGTGGAGAGGATTAGACCACAGCCCCAGACTAGAGGAGAAGGGGGTCAGTTCCCAGAGAAACCCCCTGCAGCACCTGCAGTCAGAGCACGCCATTCCATGAGACTTAGTGGTGGGAAGGGAGATTTTCCTTGCACACTGCCTGATGCTGCTATAGAGAATGGCTCAAAGAGAAGGTGCCTTTTCTTCCTTTTCCTTTTGAGAAGGGAGCAGAGGGAAGAGAGCAGAAAAATGGTGTTGTGATCTGCCTTTTTCTCATTCTGGTTGCATAAACACACCAGAGTATTGCTCTAAATTAAATTAAGCAAACCTTTCATGTTCTCTCTCTACTTCCAGAAAGCTAATGTGGCTGCTTGAAGATTTGCAGCTACGGAGGAGACAAAGATCTGTAGTGCACACAGATTCAAGTGCTGAGCAGTGTCATGCTGAAAGAACTGCACAAGCTTTAATAGCATATAAAAGCTTTCTGGGCATCAAGCAAAAATCTGTTTAAATCCCTGACAGGGATGAGAGAACAGCATGTATTATCAGCACATGTACAGAGACAGAAAGTCTCTCAGAACATTTGCATTTTGGATTGGCTGAAATTGGAAGGTTTCGACCTTTCCAAAAAGGTTGAAATGGTGGAAGGGGTAATTTTAAGAGTTCAATTTCTCCCTGTCCCCATATAAATGTTTAGGGCTCTTCTCTTTCCTCTGCACATGTGCCTGAGTTACGCTGATCCCAGTGGCAATTTTTTCTGAAATGTATGGACTGTAAAAACCCATACGCTTCTCTTTCATATTAATAATCATAATTTCATACCCAGATGTTGACAATCCCAAGTCTTTCTTGCCCCACACAATGAAGGACTGACCCCCACCATGCATGGCACGGAAAAAGATTGTCAAAGCAAAAAGATTGTCCCCAGGCTGCAATTCCTCATGAAAACAGATCCTTTTCCTGGCAAGCACATCTGTAGAGCTGCATGTCTTGAGAGACAGTGCCTGGACAGACCTCAGATAAAATGTGGCAGGCCTGTGAGGCAGAATGATGCAAGCTGAACTGGAGCAGAATGTGATGCTTTTGTGTATCAGGGGTGAGCAGGTCAGATAGTGAGGTAGTATATATTGGTTCTTTGGGGGGAAAATTCCTATATCAGGAAGGTGTGACTCTAGGGATGTTTTGTCTAAGATTTCCCTTATTTTGATAACTAATTTGCCAGACTACATTCTCCCTGCAAAGAGTCCATGTAACTCAAGGACTATTACATTAGTGATTTCTGTCAAGTGGCATAGCTGGAGCTAACAATTAAAGGATATAGGGCAGGTGGATGAATGCTTTCTCCAATATCAAACAGATGCAGCAAAAAGTTATTCAGGAGCAGGAAAAGAAGTGCTATTAGTTGACATTATGGAAAATGTCAACTCAGTCACCAACAGCTATGTGTAAAGATGAGAGAGAAAAGTAAGAAGAGAAGACCATGGCCACTGAATAGAAGATTCTTGTCTAATTTAAGAGGAAAAATGAGTATGTCTACTTATGTGATTAAGGAGAAGGTAAATAGAAGTGAGTTGAAGAAAGTTTCCCTTCTTGTCTGTTAACTGGATGTGACTGCCACTTCAGCAATGACAGCCCTCCCTCCTTCCCTCCTTCCAGTTTCAGCTACTCAAATAGCAGCAGACAAGGACTGGGAATAGACAGTGTGGATAAGCTGGTTATTGAATGTTTGGACTGTGACCCCCTTCTTCTTCCAGTCAGGCTGTTAAATATTCATGTAAGTGGGCTCAGATAGATCCCTGCCATCTGTCTATATTTATATGACTGCATCCACACAGCTCCAAAACATGTAAAATTTTATACTTGGAACAGCTTTTCAAAGAAAAAGGGATTTTTTTAAAACTACCTGAAGGGAATGAAAATACAATGTGATTTAGCAAGTAACCACATTTATTCATCTGGACTCCATCAGCCAGGACCCAAATTCAGCTTGTTTAAGTGCCAGGCCCAGCTGTAGCCCAAGGCTTTCCAGGCAAAGGTCATATTTAGTGTCATAGTTTATATCCAAAGTTCCACAGCTCACCTAGTATTGATCATTAAGCATACAAAAAGTGTGTATGCAGCTAAGAAGGAAATGAGATTCTGTCACTATATGTGTGTGTGGGTACAGAATGAAAGTATTTGAGGAGGAGAAATCAGTAATAAGCCCATTATTTAGCTTGCACTGCGTTCAGTTGCACACCTTGATGACCAGATAAAAGGGGACTGTCATGCAAGCTTCAGTAAACGTGTGCCATATGGACAATTCCATGAGGGAACAGATTGTCACAGCTACATCTGACCTGTTTTAGAGTAATTGTGACTCTCCCTTGGCACCACGGATGCGCTGCTGACATTTCAGCAGAACTGCTTCAAAAACACTTGAGTGCTGTTGTCAGAATAGCGGGGCATTTTATGAGTGAGAAGCAATTTCTTCATTTTAAATTAAGCAGCAAGCCCAGTACTTCTCCTCTCCTCAGAGCCTCGTAAAACGGTCTGAGCAGGAAAGAGGGAGAGACAAGAGTACTGAGAAGACAAAGCCAGGCTTTTCAGTGTAGCTGTGTTAAGTTACTAAATGCATGCACTTGTGTCATTCATACCCTTCAGGGATTTGAATCTGAACCTCAGATTCACCTCACAGAAACCCCTGCATGGGCAGCTTGTCATAGAAGAGATGTCTGTGAGATGGCTGACGTGGGTGATTGGTACCTGCTCCCAGAAGGGAGCTTACCTTTTTGTATTCAGGCCCTCACCTTTGAGCTCTTTTTAGACAGGAGGGCATTTTGAAAATAAAAGGGAATACATTTTCACTGTGGTGCTTGAGAAATTCATACATGTATTTTGGAAGCATGCCAAAATGGAAGAGTGGGTCTTTGTGCCTTGAAGACATTTCAATATGCTGTTACTCTTTTAAGGGTCTTTTTCCTTGGGTTGGTCTTTAAGAATAGCCTTGAGGCTTTCAGCTTCCTCCAGTGATAAGACTTTGTTGATGATTTTATTTTTTCACTGTTTCAGGCATTGGGAAAAACGTCATCTGTGACCGAACGGCGACTCCCCTGGATGCCTTTAGGATGATGACTGCGGCTCATTATTACCCAAAGCTCATGAGCATCATGGGGAACGTTTTGCGCTTCCTGCCCGCTTTCGTGAAGATGAAGCAGCTGATCCAGGAGGGTTACGTGGGGGAGCTGCTGGTGTGCGAGGTGCAGGTCCACAGCGGGAGCCTGCTGGG
This sequence comes from Dicaeum eximium, assembly GCA_013396995.1. Classification (NCBI taxonomy): domain Eukaryota; kingdom Metazoa; phylum Chordata; class Aves; order Passeriformes; family Dicaeidae; genus Dicaeum; species Dicaeum eximium. Next base: position 4,285,955 of record VWZP01001128.1, read on the forward strand.
CAAGAAGTACAACTGGAGCTGCGATGACCTGATGGGAGGTGGGGGCTTGCACTCGGTCGGCACCTACATCATCGACCTGCTGACCTTCCTCACCAGCCAGAAGGCCGTGAAGGTGCACGGGCTGCTCAAGACCTTCGTGAAGCAGACGGACCACATCAAGGGCATCCGGCAGATCACCAGCGACGACTTCTGTACCTTTCAGATGGTCCTGGAAGGGGGCGTGTGCTGCACGGTGACGCTCAACTTCAACATCCCGGGGGAGTTCAAACAGGACATCATCGTGGTGGGCTCGGCGGGACGGCTCATTGTGATAGGCACCGATCTCTACGGACAGAGCAACAGCTCTCCTCAGCGGGAGCTCCTGCTGAAGGACTCCACGCCAGTCAGCAACTCCTTGCTTCCGGAGAAAGCCTTCAGTGACATCCCCTCCCCCTACCTGCGGGGCACCATTAAGATGGTCCAGGCTGTCCGGCAGGCCTTTGAGGACCAGGACGACAGGAGGACCTGGGACGGGAGGCCCCTTACCATGGCTGCCACTTTTGACGACTGTCTGTATGCCCTGTGTGTGGTGGACACCATTAAAAAGTCAAACCAGCTGGGGGAGTGGCAGAACATTTCAATCATGACTGAGGAGCCAGAACTAAGCCCAGCATACTTGATCAGCGAAGCCATGCGGAAGAGCAGGATGTCTCTGTACTGCTAGCTCCTCTGAGCTCCTCCTCAATAGGAACCAGACAGCTCTTGGAGGAGATGGTAATTCAGCCCCTCTGTAGGGCTTGGGTGTCTTAGAAACAGCTGAGGATTACAGGAGAAGGAAATAAAGTGTCTGGATCAATTAAATCTGTTGGCAGCTAAATGCCAAACTGATACGGTCGTTCGAAATGCCCAAAACAGACAGGAGACTTAAGAGCTGATAAACTTAACTGTTTTAATAACAGTATTAGCTGGCTGATTGCAAAGATATATCACAGACTCATCCCCTACTTGCAGGTGCTTTAGATTATCCAATTGTGTTTACTGTGAAAGGTTGGGAAGATCTTTTAGATTTTCCTTACCTACCAGAGGGCTGTGAAGGTACTGTCATGTCGTTAAATTTTCTGTAGTGTCTGACATGAATGGTTCCTACCATGACAACTGACACCACCATGCTGTATTACTACACCTCCAGCCAACACACAGAATAACAGGACTTGATGTGAAAGTGTTGCAGGATTCAGAAAATCTTTGCAGCTCACTTTTCATACACCCTGTTAGGAGCTTCTCTGTGTTGGTTTAGTAGTTGTTTTTTGTTTGATTTGTTTTGTTTTTTTCTTTTTTTTTTTTTTTTAAGCCCAATTAAATAGGAAAATGTGTGGCTTTTAAAGCAAGCAGTCCTCAGCCACAGTGCATATGCCCAGGTATTTGGGGAGGGAGGGTCTTCTGTGAGCTCCTGGTAAAGTGTCAGTGTTACGGGTTTTCCAGTTAAAATGGGTGGTGGAAAACCTTCATGGATGGCAGGTGGCATGACACAGTAATGATAATGAGGTTTATTATACAGCTGAACTCAGGCTAGTCTTACAAAGATTTGCACAAAATTTCCTGTGTTTGGGACTGACTTTTGAGTGAGTTCATCTTGCATTTTGGTTTTGGGTGGAAAACAGTAGGAATATAACCCAAAACCATATGATGTTTGGATGAGTGGTGTTCTTTTAAACCACTGTGAACTCACACTTGAGAGATACACACCAACAAGTAATTTCACATCCCCCAACCAAGAAGTGCTCACCTCCACCAAGTGGTGAGTGTGAGTGAAAAACAAAAGGGATGAGAAAATTTCCCATCTATTTACAAGGAAAAAAAAATTACATAGGACTCCCAGCCTCTTCACCTCCTTAAAGTGGCCAGCTACTGGTACTGTATTAATCATTCCCTGTCACCAGTGCAGGGGCAGACAAACTCTTTTGCTGTGTTTGTCCTGTTCTTCTTTTTAATATTTTAGATTGCAGTCTTGAAATAATTATTCTTTTGAGAATGTCTCCTTGAAAGAATATACTGAAAGGCACATGATTTATCCCAGTGAACAGGGATACTGTTTTTCTGTGTGAAGCTGCTCCAGTGCTGATGTGTTTACAGCGCTAGGTCTTCAGATAGTAAAAAAGTAGAACACAAGCATATAGCACTAATCATATTAAACTTGAGAAAAACCTTTTCAGGGTTTTTATTTAATTTTGACTAGGGGAAATAAGTGAACATTGGGATGAGCAGTAAATCTAAAGAGAAAATACGTTTTTGAACAGGAGGGCATCAGTAGTGTTGTTCATCGTATCTGGCTTTAGTCAGCTCAGAGTCTTGTTCTGATCAGCAAGAACACTGCAGTCAGTACAGAGAGAGCTCTCCAAAGGCTGACTCAGTTCACCCTAGGATTAATATAGAAAGAGGTGCCCACTGGAAATGGCTGTCTTCCTCCTTTGCAGAGAATCTTGGCTTCTAAATTTTGATGTGCCTGAAGTTAGGAAACTTGACTCCCAGCCCAAAATTATTCATGTGTGCTTAATATTTCAAGAACATATATGTGACCTTTCGTTAAATAGTCCCCAAAGTGCAGTAGTGTGACTGATGAAGGAATAATGTAATACTGCAAAACCACACCCTAGGGGAGAATTGTTTCTATCCATGTTGTTCTGCCAGTTCTAGCAACTCTCTCTGGGCTGTTTCTGCTAAAACCTCGGGCAAGGCTTCATCATTCCTTCTTGGAAGCAGCCCTTGACAAGTTTGGTTATTTTTTCTTTAAAATGGGTTTCTCTGAGAATTCCAGAGATAGTATGTGTGCCAATAGGAATTTTCCATTGCAACTGTCATGATATATACCATGCTCTCCAGTTCCTGCCCTGAAAAGGAAGTAACACAGAGAGAGGATTTGATCAAGAAATCACCTGTCTCCTGAAAAACAATTACCCCCAAGGGGATCAAGAGAGTTTTCATACAGTGAAGCAAAACCCATTTACTGAAAAGAGTGGCTAGTTCAAGTCATGAATGCAAGCCTGGTGGATAATTAACCGTGTCTAGTTAAACATCATCCAAAAGTGGAACCAAACATGGACCAAAATGTTTGTGAATCTTGCTTCTCAGTCGTTTGGCAATTGTGCTGGAGTTGCTGTTCATGTCTTTGCACTTATTTATGGTTCACAAATGGTGGTTGTGTTTCCTCTCTGTGTTTTCTTCTTTTCCCTGTCTTTCTGAGTTTTGTGATGCCAGTTGGAATCCTTTTCCCTGCCCTAGCAGTGAACAGGCGAGACACAGTAAGGATATTGAGTAACTACTAAGCTCAAACTTTGTGCCCCAGATCCAAAGGTTTAGGTGACAGGCATCATCCATCTTCTGTGCAGACCTACTGGTGCAGCAGAAAGAAAATCCAGTGCTTTGGTTACACAGACATCTGATGCTGCTGTTCATACTGGCTTGCAAATGGGTTAAATCTTGTACAGCTCCTTGTGCTGGCCCAGGGAGAGCAGGGACAGGTGGGACCTCCTCTTCTGATGGTAACAGAGATGCTGCATTTATGTTACCTAACTGGGAGTGCAGCAGGAGCTGCATACATTCAGGATTGTATGGCAGTTTTTCCATTCTCTAGGAGGTGAAGGTGCTGCAGTGTCAAGTGTAAACATACTAAACTTCCACCTGGCTTGGAGAAGGAAAGAATTGGTTTATTTATTTAATGTGTATTGTTATTCTGACAAATAGTTTCTTTATAGTCTGGGATTTCTCTTAGCAGCATCCAGCCCTCTGCTCCTTTGGTACAGTTGAAAGTACGTTGAGTTTGCCCTAAGTAGCCTCTGGAGTTCAAGTTGGGTTTAGGAATTTGGGCAGCAGATAGCAGAGATGTACTTGATTGAACTCAGAAGCGGTACCATCCCAGGAAACGTGTTTGGAATTACACTTTTAATGCTGTGCCACAAGGTTTGAGATGAATGCTGCTAAATTGGTGCAGGCCTAGGAGCCAAACTGCAGCTACTGCTGGAATTTACAGTAGCCCCCAAATGAACTTGTTCATGCACTAGATAAGAAATTTCATTCCTCTTTCCCAGGGCTGCTATTGGAGAGGCTCTTTCCTTTGCCATCAACCTGTGCACTTAGGATACCGATTGTTATGGTCTGTTGCCAAAGACAAAAAGAGCCAAAGGGTGAGCTTTGCTGTTCTGCAGGGCTGTTTCAGTGCTGGGACAGTCAGCTGGGAGAGGGTGTCATTTCCCATGGGAATTGAATTGGAATTCACACCCGGGGTAGAGCAACCCTGCGCTGTGTGACAGCAGGGCACAACTAACTCCTTAAATGTGCCCAAAGGGAGGGAGGTGACTGCAGCAGGGAGCAGCAGGAAGGTGTCTGCAGGCTGGTACCTCTGTGCCTGCCCTGCAGGGAGGATATGCTGGTGGTGTGGAGGGTGAGGGCTGCACTTCCTGAGGGTGACAGCAGCAGCACTGCTCCACCTCTGTGTGTGGGAGCCCAAGAAGAGAGAGACCCTGCCCTTGGGGAAGCAGAATCTGTCCCATACTCCTGCTGGATATGCACATCCTCAGTGCTGATCTCCGAGAAGTCCTACATGGAAGCGTAAGAACTCTGCAGTAGCTTGGGGTTTCCTATATCTAGTACCATGCATGTGTTAAATCTCTAGTACTTCAGCTGTGTAGTTAGAAAATACCAAGTAGAGACGATGGGACCTTACCCATGCAGCCAACACAGCAGAGAATCGGGCCATGCCTTGATGAGTTTTGGCTCAGGATGGGCTGCTCTGGAGCTCATCCTTTGCTTTGGCTGGAAGCATGAGAAATCCCTGCCCAGCCAGCATCAGGCAATCAGAGGCACTATCCACTTTGTACTAAGTGTTCCCTTCTTTCCCATAACTTTCAAAAAAGTGACTGCACAAGTGAACAGCTGTCCTGGAAGTTCAGCCATTCAGAAAAAGGAGGCTTTTCTGCTGCATGTGGTCACAGCACGAGGACAATTCAATTTCTTGTTTATTTATATGTCCATACAAATGTGGAGTAGACCCAGACAATTTAAAATGACTCACTGATCTACCAAGAAAAGGCATATTTTATTTAATGGGTAAAGGTAAACATAGTATCTTGATGTTGTTTTTGCAGAAATTCAGAAATGAGTGATGACAGATCTCTTGTTGCTGGGAATTTTTGTATTTGACTTTTGTTTATGTCCTTCAGCATAAAATATCACTCATTATGAAGTCAATTGACTGCTAAGTTCTGTATTTGCAAGCCAGAGTTCTGGCTTTGTGCAGATACTCCACACTGGTTTGGTGTTCCAGTGCCTCAGTGATGTACCCTTAGTGTGTGAAACTCAACACTGGACTTTCGAGCTCCACAGTGATCTCTGGGTATCTGGGGCTAGTTGTGAAAAGGCAGGATTATTCAGGACAGCAGTTTCTTTTTGTTGTTGTTGTTGAAGTTGTTACTTGTTGGGAACAAAGTTTCTAAATTTTAGAGATGAAGTGTGACTGAATAATATATGGCAGTCTTATCTGCTTTAAAATTTCCTCTTTCTTGAGCTACTGGGTGAAGTCTGTCCAATAAAAATAATTTCCCCTTAACTGGCCACTTCCATTTGCTCATGAAAAGAAGAGATTTTTAAGCAAATGGGACTACACATAATGCTGCATTCATGAACTGATGTCAAAACCTCATGACTTAATGAGTGTATGAAGCCACAGTCCAAACAAGTAATGTCTTTTTTGAAGCTGCCCAGATCGAGGCCTTGGGATTGGGGAAAGAAGAGTATCAGAGCAGGTCAGACTGAAATAGCTTTTATTCAGCATTTTGAATAAAATGAATAAACAGAATGGCTACGGTCAGTCCAAAACTGAACACATGTTTGTATAAGGGTATTTATTTACATTTTTTAAATTTTGGGGTTAAGTTCCATTTTCAAAGAATGCTGTTCTGAAATGAAAGGTTTTAAAAATCTTTTATTATGTTTTGGAATGTGTGAAATTAACTGTTTGGGGCTGGGTGTGGGGGGTTTTGTGTTGTTGTTGTTTTTTTTTTTTTTTAATCCATACTTCAAAAATCTCATCCATTTGGTTTAAGGATGTTCAGTGAATTCAGCTGCCCTTGGGCAGGTTCAGCTCTCAACCTGCACCCTCACAGTGTCTTACAGTGACCCCATTTTAAGCATCTGAATTTGGCCTTCTGGGTTTCATTCGTATCTTCTTGTGGCAGTGGGAAAACTGATTCATTCCATGGAGTTGGCAACAGATCATCAAGACACTTTTTGCAGCAATGCCAGCCATCATCTTTAAAAGCACTTAACTCTGTTGACTTGTTTACCTTGGTTATTTATGACCTTCCAGCCACGTGCTGTCCATTATTTGTTTTCCTTTTTTTATATCAGCCATTGGACTCACTTCCTTGCCCTCTCTGTTTCTCATTCCATTGCAAACCTGGAGGCAAACCTCCCTCGTTACCCACTGAGCTCCTGCTCAGTCTGTGTTACACATGGCATACAGGGTGCCTGACTCAACTTGAAGTGACTTTTAACACAGGTCCATTATGGGATAGGTGAACACCACAACTGCTCGAGTACGGGGCATTCCGAGTGCCCAGCCAGGGCAGGAGTCAAAGCTCCCTGCTGTGCTGTGCTTCACGAGCAGCACTCGCTCTTTCTCTCCCACTGGTTTGCTTTCATTTGATTTTGAAAATGAGAAAATGTTCAGTTTGTTGCTGTGTCAATATTAAGTATATATTTATTGTTTTCAGACATACGTACATATATATAAATGCTATATATATATATATAATGTCAACGCATGGACATATGTACAGTAGATATTTTAAAGAGCTATTTATCAAGAAAAGTAAGTGTTATAAGTAAACAGAGTTTATATTTTATATATTATGTAGATAGCAAAAAAAAAAGTGGTTAAATTATACTAAGACTTTTGGGGGTGGGGTTGGAGAAATGGGCAAGGACTGGTTCTCGCATTTTAAACAGCCAAACGACTTTGTACGGAAGCTGCCTGCTGTGCCTCTCGGCTGCAATATCTGTTTGTTTCTTCTTTTAGAAGATGATGTGCATTGTTACTTTTACATTGCTTGGGGAATGTAGTTAGTTTATTCTCAGCCAACTGGTATGTGCTGCTTAAAACATGGTTTCCCGCTGTTCTGCATATTTGCATTGATGGAATAAAAGGATCTTAACTGGCAAATAAAGATGTAAAAGGTTGTGATCCCAGCTGTCTGTGGTCTTTCCCCACACTTGTATTTCGGGGGGCATGTGTGTGTGTAATAGCCATCACCTCTGCCTGGTTTCTGGCCTGCCTGTTAAGTTCAGCAAATCAGAGTAAAATACATGAGCTTTGTGCTTGGAGGCGGAGATTTTGATGGAGGGAAAGGAAGAATGAAGTTTAACACTCATTTAACACTCCTGTTGAAGATTTTATGTATGGCAAAGACTGAACTAGTGCCTGTTGGGGGATGTGTCTCAAGGGGACAGCTGATTTTGTTGACAAAGGATGCAAATGAGTCCAATGTCACAGCAAAACTGGGAC
>VWZP01001128.1:4293553-4390562 GCA_013396995.1 Dicaeum eximium
TTCTCCTGAATTTTCTTTCTTCTGGATCCTTGCACTCCTTTTTCCAGCACAGCCTGGAGATACTTTTCCTTCTTGACCACTGGTATTGTGGAATGTCTTTGCCTTCCTAGTCCCCAGCTCCCTCCAGTGACTTCCCCATGCTTACCTCCATCCTTGCTCCCATCTGCCAGGAGCTGTCTGCTTATCTGGTGCTCCTTTTCTGCCCTGTAGGTGGGAGTCTGTCTTGGTTTAAAAAGACAGGTGTCTGCTAAGGAAGAAAAAAAACACAAACCCCCTCCCTCCAAATCACCACAATTTTTTGAAATTAAAACGCTCTCAGGCAAAAAAATATGGGGATAGGAATAACAGTTTTTACTAGGAAAAAAAAACTAAAGGAAACAAAGGTACTAGTACCAGCAAACAATAAAAGAAACAAACAAACAAACAAACAAAAACCTTGACAGAGTCAAGATATGACCTGCCACCCTGGGGCAGGGTGTGGATAACAGTCCAGTTGAGCAGTGGCTGCAGTTCTCTTAGAGTGGGAGCCACGGCTCTGTCAAAACAACAGTCCAGCAGAGAAGAGTGTAGGCAGATGGGTCTGGTTTTCCTCTGGAGATCCAGTGGAGAATCCAGGCTGTCTTCATTTCTAAAAGTGTCTCTTTTTATCCCAGTAGAAATGCTTGGCCCCCTCCCCCTGGGCAGAGCACCTCACAGTGGGAATAATGTAATCTTATCAGTCATGTGGAGGCACTTAATGGCCCATTAACAAAAAATGTCTTCCCAGGGGAGGTATTGTTTGTGAAGAGATAAGGGAAACCTGCCCAGATAACAACCCCATCTTTATCAGATGGCAAATAGAATATTTTATTTTTACAATCCAGGACAGAGTCTCATAAGGATCTTCTTATTCCAGCCCCTCTGTTGCTGAATAAAACCTCACTTGGGTATGAATGGGAGGAAATCCTGAGATCTGAAGGAAGATTTATTGCTTCTGTGATTGATGTGTAAAAAGGATAGAGCATTTCCTACATTGCCTTTTAGAGCAGAGCACACAGAAAGATGTTGGCTTCTACTTGTGTCAGTGCACTCTCCATTCCCAAGGACTATGAAAGTATGTAAATCTGAGGCACAAATCTGTGAAGGGATGGGAAATCATCACCACTTATAATGCACACTACCCTCAGATCACATAATCTTGTAAACTGTGTATTTTTCATATATATAAAAATTTACAGAGTTGGTATATTTTATAAAAAATGTACAGAGTGTCGTTTCATCAAAGAAATATAACATGTTAGCAACTTCTATTACTACCACTGCAATTACCGTACTGTAAAGACGTATTGATGTTTATATGCACATAAAATATTCTTTATCAGTTTTAATACACATTATTTTCTTAGTCTGAAGAGAAGAAAAGCACAAGACAAGGAAACATCAAATATCAGTGCCCAGGTCTTCAGGAATTACAGTTTAATGTTTGCCTTGTCCTCATGAGTAAATGCAGTCTAACCTTGCTCAGGTTTCCAGATCACCATCCCCAACCAATCAATTAGGCACTGAATTAGAATAGGGCCAAATTTCATGGTATATCCTTTCTTATCAGAGTAGGAATTACTCCTTCAGAATAATACAAGGCCTACTTGTCTTTCAAAGGCTAAAACATAGAAATCTCTGGAAAACAGCACCTGGGGGAGCAATTACTGTGAAACAGTGTTGGGGATGCAGTGAGGTTATTAGTACGGCATTCCAGTGCACAATATATAACTGTACAGGTAAGTGAAAATGCATGAGTGAGTATAAACATTCCACACTAATGAGCCTGCACAAGTGCTAAGATAAACATTTCCAAACCTGTGTCAGCACACTGAGACACTTAAGTGTAGATTTATGAACCCAAGTTAAAGTTCTGCTTTTAAAACAAGCTGCAAAAACATAGGTGAGGGAGAAGACTTCTTGCCATTTTCCCTAGTTTTTGAAGAACCAAGGCTTCTGCAGTTTACCCTGGCTTGTCCTGCTGTTTTCTGGAGCCCCTATTGATTAGCAGCTATGTAGTAAAAACAATGGGTGGCTTGTAGCCATAAATATTAATCAGAAGAATGTTAAATGCATTGCATTGTTCTCTTTGGCAACGAAGAGTTTGCTGGGGCAGGGGTCATTAAAACACGCTGCTGTGCCAAAGAGAAGGCACTTAATGTCTTTGCTATTTATTCCTCCTGGGCAGTGGAGAGCTGTGGAGGTGTTTTGTGAGGCCAGTGGAAGGCCTGTGTTTCAGAGCTGACACAGGTGATGCCCAGGACAACACAGCTTTATCCCAGCACAGCTCTTCCTAGGGCAGCCTTTCCTGGGTTGGAGGCTGGGAGAAGGTGCCTCTCTGCTCAGTCTGCTCCCATGGGCCCGTGTGCCTGTGCTGGTCACAGCTGCAGTCACCATGTTCAACATGGAAGGAGGAAATTTCCACCAGGTGTCCCCAGCAGGCCGCCTTTGGAGTCATCAGACCTGTCACCTGTCCCACAGCACTGGCCTAGTCCAAGCTAAAACTCATGTCCTGCACATATTGCATTTTTTAATGTATTTTCCCCTTGGGAGTGCTCCAACTACTGCATTTAGCACCACAGACCTTGGTGTGCACCACATCTTCACTTTAAATTAAAATTTAATTTAAAATTTAATTTAAAATTAATCATTGCAGCTCCACAAACAGTTCCTGAGGGATGAGGCAGGGCTGCTGCCAAGCCCAGGGCACCACTCCTTCCTCTTGTCCCTAATTGCTCGTTCCTTCCTTCCCTGGGTACAGGCACTGGGGAGAACATGTGTGGCCACCTGGTTAACACATGGATTTAGCTGAAAACTAACATTATGAGGTTTTTACTAGGTTAGTTTTCAGGCAGAACAATTCCCTGGTCTGAGTCATTGTCAACAGGAATTTATGCCAAATCACTCTAATAGCAGAATGTAAATAGAAACCAGGTCTGCTGACTGCCAGAAATGTGCTTTTTTCATCAGATCAAAGAGTTGGTAGAGTAACTACAGAATAATAAACAGGTCCAAAAGAAAAGCTAATAGAGGAAAACAATTTTAAGTTCTGTATGTCCCTACACAAGGATTTACATGTAAACAAGTGTTTCTGAAGCGGCCCCTCCTCCAGACATGGAAGTGGTGTATATATAGATTCTAGAGAAATGTTTCACAGCCTTCTCCAGTCTGTTTTAATAACTCTGCCTTTCACAGTTAATCACATCTTGCAGGCTAAAGGCTTTTGCAGATTATCAGATCCCATCCAGGCAATGACAACAGCCTCTTATTGCAACCAGTGTTGTCACTTGTGCAAGTTTTACATGGTGGTGCAGCCAAACCTGGAAAAGCTGAGACCCACTTTTCAGACATTGAGAAGGCAGAGATAGTAGGAAATGGAAATGGTTATTGACAAGCTTCTTTATTTTCCAAATGCTATCCCTCAATTGCTAGATTTTATATTTTAACACTCTTTTTCAGTGGTGCTAGCTATGCATCTTATGGAAGTACCTGTGATGAAAAGATGCCTTCCATTACTAGTGGTGCCAAGCTCTCCTGCTCAAGATGGAAGGGAATCAGAATCAGGATAAAAAGCAGATTCAGAAGAAGCCAGAACTTTCCTGGGCTCTGATGACTGACTCTATCCTGTTAATTATTAGAAACATCTCAAGCATGATTTCTGGCTTAGATCAACTTATATTTGTCTAGATCCTTTCTGTGGCACTGTTAGGAAGTTAGCACACAGCAGACATGATTCCCACTAAGCAAACTGCTTGAAACCACCCTCTTTTTTGGTGATTATGAAATTAATAATTGGCATTCTGTGCCAATATGCCTTGGTGGCAGAGGGTGGGCCTTGATGCTTCCTCTGCTGCTGTGGGTGCAACCGAGTGTTGAGGACTGATTGGCAGAATGGAAGGATGTTGGGATTACAAAACTTGTGTGTTAAGAAATGAGTCTCTGTGTGTTGCAGTGTGAGGAAATGCAGGTATGAACTGTGCTCTTTCAGCACAACATTTTTTGTTAAAATTGACTATTTTTTCCATTCACTTTTCTATGCCTTTTGCATGCAGTTCCATGACAGCAGAAGCAACTTTCTGGGAGATGTCCTGCCCTTTTGTCTTACAGACCTTGATACCTGGAATTCCTTTCTAGGCCTAATGTACGATCAGGGCCTCTGTGAAGAAGAAAGGACTAAGTCATGTGCTGAATTGACAAAGCTCCCAGCTGTCCACCCATGTTTGGAAACTTTGTCTGTACTGCTTCACATGTCTTATAAACGTTGACAAATCCCCTCAAAATGACCTGTTGTGATTATTCCCATTTTGCAGCCGGCAAGGTGAAGGCAGAAGTGAAGGTGGTGAGATCACTTTCTAATTTTCCTCCTTTTATGGATGAAATGGTCAGAACTATTTAGCTTTATAAAATCATTTTTATATTCTTTACTGTGAGGATGATGAGACACTGCATAGGTTCCTCAGAGAAGTTGTGGATGCCCCATCTCTGTTACTATTCGAGACCAGGTTGGATGGGATATGGAGCAACTTGGTCTAGTGTAAGGTGCCCCTGCCCATGGCAGGGGGATTGGAATTAGATGATCTTTAAGGTCCATTCCAACCCAAACCATTCTGTGATTCTATGATTTTAAAACTAGTACTGGAAGATTTGAAATTACAGTTAATATTTCTGTTTATAACTGGATCTCATTGGCTTCACAAAGAAGGTACATAGCATTACCTTCACCTTCTCTTTTGAAAATTAGAAATGAATGGCAACCCATGCTGCTCAAGGCCATGCAGAACAAGCCTATGACAGCCAGATCCACATCCTGCTGCTTTAATTTCTAGTTCCCTTTAGTTCTCAAACCTAATATAATTCTCATTCATTATAATTAATATAATTAGGCATATATAATTAATGCCTAATATGCTGTTGCAGTTTGTGAATACCAAATAAGCTAGGGTTGGCTGCACAGTCTGTGTTCAAATTAGTCTGTTTAGAACAGTGCTAGCAGCACCAAAGCCTACACCAGCAGCTTCCCAGCTGTGTGAATACATGTGCAGTTCCCTCTATGGAGGGGAAGGTGAGACTGCACTCTCCATGAATTGATTTTAAAACTAAGCTGATAAAATTAGCACCAGATCCATGTGCTGACCAGAAAATCACTAGAATGACCAATCAGGTAGCACAAAGCTGCACTTTCTGCTGTGTGTTTTGAGAAAGGATGCTAGAGGGGTGTATCTGCCTGCACCCTGTAGCTCACAATGCTCAGCTTGACAAGGATTTCTGGCCTCAAATCCTTCAGGGAACACTGCTTTCAGCTCCCAACAGCAAGTTCTCAATGGTAATGGCTGCGAATGGTTGCTTGTGGAGGCAGATGACAGTCCTCCTGGTGTAATTCAGAAATCGGTGGGGTAAATTATTCTGTGATTTTTACCACATTGCATTAAAGCAGGACATTGACAGTACCTCTAAAAAACATAGGAATGCAGGGCTAGAAGGCTTACAGAAAATCACCATCAGTAGAGAGGGGGAGACTACTTTGTCCTGTCACAAAATAAACACCCATTCACCATTCCAGCTTTACGGCTTATCTTCATATATTAAAACAAGCCTGCAAACCATGACTGATATAATTTCGAGTCATTAATTAGCTGCTGCTCAATCCTTTATGAATGTGCTAGCAAAGTCCTCTGAGCTTCACTGAGATCAAAAGCCTGCTTGTGCACAGGACTCCCCTCCCCCTGGGCAGGCAGGCCTCCTGAAAGAAAACGATTAAGTGACAAATTATTCTTTGGAGGTACAAGTGCTGTGTCTGCTGGGTTGCTTCGGCTGGATCCAATCCTTTCACCCTTACATCAGTGGTCCCAGTGCAGCCGCTGGGTTGGGCTCCTGCCTTTGAGCTGCGGCTGCAGGGTGGAGCTATGGATTTGTTTCTGTGGCCAAAGCGCCGGCAGCTGCTTGGGTGCTGTTCTCAGCACAGGCTGTGGCCGAGGAGGGTAGAAATGGGGTGTAAAGCTTAATCATAAAATGGTTTGGGTTGGAAGGGTAAAGTAAAGCTCATCTAGACCAATTTTCCCACAAAGATCAGGGACACCTTCAACTAGATCAGGCAACTGAGCCCCCATCCAACCTGACAATCCGTGTTTTCAGGGATGGGACATCCACACCCCTGTAATCCGGCATACTTGGTTGAGTGCATAATTACCATATGCAGCTTGAATTGGCTTCTGGGCACATTTGTGGCTTTGGTACAAAGAGAAATATTGCAAAGACTGAAACCCATTCCTAATTTCTACTTGGTTTTGCATTTTGTTGCAGATACTTGCATATTTTTGCCTTGCCTCTAACCATATATAGGGATTATAACTATACCTCATCCAAATACCACAACTCTTGATTCGGCTGCTCAAGATGTCTCGTTCAATTTTCCCACTGTCCTTAAACTGACCAATCCATGTCTCATTATCACCTCATTGTCCATTCTCAGTGAAAGAGTAACAAACCCGAGATAAAGTTATTTGGGACTGTTTACTAGTTACTGTGTAGTGCCCCAAATGTGCCATGCTCAGTGACAGCACAAAGCATGTGTTTGGTGCTATTTAAAAACTTGCAAGCCTTTTTCAGGCAAAAATGTCAAACTTAACACAGCTACTAATCAGGTTTGTAGAAGAATAATTAGGGCAGGCACAGCTGAGGTTACACAACAAATCAAAGTTATATCTAGAATCCAGAAGACATCATCCTAAAAAAATCACTAACATAATCTTAAAAAAACCTGTTTACATTTGGAGCATGCAACAGCAGTTGGTTATTTCCTTCATAATTGTCTTGCAGTTTCTGTATATCTTTGCAGACAAAACCCTGTCACTTCTGAAGAAGACTCTTTCTTTAGCAGGATAAGAAAACACAGAAGTAGGACGCATTTGAACTCAGATTTCCAAGCTCAGCCACTCCCCTTGCTATTTTCAGCCCCGTAAGCCTCCTCCTTGCTGTCATTTGGGGATGTGTGTTCATGATTACAGGGACAGTGTTTGGTCTGCTTGGAGACAGACTTGCCTGTTTTGCCTCCATGCTAAAATGAAAGGCCTAATTTCCCTTTGATGCCAAACAGCTTTATAATTTTTTTTACCTTGGAGTGTTACATTTTTTCCATCTGACTTCAACAAAGAATTAAGTTGTGAACATTAATAGTGCCAACATTTGCATTCTTCTCTCAGGTAGAATGTAAACAGCAGAGTGATGCTGTTTTGGTCAGGAAATGAGGCCAAGCTTTTCCACATCTGCTGGTCTTCATAATGAAAAGGTTATGTGAATGTATAAGTAAATTGTCATTTCCATTAACACAGCCCTACTCTTCATTTGGAAATATTCATGCTTCTGAAAAAACACGAGATGATATCTTAGAAAAGCTGAAATGACCCAACTTGTAACTTCTTTCCTGAGCATCAATCATTTCCTATTATGACAGGAAGAAGGGATGGTGCATTAGCAAGCTGGAATCACTGAATCTGATCCACTGTGAAGATATTATCAGACAAGTGTCTTTTTTTTTTTTTTAAAGTACATCTTCCATCAGTTTAGAGCAAATGAAACCCACATGAAAACTTCACTTATTCTTTATGTTATATCCTTGTGTCATAATGCCATAGAAATATGGGCACCCATGCTGTGTAAAATTGGCATTTCATTGCTTTGCATTTTCCCCATTTTTTTTGAGAAATTCACATAGCAAGGTGTGCTTCTGATCTCTAATTCTGATCCACTGATAGGTCAGTCACACAGGGCAGATTGAACTGACTTTCCAAGAGCAGCATATTTCACAGGAAATGAGTGCAGCTTTAACAGCAAAAGCATTCATGAAGAAGCCCAGGCACAATGCAGTTCATATTTTGCAATAAAATACGTTAACAATGCCTGTTTGGCTTCCTTCTCATGTGACCTGTTATGCCAGTGAGTAATTCACTTGAGGAATATAAAGACATCAGTACAAAATGCAAGCACACTTTTAGTCACAGATAAGAACAAGAGATGCAGTATGTTAGCAGCATACTAATTCGTTTGGCTCTGCTATATCACATAATCCCAAGCCAATTCCAAACCTGCTTCCCTTTTTATCTTTTATGTGTGCTACTATTTCTGATGTTATTGCAGTTTAAAAGAATTAAATGTTTAGGTTATCATGGTTTGGATAAATGCCTAGTTATGTATTATTGATTAATGATGTGTTAATCAATTTTATTATAAGCACAGTCCTCCATTTGGCTGACTGACACTAACAGCTATAAATGATTAAATTCTGCTTTCATTTTCAGTGGCAAGAAGGAGATTCTGTCAATAGGAATGAAGATACTTTATGTCCCCAGACAAGGGAAAAAAGGTTATTATTTAGTTTATGAAAATATAAAATGTTTTAAATTAAATATTTAAGTCGTGAGTCACTTGTGTGCTTTACAACACTGAGTTACAGCACATAGAGTCACTTGGCAGGTGCAGGTGGATGTAGAAGGGCAGTTACAAGATAAAAAGGCTGTTAGAGTAAGAAAGTCCAACTCAAAAAATAGGTTAGTCATCTTTTTTTTGCTGTGGATGTGTCACCCCACAATAATCATTGTAGTCATTAGCAGTTAACGCTCAACCTACGCTTTTAATTTAATTTGTATTTTGAAAAATCTCAAATTAAATTTAATTCTTTAATTCACTTCTTTAATTCATTTCCCACTGACTGACCTAAATATTTGCAATATATGTAATATTTGCAACTGAGCTCACTATAACCTAGAAATAGGCACCCTTAAGAAAATCTCTGTGTATAAGCTTTCTGTATATGGGCTTTAGAAACTTTACTAGGGGAAGAACATTAATTTTATTGTTTTTCAGGACAGCTGTTCATTTTATGCTGTATTTTTATGTGGCTAAATCTTTCAGAACCTAATTTTGTTTAGACATTTTTAGCAATTAAAATTAAATTCTGTTAACATTCTGTATCTCCTGCACTATAAATTAGTGCTAAAATAAATCGTGTTTGCTTCAGGCTTCTTCAGAGCACCACTACAGCTATGTAATACGTCTTGACAAGCCCAGAAATGAATGATTGAAAATAACACGAGATTTTATTTCAGTAGCTGTTTCCTGAACCGTGTGACACTGGTTAGCTCCCGCCACCACCTGTCATCCCGAGACAAGTGCCATCTATCGATAAAAGATGTATTTGAGCTGAGGAAGCCCCAAGTGACCAAAAATGGAACCAGCCTGCCACCTGCTGCTGAGCGGAATTATTCCAAGATTTGCCAAGACTTGTACTGACCCAACAAAAACCACACTCCTGGGTGAGCTGGGTTTGACAAAAGCCTTGTCCATTCTGCAAGAGTGTGCTTTCTCCATGGCTACTTCGAAAGGGTGGGGCAAGATTTAAATAATGGGATGTCTTGTGCATTTGAAAATAGGGCCCGTAACCTCAGCACCTGCTTTGTCTTCTCTCTGGCACTGGGGAGGCCACAGCTCGAGTGCTGTGCCCAGTTCTGGGACCATCAATTCAAGAATGATGCTGAGGTGCTGGAGCAGGTCCAGAGAAGGGCAACAGAGCTGGGGAAGGCTCTGGAGCACAAGTCCAGTGAGGATCAGCTGAGGGAGCTGGGGGTGTTTAGCCTGGAGAAAAGGAGGCTCAGGGAGACCTTATCCCTCTCTACAGCTGCCTGACAGGAGGTGGGGGTCAGCCTCCTCTCCCGAGTTTCAGGTTGGATATAAGGAAGAACTTCTTCACAGAAACGGTGTCTAAGCATTGGAATGGGCTGCCCTGAGGGGTGGCAGAGTCACTGTCCCTGGAAGTGTTTAGGGAAAGGCTGAACTTGGCACTCTGGTCTGGCTCACAAGGTGGTGTTTGGTCAAAGGTTGGACTCGATGATGTCAAAGGTCTTTCCCAACCTAATTGACTCTGTGATTCTAGCACTTCAAAATCTTGCTGCAGCTAACTCAGGCACTCGATGGCCTCGTTCAAGTTCCAGCTCCTGGAAAGGGGCTACGAGCTGAAAACTCAACTCCTCCTGCGAGCAGCTGCCTGGTCCTTGCAATCGCACAGAGAGGTTGGCAAGGCCCCAGAGATAAACACCGCCACCAACTACAAAAGAACCCTAACCTCGAATCAAAATCACACCACTAGTTTGATGTTCCACAGTTTTGACAACACAGGTTGATTTTTGACGCTTTCAGCAGCGAGGTGTAAGTCCTTTATCTGTTTTGAAGGGCGGGATATTTAACATCCAGTACTTTGATCGCAAGCGCCTGAGTAAATCTCGGTTTTGCGAAAGGCACTTCGCTTCCCACAGGTGTCTTTAAGTAACGCGTCCTTGGAGTCTCCGCGGACGGGGGCAGAAGCGCCGAGCACAGCCACTCCAGCAAACAGCGCGGGGCAGCCCTCAGCGCACCCCGCGCCGCGCGGGCCCCCGCCTCTGAGGACGGACGCCCCCTGAGGGCACAGGGGTTGAGCTGAGGGGTGGCGGGGAGCACAGGTAGGGTGCGTGATGAAGCGGCTGAGCCCCAGAGGCTGCGGGACACCCACAGCACAACCCGGCAGCCCCGAGCGCCCCAGCCCGGCCGCCCCTGCGCTCCGCCCGCCGCCGGGGCGGGACGGGCCCGCGCATGCGCCGCAGCCGCGCCGCGCTCGGGCCGCGCCCGCCTGCCCGAGGTGCCGGGGGGCGGCGGGGGCAGCGCGGCGTGGCCCGGATTCCCGGGGAACGCTGATCCCGTGCCCAAATGTGCCCTTGTTTTCCTGTGGGACTGTGACGGAGGCCGGGAATTGAGCCCCGAGGTACGGCCGGGTGGGGGGAGCCTCCGGCAGGGCCTGCGAGGGAAGGCGCTCGGTCGGGACAGAGCGCGGTGGCTCCGCAGCCCGGGCCTGTGCGGCGCTGCTGCCTCACCTGGAGTGACACTTAATGATGCCCTGAAAGCCGCTGTCGAGGCCGAAATGCAGTAATTGAAGATAGGACGAGTTTAATTGCACACTTCTGTGCAGCACACTTCCAGTGAGCTGGTTAAGGATTTGTTTTCTCCCTTTTTCCTAGTTTATTGAAGACGGGTGTAAAGATTGGAACATTGGCCATTTGTGTAACATGAAAATACAAATCCTGAATTGTGGGGGAGGAGACAAACTATCTTCCTCCTTTTACCACTGAGTAAATAAAATGTACTGCCGTTGTAGTGCCAGTTTAAAATTATTAAAATTGTATTCCTGGCTAATAGGTCATGCTATTATTTTTCAAATTATGTTTAGTGTTCCAGTTCTGTGTTTCTTGTGCCATCTTTGCACAGGCGATATGGGCTAGACGTGTTTTGGGTTGGTTTTTTAAAAATTATTTTTCTAAATAACACTCAGGAAATTCAGCTTTTAAGAATTTGAAAATGTAAGTGTAAATCTGAAAATTTTCAAAAGTAGTTGAGTGTCTATCGCATCTAAAGTCTGCTTTTAGACATGGCTGCAATATAAACAGCACTCTGATCAGTGATCCTTAAATGCACCATACATGAATATCAGTCATTTTCATAAGGATAGTGCAGGACTGGAATGTGTTGCAAGTAATTTTTATTTCTTTTTTCTCTGGTTTTGAAATAATTGGCCTGTCTCAGAAAGCATGAATTCAGTCGTTTGCTGGTTTGTATTTTGCTGTCTGGTCTTGGCCCTGATCCTACAAATCCCTAAGACCAGGGGTATAATTTGAAACACAAATGGACCTACTGGATATACATATTTGGATGTGGCCACTTTCTATAAAATTGTGGCCTTTGTTTATATCTGTAAATGCTGTGCTCCTGATGTGTACTTTGGTTCTGCAAGGAAAAGAAAAATTTAACTATAAGAGCTTCTCAGTGCATCATTCACTGCTCTTTAGTCAAAATAATTTTTTTTGGTCCAAATTTTGCTGCTGTCACTGGACGTAAAAGTTAAGATTGTTCTTAATGCTTTGAGTTAGGAAACTTTCTCATGTTTGCAAGCCTGCAGAGGAGAGAGAATTGATAGTTAGAGGGTTGAACTGAACTGAAATGTCATTTACAGTTGTTATGATACACAGGGCACTCACTGGAATTTACCTTTGTTTCCACTACAGGGATGAGACATTTGGTTGGTTTTAGTGCTGGAATAACGAGCTCAAGGCTGTGGCTGTTACAGCAGCTGGTAACAACATGAACGTTTAATTTGTATCTGCAATTTAAGAAGAAACCTACAGACGCAGCCTTATTCTTCCCTGTCACCCCTGTGCCACTGAGGCCAACACTGGCTTATCCTTGCTTCTGATTACCTTGGCTGGTGAGTAAGAAACCCAATAATTTTGCTTACGTGGGCAATAGTTCTACTTGAGTTGCATTTTTGTAGTCAAAATTTTGTCCAACTTGTAAATGTATTTTTTTATTAGTGTTGAAGTACAGGGTATGGCGTAAAATACTTAAGTGTTTTTCCAGCAATTTTTAAAAAATCTTTTTGAAAATTAGCATAATTTTCTATGTGAATAATTTTTAAAAATACCTTAATTTTGTTGGTAAAGTTGGTGCCCTTAGACCTTGTTTAGAATAAATTATGTTTATAATTGTTTATGTTAGTATGTGACAGAAAAAATCTTGGAATATTTTAATATTCTGTAGGGTTTATTAATACTGTAGAGACATGGGCAGTAAACTTATATCAGTGTGCAAAATTAATTGACCTTAAAGCAGTAGGAATGTGTTCTTGTAAGTCTTCAGAGGAATTCATTGTTTCTGCAGAAGGAATCAGTCATGGCTGATGACTCTCAGAGAAACTTCCGCTCAGTGTATTATGAAAAAGTGGGGTTTCGTGGAGTTGAAGAAAAGAAGTCGCTGGAAATTCTGTTAAAGGATGATCGTTTGGGCAAGTTGACGTCACTGTTTGCTCTGTTTCTTGGTGATTAGGGGCTGGGGAGGGAGTAATAGAAAATTTTACTTTTACTTGCTTTACTTGCTGTGCTTAATACTTATTTAAGTTTTGCATCTTTTACCAATAATCCCTCAGTTAGTTCTAGCAGACCTTTGAATTTCAAAGATCTGGAAATCTGATTTTAAAAACTAATAAAGATTTGTCAGCTTGCTTATTTCTTCTTTTTTCCTTCTCTCATTCTCTGTGCCCAAGAAAAGGAAAGATTTGTAGGGAAAGCAGTTTTAATCTGAGAATTCATTGTCTCATGCTGTCAATTCCTTCTAACTTCAAAGCAATGAAGATGTTATTGCTCTTGGTCCCTGAGGAGTGGCAAATCTCTGACAGAACAGAAAGATAAATGTTGTTCCTTTAAAAAAGGCCTTAATTGTTTTGACAGAGACAGGCTTTATGAAATGCCTATAAAAATGGTCCAGTTTCCTCCTGATGAAACCTGGAGTAGTTTTACTGTAAGTCAGGCCAACGTGAAAGCTGTGAGCATTTGTTGATAATATGTGGTGAAATTGGGAATTTCAGTCTGCAACTAGAATTTGTCATACTTAGCTGGGACAGAGATGCAAACCTATTTATAGCCGTATTTAAATTTGTCCTGATTCTTTTTTCTTTTCATTTCTTTACAGATATTGAGAAGCTTTGCACATTTAGTCAAAGGTTTCCTCTTCCATCCATGTATCGTATACTGGTGTGGAAAGTGCTTCTAGGTATGAAGTATAATGTGGAATATAAAATGTAGGAAGGTGCAATTTTTTCTCTTTGGTTTGGATTTTTTGGGTTTTTTTTCTTTAAAGAAGTAATGACATGGATTATTCCATACTACCTTGCCTACTGATATATATTTAGCCTACTTTTGTATCCACCTTGGATGCACAATGGCAATTATAAAACAAGTTTTTGAGAACTTTGCTGAAATGTGCCTAAGAGAGTGTGTTTCTGTATTTAACTTTGTAACACTATCCAAGTACATTTATTAAATGGATTTGAAATGTGGATTATAAGAAGGCAGTGATACCTGATAAGATATTCAGTTGTTCTCCTGAAATAACAGGTAATTAAAAGCTGTGATTAATTTTAAACTGGGTGAAGCATGGAATGCATGTTTATTCCAAAGAGAAGCTTTGTGTTCTGCAGAATATTGGTTTCTTATGGTTTTGCTGCTGGCTTTGAATTGTATTTGCCATTGAAGAAGATACAGGGCTGAAAACAAGTTAATGGTATCCCCAGGAACTGTAAAAACCATAAATAGATTATATTTTCCTAGAAGTGCACTAGTCAGATGACTAATTAAAAAGTACTAATGACTTTACACTAACTGGTCAAGTACATTGGTTGACTAGATGCAAGATAATGTCCACTTGGAGACAGGAGGGGTTTAAAAAAAATCTTAGTTTTTAAATTCATTTTTCCCCTTCCACTTGTCTACATTTTGAAAGTTGTGGCTTTATATTCCTGATATATGTGGATTTGTAAGTCTTTTTTTGGCAAAGGTAGTAAATGAATAGTGCACGGAAGGGGCAAGATCTAATTACACAACTTGAACTTGGCATTGAATTTACAGAGTAGTCCTACTTGATAAAAGGCTCTGCCATTAAAAAGATTATTGTACCCTGGGCACTAGTGAAGTAGTCAGCATCCTTTAAATATTAGTAGTGGGAAAGACAGCATTGGAGTTTTGGACAAGCAACTCAGTAAAGAATCCTTCAGCCAACATTGCAGTAGCAGAATACGTCTCTTTGCAAAATTGTGGCTCACTGCCGAGCCAGGTCTTGGCTGTTGCAGATAAAGGATCTGTGAATCATATGATAACACAAAACACCTTCTGAATCAACTGCATGGAAAATTATACTGGTTCTAAAAAGTATTTTGTATTTTAAACCCAGAGTGATTCATTTCACAGCATGAAGTTGTTTCTGGAGAGGTTTAGCTTGGATATCAGAATAAGGTTCTTCATCTAGAGGGCATTTTGGTACTGGAACAGTCCCTTGCCAGGGAAGTGGTCACAGCACCAAGCCTGACAGAGTTCAACAAGTGAACTGTGCTCTCATGGTGTGATTTTTTGGAGTGGTCATGTGCAGGGCCAGGAGGGGGACTCAGTGGTCTTTGTGGTTGCCTTCAAACTCGAGATATTCTGTGATTTCAAGTATTCGTACTGTCATTCTGTGACCTGCCTTGGGTGAACAGAGAGAGGTCCTGGGACTTGCCTTATGCTGCATTTCAGTGTTAACAGCTGTTAGAAAACCTGGTATTGAGAAGGACAGTGCAAAATATCTCTCCCCCTGAATGGTTGGAACCACAGCCCAGTCCATTTCTGGTGGGAGGTGTTATGTGACCTCTAAATAATGTTAATAATTTAAGAAAAGGAAGTCTGTCCTGTCAACAAAACTCTCTCAGACATGTGCCAAGGCTTGCTGATGTCCCAGGTGATGTGGTGTGTCAGCAGTGTCCATTACCTTCCTGTTCAAGGATGACTCATGATGGTTTCCAGGCACCCCTCTGTTGTTTCAGCTTCATTTTGCTTGCCGAAGGTTGTCATCTGTGTTTGAAGAGAGCAGTTGGCAATATGTACTTACAGTTATGATGTTGACTCTCTTTTGGCATATCGTGAAAAATGTCTTGCTTTCTTCCAGCTTTTGAAATGCAGCCACGTTTGCGGCTGGAAAAGAAAAGATAATTTTCTGTCTGATGTGCTTGTTCCTCAACACAGTCATTTCATGGTTTAACACTTGGCAGGAATATTTTTTTCTTTAAATGAGGGGTAAAAGGAGCAGGTAGCTTGTTTCAGAACTCACTTTTGAGGAATACTTTGTTCTCATGGGTTTCTACACTGGGAAAAATTCTGCTCCACTAGCGATAGGGAAATGGCATTTTTTTGCTTAGGTGTATGTATATTTCTATTTCTATTGAAGTCTGTGACAGTTTTTTTGTGAACATCAGTGCATGGCAAGATTGAGTCTCAAGTAAGGGGAAGGACTGAGTGAAATGGTAAGTATCTCTTCTGGAGATGCTGTGTAACTTTCTTAGCCTTTCTACTTATATACTTCTCAATTTTTTTTTTCTCCCAGAAAACTAGGAAAGATATTTGTGTTCTGCTAAGAAAATAACAAATGCTACTTTACAAGTGACTGTGTGGCATTCTTAACTTTAATCTTTAATTGATTCAAATGATTGATTTTGGTTTTTGAATGTCATTTTTGGGAGAATTAATCTCTGGTACAGTGAGTAAAGACTTTTCTGGCAGTAAAGTAATTAATACTGCAGTGAACAGTATCTTTGTATTAGTTAATTGCATGTATATATTCTCTGTCATCTCAGACAAAGTGTAGAATTTGAGAAAATGAACAGCTAATGTATATAAAAATCATTCTACACTGACTTTGTTTTCAAAATAAATGGAAGCTGGGCACAAATATACAACTAGTACTAGTACTGAAAACTAAATAGGTATAAAAACCGACAAGTAGGACTCCTCCTTATAATTGTTTATATTTTTTCTTTTAATTTTTAAAATGTAAATTAATTTTTTTTTTTAGGAATTATTCCTCCTCACCACGAATCTCATGCTTTGGTGATGAAGTACCGGAAGGAGCAGTACTGGGATATTCACCACGCTCTCCGTGTGATTCGCTTTATTAATGATTCCACCCCACAGGTTGATGTTTTTCTCCGCATACATCAACTGGAATCAGGAAAATTGCCTCGAAACATAGCTTTTCCATTGGTCAGTGGCAATTTAAATAGTCTTTTAAATATAGTGCTTTATTGAACTTGAAACTATAAACCAATGAGAAACTGAACTGCAGGTCACCCCACAAATGCTTGTAGATGGACCAAGTAAGGTGAATGGAAAACAGAGAAGTACTAGTATACAATAAGGAATTTTAGTCAAAGTGCTTTTCTCTTTTCCTTCCCCTAAGTACTTACGTAAGATTTTATGCCTTAAAATCTCTTCTGTGTATTTTTTCCTGTTAGGTTTCAAGCCTTTTGTACTCCAGGGCACTTCAGTTTCTTTATAGCACTGAAATGAAAATGACATTATCTCATTGGAGCTCATAGGTTCTTACGTGTCCTGGAACAAGGGTAATTCAGAGCCTGTACAAGCAGTGATTTAATGCAAGTTGCAGCAAATATTTAAATTATTTGTTTTTAAATCTAGACTTCAGTGTACCGTCCTTTTTTTTTTTTTTTTTTGTCTGAGCTGACCTGGGCTTCTGTCAGGTAATACACATACTCTGCTGTTCACAGTGTACACCCATATGATTAAACAAGGCTGTGTTGTGATGGTAAATTAGTAGTGTGATGATAAAAACAAGGTGTGTTTTTTTTCTTTTTTTCCATGAAGTAGGAGATGATGAAAGGAGCCATGGAGCTTTCTAAGTGGATTTCATCCTGTAGTTAATTTATCCATCTTCACTCTAGCCCAGTTTAATTTGTAATTTTTCATCTGTAATCACGAATTTTGACATAAGTACTTAAAGAAAGGTTCAAAATAAAAAAAAGGTTCAAGTAAATATGGAAAATTCAGTAATATTTAGAATTGGAGGATTACCTGCAGCATTCTCTTGTCAGAGGAGGGAATGTTTTCATACCCTTACCATTTTCTAGGAATGTGGTGATCCTACCCTGCAGACTTCCAGTAGAGAAATTTCCTTGATCTTGGCATGTGATAGAGTGGGCTGAAAATTCCTCCCTTCTGGAGCAGTATTGCTTTCTGAGCAAGTGTTTTGTCAGTGGAACCCAGAGCTGCTCTCAGGACTCGCTGAGGTTTCATAGCGATGGTGTTTAGCAGAGCCCCAGTCATTAGTCCTGTAACTCAGGTTTGTTTTGCTGCTGCAAAAAGCATTTGTTCTCTTTTCAGTGTCCCTTTTAACTTACGAGGGGTTACTCTTGATGGTAATGCAGGTGTTTTATTGTAGAGGCAGAGGGAAATAAAGAGATGTCAGATTGATCTAAATATTTTGAAATGTTTGAGTAACAAACGGAAGGCTGCTGAGTGCTTTGTGCATCGGAATGCAGAGAGTTCAAGTAAGGATATGTGTGTATTGCAGCAGTCTGTGTGGCAGAGACATATCCCAGTAGTATTAAAGACTCTCTATACACTGAAGCATGTTTTGATTTTAAAAGCAAGACCAGTCTTACTTGCTCTGTTTTAATAGATACCTGTCATCATCATGCAGCTGCTGCCCAATGTCATGTTTAGGAACATCAGAACTGCTTTTTCTGCATGTTGATTCCTGTTTTTTCCCCCAAACAGCAGAGAAAATGAATATAAGAATAATTTAAATCAGGATAGCCCAATATTTCTGTGTAGTTCACTTTTTTCCACTTTGTTTTTCAGGAGCCTGAAGATGAAGTGTTTCTTGCTATTGCTAAAGCAATGGAGGAAATGGTAGAGGATCCTATAGAATGCTACTGGCTGGTCAGTTGCTTTGTGAATCAGCTGAACAGCAAGCACAAAGATTCATTACAACAACTGGTAAGGAAAGAAAATTTTTTTTTTTCTTTTTGCAAGCAGAAGCAGTTTTGGAAAGCATTAATACCAGTAGACCAGTGGAGCATCAGGAGTGACACCCTTGGATGCTGTTTCACCAGCTATTTTGAGAATAGGGGAGGAGAGCTTTTTGTGCTGTGATTGTGCTGCCCTGTCTAATGTAACGTTAGAAACTGTTTGGTCAGTTAAGAATTTGGTCACTTAAGAATTTTCTTTGAACGATTAAATATGTCAAAAGTGAAGAACATCTTGATGTATGTCTGCTACTTTTTAGGCTGCATCTCTGGCATTCATACACTGCTCATTGGATGATAGACAAAGCACAGTTTTGTTTTATAAATGGCGCAGAGTACTCCATCTTCAGAAAAAAATATGTCGCAAATCAAGTTAGAACAAAAAGTGGAGTAGTTTTTTGGTAGTGCTGATCATTCAAATGCTATTATAGAATATTCATTTTGAATTTCTGTCTTAATGATTTATAAAATTAAAGTTTGATTTTAATGTTTACTTGTCAAAATCATGAAAGCTCTTGTAATTGATCAAATAGCCTTAACAGATAAGGAGCTTTTAGTTAACAATACCCTCTGAGGTACAAGTATCGATTACATGTGCACCACCAATTGCTGAATTGAAATTTGCTGTGGGAAATTATGCCTGCCCTTGTTAGTTCTTTTGGAACTAAGAAATCTTTTTTAAACCTACCTTCTGTTTCTGTGGGTGGTACATTCAACTATAGCAGTTCAAAGGAGAAAGGAATATTTTTAAAGTGTGTTCGTACAGTGTGACGTCAAGAGTGTCAAGTTGTCCAGCTTTTAATGGGTAGGACAGGGATTTGCTCTCAGAATTGATTTTTTGGGTTTTGCTGAATTGTGCATAGATATTTTTTGATGTGTGCTAAGGCGATTAGGTTTGAGGTGATTGAAACTCAATTTTACTTGTGAAGGTAGCAGTAATTAGTGCAGGTTTAATCTCTGCATTGCCTTAAGCTCTGAAACACCTCCTTGCACTAGGAAATACTGCATATTTTGGAATTTCTGCTACTGGTCAGCAATTTCAAGAAGCTGAGGTTGTTTTTTTGGTTAAGTACATAATTAGTTAATTGCAAAAGTCAGTAACACCTGTATTTTGAAACAACTAAAACAATGAAGGCACATTATTTTGTTATTTTGTGCCAGTTGGATTTTTAAGAACAGTGCTTGTCTTACAGTGTGAATTAACTATGAAGGTATTCCAATGTGAGTTACCTAAAATTTTCTAATTCTTTCTCAGCCAAAAATTCTGGAGCAGTATTTGAACATTGAAGATAACAGACTACTGATGCATCTGAAGGCATGTGCTGCCATGAGCAAACTCCCCTACGATCTTTGGTTTAAAAAGTGTTTTGCAGGATGTTTACCTGAGTCCAGTTTACAGAGGCAAGTTCTTTTCCTTTTCTTTGTGTCTGTAACTGCATAGTAATTTCAGCTTTCTGTCATCACTGGCAGGTGAGGAGCTTTCCATAATTTATCTGTAAGATTATAGTGTTAACTTTATCGCTAACTTGGAAATGATAAAATTGGATTTAATTCCCCTTGTTACTGATGCAAGATAATCAACCTCTGTGTGATCGTGTCACCCACTGAAAATAAAAAGAATGGAGCTAAGCACACCAGCTGATTCTGTTGGACACCTAGTGCCTCCTAAGATGTAGAACTCCAAACCCTCTGTCAGTGTTATATAGCTGAATGATAGTCGGTTTTTGGGCTTTTTGACAAAAATCTCTGCTTAGGGAGGGATTGTAATACTGTATTAGTGTTAGATGAAAAAGGTTTTGGCTGGGATAGAGTTAGGTTTCTTCAGAGTAGCTGCTGTAGGGCTGTGTTTTGGAACACAGGGATGTTTTAGTTCCTGCAGAGCAGTGCTTACACAGCATCATTCTGCTCCTCACCAGCAAGGAGGCTGGGGATGCACAAGAACATGGGAGGGGACACAGCCAGGACAGACAGCTGACTCCAGCTGACCCAAGGGATATCCCATTCCATGTGGAGTCATGCTCAGCAATTAAAGTGAGGAGGAGGTTGGCAGGTGGGAGCACTTGCCTGGGGACTTGCTGGCCATCAGTTGGGGTGGTGGGCAACTGTTCTCAGTTGCATCACTTGTCTCAGGTTTTATTTTCCTCTCTTTGTTACGTTTTTCTTCTCTTCGCTACAATTTTTTTGAAATTATTACTTCTTTCTAATTATGAAACTTTTTTTCTTCACCCAGAAATTTGTTTCTTACTTCTCCCTCCCAACATTTCCCCCATCCCCATTGGTGGAGGTAGTAAATGAGTGACTGTCTGCTGCTCAGTTGCTGGCTGGAGTTAAACCATGGCAGAATGTTGATTTTAAAAAGTACCAGGGCAAGTTGAATATTACAAAGTTAATGAAATAGTTAATGAAATAGTGGGGTTATATGAGGATTCTACAGTTAGAAATAGGTTGCTGAGCTTTTAAAAGGGAAAAATTCTTGTGCATGACACTTCACTGAAGGGCTTTTGAAATGAAGCTTGTATGATTTCTCTAAATCTGCTGCCTGAGAACTCTTGGAAAGCAGGAAATTCAAGTTCAATGTAGAGAAACATCTTTCTGCATTAATAAGAGTTGCTGATAGCTGAACAGGATGTGGCACAGAGAAAACAATGGTGTCATTTTCAGCTGTCTGAAAACTTTGAGAAGTAACAATGTTCAAGAGTAAATTTACTTTGAGGTAATCACAGGACTTCAGTGGCTAGAATAGGAACCTAGCATGGAAATAGTGCTTTGTAAATTGCTTTGTAGAAAATGCTTTTATGGTGGTAAAGTTGGTCATAATCTGAATTGTGGATGCAGTGTTTGTTTATCTGGAACTGCATGTTCCATGGAGGAAAGTGGAAAATAGCTGTTTTTAAAAATGTTTTATTTACCCTTATAAGAATAAGAAGATTTTAGCGAACAAGCTGTGAGATTAGGAATCATGCTGTCTGCTCTTGTTAGACCATGGTCTTTGAGGTTCTGTAGGTTTTATTGTTGCCAAGGATTATGTTTGAGAGAAAAAAACATTTTATGAAGGATTGTGACCTTTAGGTGCAACACGGTAATTGTTACATGGCAAGTTCTTCTCAACAAGCATCTATAAGGCTCCAAAATGGTCTTGTCTGCTTAGTGATTGTGTGTGATGTGGTGTTTGAAAGTTTTTAGTACTTCTATGACTGCAGAAATTATGTGAGCATGCATAGTATAGGATGTTTGTTACAGTTTAGAGCTCACGTGATTCAGTTTTGCTGCTGGCTCTTAGGGCTGTGGACAAGAGTGCTGAGGGAGGAATTTGTATCAGAGCAGATTTGCTCTTGGAAGATAATAGGGTGTTTTAAAATTTCTGTTGAAAATTGAAAATTTAATGAAGCTGTGTGATCCTGATGGTGTAAAAGGAAAAATCTAGATGTAGAATTTTGATTTCAAATTTCATCTTGCCAGAATATTTAGTTTCAGATGTCTACCATTTTGAATCAGTTTTATTTACATGAAATATTTTGTCTAATCAGTATACAACTTTAGCATTTCCATATGCTGTTTTACCTTACTGAAATAGAATATTTTGATTACCTGGAAATTTTACTTCTTTCCTCCTGGAAAAGGTCAAAATACTGGCTTTTTGTATTACTCTGGAGTAAAAACAAATTTCAGTGTTGATACTTCTGACAGCAGAACAATCCCTTTTCCCAACAGTTCTTGTGGGAACATGATGAAAGTGCACTTTTTCTTGGCAGTTTAGGTTTGTGAATTATTCAGTTGTAATCATAATGGCCTTATTTGCTGAGGAAATAACATACTTCATGGGTAGTATGTGACAGATGAACTTAATTAATGCTTGGAGATTCAGTTTGGATTAGGATCTAGAAGCCCCAGTGCTTATCTGAAATGCATCCAAATGTCAGTGTTGAAACTACTGAGGTTTGAAGGTCTCCAGTTCTCCTGTGAATTTTACTTACTTTCTTGTCAAGTGAGAGATTATCTGAACACAGTCTTTCATGATTTATTTTCACTTATGATTTAGCACTGCATTTCTTAGAGAAACTGCTTGCCTTCTATGCACTGTAGTCTTCTCTGTCAAGCAGATAAATCTAAATTTCATTGTTTTGTTTGTTTTTCTCTAAGGTGTACAAGACTTGTACATGCTGTGCAGAAATTTTGCCTGGTAATGGTGAGATGAAGTTGCACAATACCAGTACCTGACATGCCTTACCACTCAGTATAAATACTATTTTATAGCACACTTTGGGTTGCATCATAGGTAAAATTTATGCATCAGTTTAATTTAAGTGGGCTTGGAAAATACATACAGACAAGTTTCATGTGGAAACTTTTGCTTTGAGCTTATGCAGTGTCTACATGATGAGCTTCTTAACAAACTTCTTAAAGGTGTCACATTGGTAAAAGGGAGGAGCAGACTGGCCATTCCAAAGACTCTGTATCCCACCTGGAATATAGACAGGGTGCTTCCTGGAATATGAACCAGCCTGTAGCAGAGGTTTGAGAGGCACAGAAAGGTTTGCTTTTCTCTGAGACAGGGAGAGAACTGGATCACACCTTTGTTTCCATACTCATCATTGCCCTGTTTGTTTGATTTGGGCAGCAGCATATCTGCTCATCTGTTTGGTAAGCCCATGTGTGCTAAAACACATTGGTAAACTAATGGTGCTGTGAGGGCCCTCAGCTGGAGTCCCTGCTCTTAAACCTCGGGGTCCTGTGTGGCTTCAGCTCTACAGGCAAAATGGCACTTTGGCTGCCAGTTTAATCTGGCACTGCCAGTCCAGATGGTCCAGCAGAAGCAGTGCAGCTTTGCAGTTGTAATTGTGAATGAGCCAGGCGTTTTTTATGGCCTAATGATGCCACTGACGTATCAGGCCCCTGCCTAATGTTTGTACTTTGCACTGAAGGCTTGGCATTGGCTGGGTGGTGTTAGGTTATTAGTGTCTGGCGACTTGCTGGTGGCAAAGTATTTGGTCATTCTCCTGAAATCTTATGACTTTCAACCTGGCACTACCTCATGTATCAATATAATTCTGTAGTTTTACATCTGTGATCTCCATGCCCTGCATAAATTACATTTAGTTGTAAAAATGTAAGTAATTTGTTAATAGAAACGACAGAAATACGGAAAATGCCTTAATTTTACTGTGGAGCAGGAGGGCATAAGAATGTGTATGTGGGCTGCTACTACAGAGAAACTTAATTCAGTTTGCCTTTGTCTCACTGAGCTGCTTCCCAGGTCTGCAAATGGATGGGCACAAGATCATGATAAGTCAGGGTGAGATTTGTGTGAGCCTCATTGTGTCCCTCCGTGCCCAGTTACCTCTGGAAGGACACCCAGAAGTGCAGACAGAGGAGGAAGCATTTGTTCTTTTTAGATACCTCTTGCCTGGATGGCTGGAGGACCAGAACCAGGAAATAAGGTTGAGTGTGTTTACCCTGCAGCATAGGGAAAAACTGTGAGGGTGAAGGTAATATATCAGAAAAAGATAGAGCAGCAGTGTTGTGATGCTTCTTGTGTATTACTGCCCTGCAGTGGTGCAGGAACCTCAGAGTGCCTGGAGAATGGCATCCCTTCGCACAGAGGTGCACACAGAGTGAGTTGTATCTTGTCTAGAGAAGATCAGTGAAAAGTAAATGGTTTCATTTGCATAATCCTTGGCCTTTATAGCTTCCTATTTATTTTTGTTTTTCCTTGTGGTTGTCAATACTGCTTCACTGTTCAAGAAACACCTGCAAGAGTGTTGCTGTGGTTAATTGAACAGTTGTGTTTCACAGAGGATGATAGTCACACAAAACATAGTGAATTTCATTCAGAACATGTATTTCTCTTTCTGCATTCCTGAGTAGGGCTGTAGGCACAGTTTCATGATGTTTCTCTTATACTTTCCCCCTCTCCAGAAGTATCAAAGAACAGGTAAAAAGTTGCAGTAAATTTGACTGTAGATGAATGCTACTACAGAAGTGAAAGCAGGAGACCTGTTACCATCAGTATATACACAATGTATAAAGACTGCTGTATTAGAATAGGATCATCAGAAAATGTATTTCCTTGAAACTGCTGTGGTTTTTTTTCCACTTTTGACAGTTTATGTTGTTGTTCCTGGCTCTGCTGGTACAGACAAGGTGCTGACTGTTGATCACAGTGTTGCACAATCATTTCTGATTAGTGTCACTGGTGGAGTTGTACTGAGAGTAGCAATAGCTGGAAGTGTTAAGGGAAAAATATTGCACCAGACACAGCTGGTTAGTGCTGACATCTCACTCACTTTTCTGTGCACCATCTTCCAAACTTTGTTAAGACACTGGTGATTCGGATACTGCATCTGTTTTGTCATTGTTAAAACATTTGTTCTGGAATCAGACAAAATAATGCAGGAAAACAATAGAGTATTTTCTGAGCATAGCATGTAACCTAATGTAATTATGGAGACTGAAGTCAGAAGAATTGGTAGCAAAATAATGAAAGAAGACTGGATATTTTATAATTGGATTGGTACGTTTTCAAATTAACATGGATTTTAATATGAACTTTAAAAATTATTTCCTGTTTTTGAGATGTGCTGTTCTCTGTAATTGTCACTCTGATGCACATGGAACACATGGGGAAGTTTTTCTTGTGTTCCAAACAGATTTGTTTGTGAAGGAAAATGTTGTAGAAGTAAACAGAGGCGGACATGTACAGTGTGGAACAGACTGTTGTCTCAGTTTTCTCATATCCTTGCTTAAAGCTTCCTAGACCTGACTTCAGCAAAGTAATATTTGCAGTGATCATTTGTCCTGGGATGCTTGAACCACAAATGAAGCTGTAAGATTTTGATCTTGGATTGTGTGTTGTTCCTGTCCCTGTGGGGATTATACTAATTGTTTAATCATAGCAAGACAGGGAATTAAAACTAAATTGCAAAGGGGAAGGAAACTGGCTGTGCCTTTTTTTTCCCCCCCTGTCTGTCCATGTGGATTTTTTGTTTCCTTCTACTTCCAGAATTTTCCTTCTACAGTCCTGAGGATCTACACATTTGTTTTTCTTCTTTCTTTGTTATAAGTTAAAATCTAGTCCTGTGTTTGAGTTTGTGCCTGTTGCCTCAGATCCCTTCACTGGGCATGATTGGAAAGTGCCTGGCTCCACCCTTTTTGTGCTCTCCCTTCCAGTACTTGTTTACATTGATGAGATTCCCCAGATCCCTCTCTTCTCCAGGCTGAGCAGTCCAAGCTCTCTCACCTTTCCTCATAGGAGTCCCTTCATCACCTTAATTGCTTTTGGCTGGGCTCTCCCCTCTTAATTCCTTGTGTAAAAGTGTGATCCTACACTTCAGTTCAGCTGTCAAAGTTCGTGTTATGCCTGCATTATGCTCTCCTGGCACTCTGAGGTGAAGGGTGAATTCTTCTGAGAGAGGTCACACAAAAATTGAGTTGTCCCTGGAAGGAGCACACCCATAGATCCAAATTTGTAGATGGGCTGCAGAAGATGTTTTTCAGTTGGTGTTGCTATATTCAGAAATTACGGAGGATAGTGTGTGATCTTTGTTCGCCCGTGTTTTAATTTGGAAGGAGAAATACTTTGAACAAGTGCCCAGAAGGAGCAAGAACTGTAATCCTCAGAAACTCTTTCTGACACAGCTCTTAAAATTCAAGAACTAAAAATAATGTGAGCCCATAAAAGCTGCCATCTGACAGATGGTTTCACACTGTTTTGTGTAGTCTTTTATCCTGACACTCTTGAGCTGGGCCTGAGAGAGAGCTGCTGGATGAAGGATGATTTCAAATTGTTGCAGGCTGTTTTCGTAGTGATGATCCATTTTAATATTTATCCAAGTTCTGTTGCTGAAGCCTTTGGGCACCTGCCCTTCAGGTTTTCTTAAAACTGTGAGGTCCAGGTATAGTTGAACACGAGAGGTAGGAGCGCTTAGATATTTCTGAGAGTGTCTGTGCACAGTGGGATGTATTGGAAGACTTAATACTTGTTTCTTGTGCCTAATTTAAACATCATGGACTATACCCTGCTGATAGGTCATATTTGTATCTCATACAGCCGTGACCTGGCATATTTACCTGCTTGAGATGTAATAGTTCAGTATTCCATCCCTTCGAATTTTAGCAACTTTGCTGATTGAAGAGTGTCTTTATTAGGCATGCTAATGAAGTTAATTTCTTTTTTTTTTTTTTCTCTAGGAAAAATTCTCATCTTTACCACACAGTCTGGTAGCTGTGTAGTCCAGTAGAGCAGTTGTTGCAGTTCAGGCTATTAAGCCAAGACTTGCTTTTTGTATTTGAGCTTGTAAACAGCTCAGTTTCTAAACAGCAACGCACCATATCAGTACCTACCAATTACTGCTTGCCATCCCTCTGCTCTGTACAGATTGAGGAGTTGATAAAATATCTTCTGTTTGTCCTGACCTGAATAATTCAATACATTGCCGTTGTTCAGAAAAATAATCTAGATAGAGATGGTTGTACAAAGGCTGTTCTAGCAGAGAAATAAGCAGATAAACACACAATAATGTTTAGTGATTCCTTTTCCCTTTCTTGTAGAGTTTGGGACAAAGTTATAAGTGGATCCTGCAAGATTCTTGTGTTTGTTGCTTTGGAGATACTATTAACCTTTAAAATGAAGATAATAGCACTGAATTCTGCAGAAAAGATCACACAGTTTTTAGAAAATGTAAGTACTCTAATTATGCTTTGCATTACCTTTTATAGCTTATAACTGTTTCAGCTTGAATTGCTTGCTTGCTGCAGATGTACCAGGAGGTGTTATTACATTACTGAGAACAGTGTAGCAGTGCCAAGGTGAAAGGAGAATGCTCAGCAATGAGAATAATAACAACTTTTTCTATCAGGAGTTAAGGCTTCCATAGAATTAAGAATTAATTAATAGATTTTTAGGCTTGGGGAATGTATTACCTATGTTTGTACAGAATTAACATTCCTTGTGATACTAAAGGGTTTTTCTGTGAAAGTAAGTGCAGGTCAGATTAGGTTAATTTTTCTGGAAGCTTCTTAGAAGGGTTGGTTTCTGGCACCTTTTTTTTTGTGTCTTGCCTGAGTGCAAATCTGTAGAGTCAAGGTGTGTTTTCTGTTGGTGTGAGGATGGGATCCTGAACCTGACCCTGAGCAGTAACGAGCCGTGTCAGCAGGGCTGTAGGGTCCCAGTGTAACCCAGGTGAGTTATTTGAGATACAGTTTGTGGTCATGGATAGGCAGTGTGAGTCATGCCTGCTGTCAGGGATGTGTGACCTGTGAGATGCCTGGCTGCTTATCAGCATTTTGGAAATAAAAGCTTTCTGTCCAAAACCTGGATGTAATGTGGTGTGTGCAGGACAGAGGGCTGGTGGGATGAGAGGACAGGGAGGTGGGATTCTAGTTTTGTTTTCTTTTTCATAAAGAGATAAAATCTGAACTGGAAATACAAAATCTTCATTTTGAACAAAACAGTTTGAATGGAATGCTCTGACCAGGCACCTTGTGCCGATCTTTTGCAGATTCCTCAGGACAACACCGACGCCATTGTCAGCAAAGCTGTGGATCTGTGGCGCACGCACTGCGGGACTCCGGCACACTCAGTCTGAGAGCTCTCTTGGCTTGTGACAGCTTGGGAAAAAATACTTTTGAAAAGACATTTTACCACCCTTCCCCCATCCTAGTGTGATGTTCTTCATTAACCCTTTTGTGTAAAGATGCTATTAAAGCATGGTGACCAGTATGTAAATATTTTTCAATAAATACAGGTGGAATGAAAATACTTAGTGATGGGGTGATCATGTCTGAAGTGTTACTTGTTCATCCAGCTACAGTGTTTTGATTGCATGGTGTGCTCTCTTGCTTTTGCAGAAGTAAATCTCACTCTTGAACAAGGTAAATAGATGTACTTGAAATTTGAAAATGTTTCAGTATGCCATCTTATGCTTGATATAACTAGTTACTACTTGGAGGTGTTTGTATGCTGAATTTACTCAATGTCAGCCTGCTGGGTGATGAATAAGCATGCTTTTGCTAGAAATGTAATTGTACTCTTTTAACACTGTAAATTTTCAGATAAATGAAGCTTCCCAAATCTGAGATACAGGACATCACAATGACCAGGGGTGACATCCATCTCTGAAGTGTTTTAAAATACTTTCTTTTTATCTGTCAGACAGCTCTCTATGGCTGTATCTCCTTTGTTCTTCATGGGAGATATTCTAGAGAAGTGGACCTGTGCAGGTAGGGAGAAAATCAGTGGGATGCGCCAATATAATTCAGAATTAGAGCCCAGTAATAACCAATGCCTATGTTGAGTGCTTGGCTTGAAGCTGTTGTAATTTGATTCTTGTTTGATTTAAATTTCAAAATTAATTCAATGCAGAAATGTAATTCGTGGTGTAAGTAAAAGTAGAGTGATTAGCCATAGATAGAGATTTACTGGGGAACTGATCTTTTTCTTGGAAAAGTGTAAAATTCTATTTCTACCTCTTGTGTAGACCAGGGAATTGTACATAAGAATGTGTTGCTTAGCTGTTATTTGACTCAAATTGGTGCTGAGTGTGCTGAGTGCCAAGGATGCTCATTACACACAAGAGAGTGTGTTTAGCTTGCATGCGGTGTTGTGCAGACTGGAAATGCTTTAGAAACTTCTGTTTTAAGCTGGGTCAGGTTTACCTTGCAGCACATTAAGTGGGGGAGCCTGGGACTCGGCTGGGTTTACCTCTAAAATCCCAGGGAGATGATCTCTGCTGGATGCTGAGACCTTGCTGTTGGTGCTGCTGGAATACCCAAGTTCAGCCAGTTCAGGAAAAGCGTGTTTGTGTCTGCTTTGGGATCCATTATTGTGTCTGCACTGTGGTGTAATCCCTGGAGTTCACTTTGGATGGGCGCTTGTTTTTCTAGTGCAGGCATGGGAGCTGGGTAAGGTGCACAGGAAAGACACAAGTTCTGTTAACAGCAGCCCTGCATTCTGTAACATGCAGTGCACAAGTGTTTCAAATAATGGCCACGGGTGCAGGCTGAGAGATTGCCCGTGTGAAGGATTTCCCCAGGCTGCACAGCCAATTCACACAACCCCAAAGGTGTGGGTGCGTTCCTGGGGCCTTCACACGGCAGATTACTTGGTCATTTAAAAACAAGCAGCAAGGACACCGAAGGTGTTCAGCTGTTTTCAGTCCTGAAAGGGAATCAATAACTCATATTCTGTGAAGAGAGGTGCACTGAATCAGGATTAGAAATGCCAGTCAGTGTTACTGCTTCCAGGCTTGCCAGTGAATGTTCCTCCTATTACTGTTTGACTGAAGGCTCCAGAAGTTTTTTTTTAATTTAAAGAAGCCTTTCTCTACCAGTAGGCAGGCCTGGAGCTACACAGAAGAGAGAGATGAACTTTTGCAGAACCGTAGAAAGGCGGAAGTTGGTTCCAGGGACCTCTGGAATCCACGTGGTCTGATCCACCCTGCCCAAGCAGGGCCACCTAGAGTTGGTTGCCCAGAACCAAGCATGTCCATGTGGCTTCTGACTGTCTCCAAGGAGAGGGAGTCTAACACCTCTTTGGGCAACCTGTACTTGGTTATTCTCACAGTAAAAGAACCTTGTGTTTCCACATAAACAACAGCAATTTTACTTAAACATCCCATTTTATGTGGAATGGATTCCCAAATGCTGCTCCACTGTAATGGCCAGCTGAAGCTTGTGTGTAGCTTTTTCAGTTCCATGTACCAAGAAGGATCAGGAGTGTTTCTTTAGTGCAGGGGTCATTATTTATTGTGGGCTATGCTGAAGAAGGGGAGCTCTCAAGAGAGTGCATGGTGGTTTAATGCCATGATTCCTTCACTGCTGGTGAGAGGCATTTGTGTCTCATAATGGATCCACTCACTAACTTAAGCTGTGGATTTATGAAGGAATCAGTTTATGCAGAGGATGCCCTGAATTCCCAATAGACTGGAAGTATGAATCTGGCTCACTTAGTCAATTTTTGGTGATTGCTCAGTTGCTCACACACCCAGTGGAACATAAAGCTTTAGCTCAGAGAGCTTTGCTTCCCAAGGGAGCAGAATGACACACTGGGAGCTTCCACTGTCCCCAGCATGCGACCGTCAGAGAAAGTTGAAGCAAGGTACCCCCAGAGTCCCAGCCTATAGCAGAGTCCACTTCAGGGAAGCCTGAGTCTGTCCCTCCAGACATTGTCACGAGCCTGGGGTTGGTGGCGAGCGTTCTTGGACCTCTTGAACTAAACCAGTGCAGTGTTGTGGTGTCCAGCTTGGCACTTCTAATGGGAATTCCAAGTTTGGTCATTTATCTACTATGGACTAGTAGTTCCTAACACAGAATGTTTTGAAGTTGCACATAGTTGAGCCCCTCACTGAAATCTTTGGCTAAGTTAGGTGAGGAAGGGGTTATCTTTGCTATTTGTTTTCTGTTAACCTCCATGTCATCCAGCAGGAACATAAGAAGTTACTTGATGTTCATTTTTCCTGAGAAGCTTGAAAATGAGGTATTTTTTCTTTATTTACATAATTTCTCCTTGACTGACTTAGTGTGTAACTGCTTGCTGCATACTTGCTTGTTCATTTAGAACCCAACAAGTGTTGGGTTGTTGTTTCCGTTTTTCCTTTATGCTTTTTTTACCCCCCAAGACAGCACTTAAGCATTCACTTTGGACAGCGAAAGCTCTCCCCTCAAGCTTCACCGTACCAAATATCTTCATGGGCTTTGAAAACAAGAAAAATAAGCTTAATTTGATCCAGTTCTCCCTCAAGCCATACTTTCTCTCCAGAGAGGTTCAGAGCGGTGCCACGTGTCTGTGCTCTCCTGTGCTGCACGCACCAGTTCTTTTCTTTGATGTCCAAATGTGATGGAAGCTCCAGATAAGCAAAGTAATGGCAGATGTCAGAGGATGATGCTTGAAAAGTGATGAGTGGTTTGGATTTTAACTAAGAGGCCTGACTGCATGGAAAGAAAAGCAGGAGAGCATGGAGACAGAAGTAGCTGAACTATAGTCATTCAAAGGCTCATAAAGTAACAGTGATACAGAGCAGAGTTCTGTGGACAGTAGTTCAACTGTTGTCTCCACGTGGGACAGCTTCAGCTGAAGATGTCCTGAATACCACAGCTCCCATAGCACAAATTGACCTAAAAGCCAAGCTTTTGTTCTTTCTGCCACTCGGAAGAATTCTGTAAGCAGCTTTGTACCATTTGAAGGCACTGCTGGCACGTGTGGCCTGAGGGTGCTGTTGCACCGCCTGCGCCTTGCCCTGACAGCTGCACCAGAAGCTCCCAGTGCTCAGGAGCAGGGCAGCTGCACACACACCAGCTCGACTGTGTGAGCAGGGCATGGCCACGCTGTTTTCAGGCTTGGTTGTCTGGGAACCTTGATCCGAGGAGTGAAGGGGAGAAATGAAGGTGAGGAAGACGATGGCAAAGCAATCCAGCCCTACATCTGTGCTGGGGGCACTGAGCTCTTAGCCAGGCACTGCCAAGCAGCAGAGTGTGTTTGTGCAGGTGTGTCTATTAAATGGAGAATTGATTTTTTTTCCAGCCTCCTCTGTTTCCTGCCTACAGAGGGCATTGGATTGCAATTTGATTGCCAGTAATTACATGGACTTCACTGAAGACACACACATCCCTTCACTTACACTGGTTTTATGAAGTGCTTCCATTAAAACAGAACCCATCCCTTTTGTAGCGGTCTTAGTGCAAGAGATTGGACTGTATTCTCACATTCCCTGTACAGTGTATTCTCACTGATAATTTTGTTGTAAAAACACAGAAATTACTGTATGTAACAAAACTGCTAAATATTGCTGCTATGGAAACCACAGCTCAATGTGAGGGAAGGGGATCTTTACTTTATTTATCCACATCTCACAGGATAGCCACAAACTCGTTGGGTGTCAGAACGGAAATATATACAAGCACACACACAAACAAGGATTGTGAGGTAGGTGAAAAGTTGCCCAGATGGAAGCAAACCAAAAAAAGCCCACTACCAGGGCTTTGATCATGTTGTGTTTCCCTGTCAGTAAGGGAAAGGAACAGAATTTGGTCAGTTAAAGTAGATGGATCTTAAATTTTTGTGTGACTGGAAGCCTCTGTGTGTCAGAGGAGGGGAGCTTCTCCCAGCTGCCACTTACAGTGAGGATGTTGGGTGTCGCTCATGTCCTCAGGGTCAGAATGTTTGCACCATCAGTTCCAAACACTGAAGAGCCTCAGCAGAGCTGCCACCCTTGCAGGAGGCCGGTGAGCCTGTTTGCAGGTATGTACTTATCCTTGTGAAAGTTCTTCCTCCTCTTTTCACTACACAGAGGCTTCAACTTTTCACCCACTGAACTGCTCAGGGAAGAAGGGTAACAAAAAATAGGAGTATGTGATATGGATGTGCAGGAATGGCCCCTCTGCTGAAGAGCAGCAGCACTTGCTGGTGCTGCTTGGTGGCTGCACATTGACTCTGGCAGCTGGCCCTGGCAGAGCAGAGCCTGCACCAGCAGCACTGTGGTGACAGATGGGGTTTGGTTGTGGGGTTTTTGGATGCCTGTGTGTGTCTAGTGCAGGCTGCTGGATTTGCTCTTCGCTAGGGTGGTGCCAGGTACCCCTTCAGCAGCTGAGATACCACTCGTCCTTCCTTGCTGAGCTGCACCAGCCCAGCCACAGTGCTTGGGGCTTGTCTGATCTGTCCCATCCCTCTGCTCTGGGAAGTCTCCCTTTCCTGCTTTGCTCCCACAGAGGTGTGGGTGAGTCTGGCTGGTATCCTTGATTGCCTCTGTGTGTTACACTGTCAGTCACTGGAACAGAGGGTGAAAAAATACACAGGCACCAGAAAGCTTTTTTTTTAAATGAGTTTTTTTAAGAAACTGCATACATCAGAGACAAACAATAATTTAAATACCATGCAGTTTCAGTATGTACAAAAACTAGGACATAGAGATCCAGTTTAATTTTTTTCTAGTTATTTACATCATTTTCATACAGCCATAATCTGTTAAATTACAATACTGGAAGATCACGATTGACAGCCACCACACTCACTCCTATACAAAGACAAACTATATACATACACTTGGATATCAACTGGAAAATGCAACTGGTGCAGGAGTAACTGGGACACACAGGAATGCAGGAAATGTGCCCGTCACCTCCTCTTTGTTTACAGAAGTTGTTCCAAGCTCGAGCAGACTGAACACCTGGGAAAAATAATTTGTCCCCTTTTTCTTTCCTGATTTATTAGCCTAGTCATCTCCCATGGCTATTTATAGAGTTATTTTATTTGCAGGCACGTTAGGGAGCCCCTATTCATGTATAACTATGGGTTTCCACCTCACCCATCTATTTTTATGAGTGCAAGCTTCACTAGGCATGTTGGAAGTGCTCCCTCCTCTCTTGGTTTATAGTGTTTGCACTGCACACGTGGTGCTGTAGAAATAAGGAAGGGTGAGCTTGGTGAGTAGTTGCAGTGCTGACACAATGCAGTGGTTACACATGTATTAGGATGAGATATATTTGTGTAATGGGCTCACTAAATGGTTTCAGTTAACATAAAACAGCTAAAAGTCTTATTTTGTTCTTTCTCCCGCCTCTTCCTTCTCTTCTGATAATGCCCAGTGTGTTCACTAGGAATTGCCTAGACCCAAAAGTTGGCCTGAGCTCCTTTCTACCAAACCTGCAGCCTGAAACTTCTTCAACCTGAAAGTACCCACCCAGTGGGGTGTAGGGTTGGCAAAAGCCACAATGCCCACTTGCTCTCTGAGTCAGAATAGTGTCACCAGGTCCCTGCAACCCTCTGCTGGTGAAGGTGTGGGGAGGAGGGTGATGCCACTGTTGGGCTTCCTCACCATCACTTTTCCCAAACACAATTGTTTTGTCTAGACATTTTGGAACTGCTTTTCCATCCCCACCACCTCCCCAGCCATCTCTTAGTCCCCATTTCTACTTCATTATTCTGCAGCCTGCTGAACAGATGTCAAAATACTTGCACGCTTTATTCAGGATTTGGTAGATTATAACAAAAATGCTTCTATTCCTTCACTCTAGATTATTATCTCTGGAGATGGATGACATAGTCAATTTTGTTCCATGTTGATTTTTCCATTCTCTAAACCTGGTGTAATTTCTTTATTACCACTATTAATCTCCTTTCAATCGGAATGAGGATGACTCTGCTAATACAGTCTTAGCAGGAATGCCATCATTACGTCCTACACATAATCTAGGTCAAAGGAGAGAAATCATGACTGTTTGTTGTTTGTTTTTTTTTCTTTACTGCCAACAGAATCACAGCTCCTTTGCCATTATACAGATGGCTTTCACATATGAGAAAACAATTCTCAAGAAGCCAGATTAATAAAAAAAGGGACCAGCAGTTCCCCAGTCTGTGTGCAGCTTCCCAGGGATGCAGGAGGTGGGTGCGCACACCGAGGATCTGGTGCTGTGTTCAGGCCTTGAAAGGCTGCAGTGGAACGCCTTGACAAAGGTTATC
Source organism: Dicaeum eximium (assembly GCA_013396995.1). Lineage (NCBI taxonomy): Eukaryota > Metazoa > Chordata > Aves > Passeriformes > Dicaeidae > Dicaeum > Dicaeum eximium. The sequence goes on from VWZP01001128.1 coordinate 4,328,440, forward strand.
TTTGCAAACTACCCAGACCCACTGAAGCTAAAGGCAGATGAAGTGTCAGTTTGGTGATACTTACTGCAGTACCAAACACCTTGTATGGCTTCTTTTTCCTCCCCTTCCCAGGAAGAAGCTCTGTTTCCATCTGGGGAGGAATATGGCAGTTCTCCCACTGCTGTCCTGGTGTCTGCTCAGCTAGGAGTTAAGTAAAAAAAAAACCCTAAAGAAATGAGAAAAAAATAAAAGGATGGCTGCATGGAGCTGCCGTGGGGACAGCACAAAATCACAGGGCAAGGCTGAGAGTGGCAGCTTACTGAGTGGGCAGCAGGGACCTGCCATGGGCTCATCTGGATGTAGGTGCTGAGGAATGTTGCACTAACAATGGACAGACAGCAGCACCTTGCAACTTCCACCTCCCTCCTCTTAATTGTATTAATAAGAATGAAACAAACCCCTCACCTTTCCCACCCACTAGCCTACCAAGTCCTGTGATTCCTGTCCCCACTGCTCCTTAAAAGGTGTCCCTTCCATTTCACAGTGATCCTCTAAGCTAGCAATGCCAGGGCAGGTGTGATATCCATGCTGGGAACAGAAGGATTTGTTCTGAACAGCTCTGTTGCAGAGCCCTTTGCTAATGCAGTGTCTGTGCAGTTAAAAGCATAAAGGCTTTTTTTCCTTGTTTTAAAGCTCTGATGCAGTCTTGTAACCTGTGTGCATATGCATGTGCATGAATTTATAAACACAAACGGAGGTTTTCATGATGATAACCCCAAAGCAGTGTATTCCTGGCTGGTATGTTAAGTGCTCTGCCTCTGCTGCACTGAGCTGACAACACTGCACATTGAAGGCTTTCACTACTGATGAACTTCTATCTAAAGCAAGTGTGAGCTGGTGATACAGGGATCACGGTGTGTTTCCTCAGAAATCATCACCCAGTCTAGGAAGCACCAGAAACCATGTGGTTGTTACTTTCCTTTGATGTTCTATCCTACAACAGCCAATCCTGATTTAATAACTAATAATCCACAGCATTGCAAGGCTGGCCATGGATGAGAATGAAAAGTTTTTGTTTCTCTCTGCTGGAGAGCCAATCTGCCAGGCACTGAGTGCCACCACTGAGCGCGGATGGAGGGCATCACCCTCGCTGCCAGGGTTGTTGGGGCAAGCTGAGTGCTAGAGCCACTCCACGGGCTATGTGCAGGTCCTTTGGCTGTACTCCTGCATCCAGAGGAGTGAGGTGAGGCCTGAGAAGAGGCAGGAGTGTTGGCACTGCACTGCACTGCCCTGGCCATTAAATGCTCAAGTGTGAGGGGCTTCTCGGCCTGCAGTCAGTGAAGGGCAATGTTAGCATGGAACAGGTGGAGCTGGACAGGGAGCACAGAAGAGAGGATAGATACATGAAAGACAGTGAGAAAGGAAAAATTAGTAAAAGAATAACAGAAATAACTATTCTGTAGTAAAAAACTTTGGCCTCTCTGTTCAAACTGTCAAAGGATAATAGCTGTTGTGGAAGAAAAGGTGTCCTGGAAGAATAATCTAGAACTTCTTACAGTAATATTGCTACAGTGCTTTCAGCCACTGTCCCAATATGTCACTATTATGGCATAATAGTGTCTTGTAAGAGCTTGAAAGGAATCCTGACAATGTCTGCCACAGCTTGCTGGCATGATACTAGTTAAGGACTTAATTCTGGAAGGTGATGGCCTAAGTTCAGAAAAGCACTTGATAGTGCTCAAGTTCAATTAAGCCTCTCAGACCTATTCTTGGAAGCAATGAGGCTGTGTGTGCTTCCTTACTATAGAGCACACGCTTAAGCTGGCAAGTAAACCAGGCCCAGAGTGACCAGCTCTCTGAGCTCTGCTTGGTCAGTTTGTGTGTTAAACCACTATAATAAAAATAAATTAAAACCAAAATTACAACCAGTAAATTCAGAACGCCTCTGAATTGCTGTCCTTATGCCTCAGCTGTGGGTACCAGTGACAAGTCCCACCATCCATAAGAATGCTCCAGACTCCTTTTGTTAGGCCAGGTAACACACTTTGTCATGCTTTGCCCAGTTTGAGTTTAGGATCAGTTCTTGAGACACCTGATACAGAGACAATAGATATCCTTCATGGAACCTCCAGCCCCTCCTGTTGTGTGTCCCTCTGCAGAGCTGGAGGGGAGTCCCAGCCTTTCCTGGTGCCAGGGGCATGTTGGCTCTCACACAGTCACAAGGTTTGGGTGTAAGACAAACTACAAGTGGAGCAGATGCCATGCAGTGACCATGAAGAGATGGCTTTTGCTTGCTGGTCCTCAGCATTCTTGTCACTTACTGCTAATGGGCTCAGTTTGAACTGGGTTTAGAAAATTATACTTGAAAGAGATGGAAAACGAACAATTGCTAGACCTGAAGCAGCCTTCAGTAGGGAGTCCTGTTCTCCAGAGGATTTTTCTGCTTGGAAGCTGAACAGTGCCTACTCACTGGCTGTAAACTTCTCCAGGGAAAAAAATGCCTTCCTACTCAGATGATATTCACAGATGGGCTGGCCCACAGAGAATTTCACTCCTTCACCATCCTCCTAAGGTGCTCTCAGCTTGAAGGAGTGTTTGGTGTAAGTGCCTTAGTGCCACAGGGGCTCATCTTTTTGGAGACTTCACCCAGGCCAAGTGATTCCCTGAACACCATCTCAGGACTCTCTGGGGTTGATGACAGAGGCTTGTCAGGATGAGGGGTGCCTGAAGACAACAATAGTTGCACCACCAGCTGGGCTTGAACACATATGGCAAATCCACATGCCGGGAAAGTCCTATACACGGATGCCAAGTCTTGGCACGATTTCCCACCAGGGGTATTTTCTGTTTTTTCTGTTACTGAAGCTTGAACCAGCAGGTCTGATGATGCTGCAGTACTCATCACATGTAAATACAATTCTCCTTTTTTTTTTTAATATTTCTTTTTCTATTTTTTTCTTTTTTTTTTAAAAAGGCAGTTCAGAGGATTTACATTGTACGTAACAGGGAAGTGAATAATACCAGCACTTATGGTTCCTTTTAGTTATGTTTTGAAGATGGCATAGTAGGTAGAATTGATCTGCTACGGTCTATGAAACCTAAAACCCAAGGGGGGAAAAAAAAGAGAGAAACAGTAAGATAATGTCCTCACATGTATATAGCACATAAAAAAAATAGAACTAATTGCTCCAGTGACACCATTAGGCAGTTCAATTCCTGCAGCATTGACATCAGCCATGCTGGCAAGAGGACCCAAAACAGAGGGACACTCACACTTCCTTGGCCCTTGCCAGACTCACAGTTCATAGGTGTACACTGTTTGCACCAAAATCTACCAGAGACATTCATGCACTTTGGGTCCATCCTATGGGATCCCTGACTGGGTGACAGCAGATCAGCTTGCCCTCTTCCAGGCCATACAAGGCCTGACTCCACAAAAATTGTCTGGTGTAGACAAACCTTATGCTGTTCTGCCAGAAACAGTTGATTATTCCTTAATGTTGGAAGCTAGAGACAAATGGAGCTAAAATGGCCACTCTTCCTACAAGGCACCTTGTGTCAGAAGGCCTGGGTTTGTCAGATCTGCAAATACATGCTTTTTAAGCTTTGATTTTTCACTCTATTATGAATTAATTAATGTGCCCCACTAGTAAAGTGACACTCACATTCTTTGCTCTTGCCACTGCTTAATGACAAGAAGAGCTCATTACCTTGCTAACGACTTCATAATGGTGATTTATCTAAATTTATTTAAGGGAATTACTCTCTTTTGTTTAAGCACGCTTCCTTCAAGTGCATTTCCCAAAGCCACTTGTCAAACCAGTAAATCCTGCTGTTTTTCAGGCAAAACTTATTCCAGTGTCTGTTATATGAGCTGTGGCTCTCTGTATGCCTGGCCCAGATTTACTGAGTCCAAGCTGCTCAGTGGCTTTCAGATACAAACTTTAAGGTGTCACTGCTCACTCCAACACTGGAAGAGAAGGAAAATACTGTGCAGAAACCTTTGAAAGCCAAGCAGATGGAGAGAATTCTGGAAAACATAACCAGTCTGTGTGCTGTGGGATGCTAAAGGCTTCATGGAATTCCGCGGAGCTCTCAATGGAGCTTGACTACTTGTAGCAACACCCCCTTTAAAACAGCCTTATCCTTCCTATATTTGTCACCTTGCCCTGGAGCAGCCAAATGTCCCTCAAAGGCTCAGCCACTGGGGTCAACAGATCTAGGCCAATTGTACCTCCTAAGGCTTCTCCAGGCCTTGTGGCTCAGGAGCAGCTGGCTTGTCTCTAGCAGCACTCCATCCCTACAGACCCCAGTGCAACCAGCCTAGCACATGCTGGGGTGGAGAAGGGAGATCGTTTCTGCAAGGTAATATATGCATAATACATGTGGTGAATTTTAATATAATTATTAATTTATACACATAAAAATCTCCTAATACAAAATTAATTTTGCCTTCAGCTTTTCTGTATTTTTCCTAAAAGTACCGCCTGCATTTTTCATGAGCACTGAACTGATGAACACATTAATACAAGGGCAGCTCCAGTTTTGCATCAGATCTCACTTTCACTTATCTTCAGTACCCACCAGTACCCAACACTTATCTTCAGTACCCAACACTCGTCTTTAAAGTCTAAGGTGTTGATTTGCAAAGGCCTGACTTCAGTCCTAGCCTGTCAGAGAGGAAGGTGGTTGGTTTGGTCTCATGGATAATTCATTCAGTCTCCACCTTTAAAAAGAAGCCCAGGGTGTAAATAATAGTGCCTCTCTTACAGTGTGGATCTTGCCACGCCCCACTGCATCAGGCATGGCGGGATGTGGAGGACAAGACTGAGAGATCTGTGGGTGGGATCTGCGAGGTGTTCTGCACACAGCAGGGCTTGGTGTGCTCTCATTCAGACTTTGCTGTGTGCCCTACAAGGGTTCCCTGTCCTCCTTCTGACACCAACCCTTTTTAAAAATTTTTGATCTCAGAAGAACAGATATGCAGCATGATGATTAAAAAAAAAAAAAAGGTTATACTTCATTAAACGGCATGTGCCTGCATAACTCCTCATAATGGGGCAGCCTGTGCTCATCTGTGAGTTGCTTTTACAGCCTGTAATTCTAAATGTTGTCTAGACCTCAAGGTGTGTTCAGTGCATGTTGGAGAAACATCTGCCAGCTTTGGTTTTTTTCTGAAAACAACAGTATTCATTTATAGTCTTAAAAAATTAATCTCTCAGCTTACCTTGTTAGATGCCTACTTAATTCATGAACTTCCATTTCAGAGCTTTTAAATTCATTAAGCTCTTTTCGAATGGCTGCCTGCAAAGGACAAAGAAACTCATAAATGTATAAATGAGAGAGATCAAAGTAAGTTCACTTTGTTCTCAAAACAGTATATTAAAAGTAAAGCAGAGAGATAACATTATCAGAGAGACAAAGACAAACATAAAGACTTTAAATGTGAAAAGGAACAGAGATAAGCATGTTCTAAATCACATAAAGGGAAGAGAGAAATGCTTCATTGGAATGGCTCAATTTGAAAACAACAGACAATGCAGGTACAGCCCAATTTTGGCTTATGTAAACATTCACATGTACAAAATCTAAATTAGCACAAGCATGAGGAAAAAAAAAAAGGGTGCTGCAGTTTGTGAAACACTGTGATCTGTTCCAGAGCTGGACTGTGACTAGACTGGGCCCAGATCCTGACAGACTTGTGTTTGAGATGTCTTCTGCCCTTATTGGTCCTGAATTTCCTCAGGTGAAGTTACCTAAAGCAACTGATCTTACTTGGGAAGGAGAGAGGCTCCCTGCCCTCTACTCTGCCTTGGGCTGTGCCCCTCTGCCCTGCTCCTCCCTTCTGACCCAGCTGTGCTGTTCATTGAAGTGATTCCACAAATTAACCCAGCAGAAAACCTGCCATGGTGTGGTGGTATTCAGCCTCTGAGCCTTGTCTGTGAGGGAAAAGAAAACCAGGGGGCACTGGCAGGAAGAGAAATATTGAAGACTATAAAACCAGAGGGGGTGACTTGGAGGGACTCAGCTCCATGGTAGAGATGGTGCTCAGCAGAAATGGCTCAAGTTCCAAGCTCAGAGTCAGGACCTCTGACAGCTCTGTGATATTTGTTGCTCAGGAGTGGTTTCAGTGTGAGCATTTGGAGGGGATGTGCAAGGTGTCTGCTGTGGCCAAACGCTCCCATGGGTCCGAGGTGTGTGCACTGCCTTTCTGTGTGATGCTGGAAACACCAGCATCAGAGGTAGAAAGGGGGTCCTCCATTAAGTGGTACTCATTTCTGTCAGGAATTTTACACAGTGAAGGAAATCTAAACCAGTATGAGTAGCACCAGCCCAAAATGGGACTTTTGCAATGGCTACTGCTCCAGTCAGCAACTACCTTTGCTTTGACAAACCCTAAGTGATAGATTTTGCAAGTGTTTTTGTGCAGAAAAGGCCCTTTCTGCTCCTTCTCCACAGCTCTGGTTTCTTGTTTCCCTTAGAAGTGCCTGTCAGGTGCTGCCTCATCCATCAGGACAGAGTGATGGCTATGCAGCAGCTCCAGGGCTGCCTTCAGCAGACCAATCTGCTACTGAAGTGACTGTGAAGGAGGCCCCAGGGGTGGTTGACTCCCAGAGGGACCGAGATCTATTCCCCCCTCCATCCCTCATCCCTTGGAGAGATGCAAAAATGCCCTTTTCCTTCCCCAAAGAGCCAGACCTGCTAAAGACAAACTCTGACTGAAGGCCATTCCCTCCACCCAGCACACAGAGCAAGATTTACTGGCAAACAGAAAAGCCCATTGCTAAAATCTGTTTTTGCAGTAAATCTAGTCTGTGCTGGCCAGTGAAGACAGCTACTGAATCACAGCTCTGGAAGAAAATAATCCTATCTAGGATGATGCAGCTTTGTTTCAATTTGTCTGGCTATTTTTTCCAACAGTAGACATAGTGTTGAGGAAAATCTGGTCATCTGAATGACAGAAATCAGAATACTGCCCACAGGGACCCAAACAAAAACCAATCTACCTGCTTCCTTATGCCATAACGGGCATCAATTTTAGAATGATAAACATTTCTCCTGATGGTGCTTTGCTAAGAAAAGTTTAATTTGAAGGACTTAACCCTTTTGTCTGACTACTGAACTTGCACATGCATTATAAAAAACCAAAAAGTGACATCAAAGTTTTCTGCCTTAATAATAAACTCTTCACTAGGTTACATGTAATAGTGGTATTTAATGCTTATTCTTTTCAGAGACATAGGATGAGAGATGAAATCTCCATGCCCAGCTGAAGTTTCTCCATGCCTTTCATCCCAGACAGGGATCTCTCAAAGGCTGTAGAACTGGCTGTAGAGTTGGGAGATTTTTTGACTAATATCTTGTAAAACATGGTGAGGTAAAATGAGAAAAGCTAATTTAACCCAGCATATTATGGTCTATGGACAGTCCTGAAGAAGTTCTTTTTTTCAGATCAGTTTATGCTACATTAACTTAACTGAAACTAAACTGAAAAAAATCCCTCTATCAAGGAGGAGAACAGTGTCACAGAACTGTACAGGTCCTTTGGTTGAATTATACAAGTATAACAGGCTGTCCTTTGTGAATAAAACCAAGAGCACCACAGATGCGTGGCGTGGCTGGAAATTCTGCTAGAGCTCTAAACATTGGACATCATGCTCTCCATTGCTGAATGAGTGAGTTCCATGGCAAAGAAACAGTCAAGGCTTGAATTCAGGTATCTGAAAGTCTTTAAAATTAAAAGGGCATCATAGAGGGACTATAAGATTCATGACTGAATCACTGAGCCTCATAGTCCTCACTTCTTACAATGTCCATAAAGTCTTTTAAATATTTTTCCTGAGGTCCCATTAAGACCCTCAGAATGTGACTAATATAATTTGCCAGCAATTTAATCCCTCTGCCATCAATATCAACACCAGAGGCACTATTTAGTGGAATTTCCACCAGTGCTCAGAGGGCAGTGCCATCAATACCAAAGTATGTATTTGTTTTCATCTGTAGGTCTTGTGTGATTTCAGTTCAGTGCTTAAAATACTCTGTGGCAGAAATCCTGAGCAAAGACCCCTGTTGTAACACACTGGAGGGAAGTGACCTGGCTTTGGAGTGATGGAGGTACCTTTGCCAAATTGACCTGCTGGCATTTTCAGACCCAGGCCTGTCCTGTCCTGGCACAGCCATTCTGGCAAATACTCCTGTCTCACTGCTCTGCTAAGTCTTGCCAGAGCTCTCAGCTGGCAGCATAATGTGGTGAGACCAAAGCCAACAAACAAATAACAGGGCTGTCATCAAGACCTTTCCTCAAGGGGCTTGGGATTCCTTCCCTCCTGGTGTCCATGCATATAGAAACCTTCTTGCCAAAGACTTATGCTTCAAACAGACAAACAAACCTCATGAATGGGAAAAAACCACAGGTGTGTTGGAAAGGGATGTCAGGTAGATGTTTATTCCTTGACAGCCATGGGACCTGTGGGACCCAAGGGATGCTGTTTGCCATGACATGCTCTGGCTGTTTAGGCCATGGCTCTCCCAGAGTTGCTCCACTTACTTTGTCGGCGGCTGTGAGCCGTGTCCAGGGTTTGTCCGCCCTCCTGTCGTAGTCCTGCGCGTCTGCCACTTCCACGTAGTCACTGAAGCGGATGAGGATCTTCCTCTCACGTAGCTCTTCTACTGTGGGCCTTTGACTCAGCTGCAGGTTTGAAGAAGGAGGGGAAAAAGACATCAAGACTTTGCTTTTTCCCTACAGAGTGCTGCTTGGGGATTTATTTTACTGCAACCACCATTACAGTAATAAGAGGGTTTAGACATTCCCAGTGCTTTGTTTTTATCTGCCTTTCACAGAATTACTATCTGGGAAATGCCCTCTTGTTGGAACACCTTGAATATCATCTCACCTTGCTGCCAGAGCAGTCCACTGTTCTTTGGGAAGCTGCTGTGGCTGGAGACCCCAATTCCCAGCTGAGGTTGAGCACCCTTGGCAGAAATGAGATGTAAGGCAAGAAAGTCTCCTAGTGCACTGATGTCCCAGGAAGAGACAAAGACCACAACACAACTCTAAAATGACCTGCACAGGCTGTGCACTTTCCAGCCTTCTGCTGCTGTTGTCCCTACTTTTGCACTGCCTGGGAAGAGTCAGGCCAAGGCATGGAGTGGCTCCTACCCTGAATGACATGCAAAAAGTGAAAAACAACTTTCTTTACCATTCTGATGTTCTGCAGACCAGTCCTTACCTCCAGAAAAGGCAGGCAGGATAATTAGTACTCATTTAACTGTATCTATTGACAGCTGTGGTTTGTATCACAGCATATTTGACTATTAAAAATTTATGTTGCATACTACAAGCCAAAAGAAATGGCAATGGTGGATCGTATCACGTCAGGAAAGCATCTTCATTGTTTCAAGCATTTCTTTCAAATTCCACAGCAGAATAGGCAGCCACAGTGAAAAACTCCTCTTAAATTAGTGTCCTGATAGCCCACGTGTTGCACAGCCAGTTACATGGGCAGGGACAGCAGCTGGCTTTCAGGGATCAATTCTCCTTGGATGCACAGCATGCTGGTGAATGTCAAAAGCAATCACACAATCATTTCTGAAGGTGCTACATAAATGTGTGCAGCATGTGGCTGTAGATTAACTGAAAACTTTCACTGTTAGAGTAGAACATTTGTAACCAGGATACCTCAGGAAAAATAATAGCCTGATAACAATTTCCTAGAGTGTATCATACTCTTCCCACTCATTAGAAATAGATATGTTTGAAATACTTTACCCTTGTGAAGGGCGAAGGGTCTAAATATTTAATAAAATGCTTGAGATTCTATTCTGCAACATTATTTATGCCCCCGAATCCACCTTTCTTCCAAATTAAGTATCTCAGTTCCCTGCATTTCATCTTCCAGGGAGAATTAAGATTTAAACCAGCCAGGTTACTAAGTGGAGGGTGAAAAATCCCTCCTTTTTTCAGCACTTGGGTGGAGCTCCACCACCTCACCTTGGCTGTAAGCCTGTGTGCTTGCTCTTGGCATGGTCGGGTGTCTTTCTCTTCTCTGTTTAGTAAAGATGATTGTGATGGGAGGTGGCAGTGGGGCTGCTCTCCTTACACCAGCCTCCCTGAGCACACACACACAAATTGGGTTTGAACACCTCACGTGGAAGCTCTGAGGAGCTACACTGATGTCCTGCCTGTGAGATGCTCAGGAGAACAGGAATGAGGATGGAAAAAAGATGCACTGACTCTTGTGCCACTGCTCTGGCTGTGAAAGAGTCCTGAAATCCATGGCTGTTATCATAGTTCATGTGTAGCCATAAATCTACATACATTTCCATATATAAATACATGTACACAAAATATATTCAGTACATTAAACCAAAGTGCCAATCTGATCATGCTGAGTGTAACGAGAGAGACAACCATGCTAAGTCATTTTCTAAAAGCCGTTAATTAAAGCTACATTATTTGAATGGTTAACAAATTTCCCTGCCTTCTCATACGACTGCAGAGATTTCTTGTAACCTAGGTGTGAGAGTCTTGCAGTATGTTTGGGCTGCCCAGAGCTCTCCCAGCTCTTGAATAGCTGGGGAGCCAGCTTTGCAGGACAGACTGTAAGCAGCCCCACTGCAGTGTCAGTTGAATGTGTGCCCATGCTGAGGGCACAGCTCATCTAAGATCTCACCTTGCAGTTTATTTTTATGACCTGTGAGCTGTGATCTCTTGGGTCTAAATTGCCTAATGCTACATAGTCCTTGTTGAGCCTGAGAACAAGCTCTCCTAACAGGCAGAAAGAATAGGGCACATTCAAAAATTACAGGACAAGGACATGGCCAAGGGCACGATGCAATTGTCTGCACAAGGTGTGGTGCTCCAAGCAGGGAGAAGGGGCTCTTACTGAGCTGGACCCTTTTTAATTTACTTCTGTTAATGTCAAAGGTATGTACGTGCATGAGTGTGTCTGGACCTTTTCTGTGCGCACTCCCTGGGCATTTATATTTCTATTTACCTGTTTGTGAAGATTTGGGAGCTGGGTTAGCAGGGTAATTCTGTGGTGAGTGACTAATTATATGAGTGCCAACCAGGGTAAAATTCCCTTTCAAATAAATGGATTTGTATTAATGCAAGAGCAGTAAATGAGGACAGGACCTCTCATGCCTTGTCACAGGAGGTCAAATTTTCTTTTGTATATTCTGGAGCACTGTAGATACAAATGGACATTTTCCAGGCTTTGAGACTAAGGCTAAGAGGGAAGGTTTAACACACCCTTTCTTGTCCGTGGCATGTGAAATGAAGCAAAACCAAGCATCCCCACCAGGTAAAGTGGAGGGGGACTTACTCTTGCCAGTCTGATCTTGGGATTTAGTCAAATGCAAAATGCTGAATTTGCCCCACTTCAGTCATAAGGAAGCTTATCTTAGCATGTGATCATTGCCTGCTCTGTTTCCTCATTAAAATGTTATAGCTGTTATTTAAAGATGAAAACAAGCTGAAAAATTACAAACCCTGGCCAGCAGCACCTCCCCCTCCTTTGCTCCCCACCTTCTGCAGTAAAGACATAGGAGCAGGATGTGATGAAAATGCCCTGAAGACCTTTCCCTCTGACTATAAATGCAGTTTATCCAAATTAGCCACTAACATTCTCTTCTTCTCTGACCTTTCTCCTCCCTGCTGCCTCTCTCTCACCTTTCTCTGATGAGTCGCACCTCTCTCAAGAGTTCATTATTTTCAACAGCCTTTGCTGATGCAAGCCAGTGGAGGTCAGTTAAAGAAAAGCTTGAACATCTTCAAGCAGGGGAGACATTTCCCAGAGAGGCACCAGTGAACAGAGCATTAAATTGGACTGGGGCAAGAATTTAACAGGAGCAAAGATTTCAGATTATTGCACGGATTTTAAGAAACAGCCACACCTCTTCAATTTGGTATTACAGCTCTGAGAGATTTCCTTTTGGAGCTAGACTTCTGAGAAAAATAAGCTATTGGCAGTGGGGGGATAGGAAGAAGTAAACAGCTCTGGGGATTGGGAAGCATGGTGCCATTTAAGAGAAGAGAAGGTAGGAAGAGTTCTATTCCACTTCGCAAGTTATTTGTAATATGTTCTGTTAATCCAGGCTATGATTCTCTCTCTGTAATCCTCAATCCTCAGGGGACATTCAGGCTTGTGTTAATTGCCTTGGTCCTTGCCCAAGCTCATCATGGTTCAGAGAAGATACATTCTTGATAGTAATTCGTGGGGGCTCAGATCTCCCTGTGGACGTGACCCATCTGCAACACTTCTAGAGGGCTTCTGCACATTAATATTCTCTGAATGGGCTGGAGGTCAGGACCAGTGCTTAGGGAAAAAACCTTCCTAATCCACGTCCTTCCATGCAAATGATGCAAGTCTGTGTGCCCAAAGGTGCTCGGTGGGCCTGAGGGGCAGGGAGAGAGAGGACAGGAGTGGCTGAGCATCTCAGGGGACAGGCAAACATGCTTCCACTCTCCTTCCTCAGACAGGAGGGACATGAGCTGCTGAGAAACCTAGCCAACAGCATGTGCCTTCATTTTGTTATTTGAATGGTAGCTATTCCTCACCCCAGTTAATGTGCAACTAGATGAGTCAGAGAGGATGGAAAATGCTAAAAGGGGCAGCTTGCTATAGGTCACCTGATTTCTTTATAAATTTTTTTTTTTTTAGAAATTGCCTGTCCAGATGATGAATTCAACTGGATATTTATTGCTGACTTTAATAAGGCATCTAGACCTAGCAAGGTAATCTTACTTATTACAGCATGTCATGTTACAACTTATCATCATAACACTGTAACAAAATGTCAGTGCTGACAGAGTTTTAAGAATAGCTTTTTTATGGATGGAGTGGGTTCTTCCCTTGGAATTGGAATGTTGCCACCAAAAACCTGGGGACAGTAGCAGTTTCTGTAGTGCAAGGTCAAAAGTCTCATCAGTGGCTTCTGCAGAACCCTTTTCCCTTCTTATTCCCAACTACACACGTTTACAAAAGAGGCAACATGGCAGAGCTTCCTCATGTTGAATTTACCCTGCGGGCACGTGTGTGCTTGAAAACTCAGTGCAAACAGAAAGGGCTGCTGGGCAACACACTTGCTGTGCTCAATTAAACTTCTGCTTGATCTGAGGTTTAAAATCCTTTGGTACTAAGACTTCAGTACAAACCAACAGAAGGAGCTTGCCACTCTGCTGTAAACACAATGACACATCTGGGACAGGCTCATGAAAGACACAGCTGGGGAATAACAACTATTTTTGCAGGATTCACTCAGTGGCTGGCATTTCTAGTTGTTATCTAAAACACACACTTTATTCACTTCTTTTCTCTAGTGATTTCTGAGCTTTTATGATGGTATGTTTGGTAGGTGAGAACAAAATCTGTTGTTAGATCAGCCCTGCAGTTCTTTCATTAAAATTACATGTGTCACTAGAACAATTTACAACAGTTTAAAAAGATGATCCAAATCAAACAATGTTAAGTCGTGTTGGTATCAGCCTCAGAAATGTAGGGGAGAAAAATCTTTACTAGAGAGGAAGCCAAAAAAGAGACTAAAAGCACTAAAAGGACCAGGAGCATGGGTATGAACATTAAAGAGCCAAATGCCAGGGCCTTGGACTGATGCTGCTTTCCCTATTGTTCCTACATAAAAGTGCAGACAAGACAAAGCAAGAAATCTCCCAGAGAACTGCTGAGGTTTTAGGGAGCAGACACTGATGTGAAGCAGTGGCAGCCTGGGTGCTTTAGCTGAGCTGTGGCCTCTGCCTGTGACAGATGATTCCTGTGCTCTGCACCTTTCCTGCAGGATAATGGAGGATGGGAACTATGGCAATGGTGCTGGCTCAGTCAGCAAGCCCTCACTTCTTAGGCGGCACATTGGGTATGGGGAACTTTGCTCTGTATCTACTACAGCTGCTCCTCAAATGGCATCAAGCTCTGCATTGGATTCCTGCACGTGTTTACCCTTCAATGTATAGGGAAATGAGAGCCTGGTAAAATGGTACTTCCAGCCTTTGCGCAGAGCCTCAATCCCATGAAACATCTGCAATGCAGTTCCGATCTTTTCTTTCAGGCAGTGCTAAGAGGGAATGCAAAATCATCCCTGTCATCGCGGTGAGGAATATAAGTGTTTTACAAACAATATTATGGCTCTCTAGCTCCTGCAGACAACAGCAGCATCCCCCCACTGGTGACCAAGAATTCTACTTATTTACATGAACTGAGAATAAGGCATGAGATTTTTAACCGTGGTAGAAAGCAATTTAGTTCTCAGAATGTAACCTTTCCACATACATTTAGAGACCTTTCCTTGTTATTTATTTCCTTGTTATTTATACCATGAAAGCTGTGATCACATAGGTCAAAAAAACTAAGCCATCTAAAATTGGACTGAAAGGGAATGGTGCTGCTTCACAAGTATGTGAGTTTTTAGAGGGCTTTCTTTACCCTTGGAGATAGGAAATATGTCAGTGCTGAAAGAAAGTTAATCTGCAGTAGCAGGATGGATTTTTTACTGTGTATGTTTGGGCATCTGTAGACATTTATGCCCGCTGCAAAACTGAATGTGTACATCTGAAATGATTGTTCTTCAGTTTTAAGAGTAAATTACTTTTGAATAAAGAGATGCTGTTTTGTTTGTCCTTCCCTGGCAATACAAGATTGTTTTCTGCACGGTATGCTTTTCTATAAATGCTTGTCTCTATTTAGTTTAAATGCCTCAATTGACAACCTCCCTTTCCAGAGAATGTTTAGCTTCCAGTTTTATGAGGTTTTTTTTTGGTGGAATTTTCAAATCAGCATTGCTTTAACTTTGCTCTCTGTAATGGCTACAGAAGCCATTACATTTACAAGGAGCATTGGTCCTTGTAAATGCTGATCTCTATCCTTCACTGTTCAAAACTCCTTCAGTTATGAAGACTATTATGACTTCTTTTTTCCTGTTTGAAATGTTACCAGCAGTAGCCTGCAAAGTGGTTTCCTTCGCTCTCTGTGGACTTACACCCTGCAACATTGCTGATTTCTTTCAAAGATTTTTTTTTTTTTTGGTAAAACTTGTTTCACAGTCTACTTTTGAAAATAGTGCTGAAGAAAAGGAAAAAGGCAAACAGCTGTGCAGTAGGGAGAAAGTTACAGTAGTGTCATGACAGGATCAAAGTTGCTTCTCACCTTACGTGTTAATCTTCTCTTAATCTCTCGTTTTTCCTCCTGCTCCTCTTGCTCATTCCGGGCTGTAAAAGATTTACAAGGATCTCAGACTGTGGACTCATCAGGCATGCACAGTTTGCAACAAAATAAGCCTTTCCATCCATAAGTATATTAATGTTTCAGGACCTCTCTGATGCACAGTATGTCCCTCTGGGGCTGGTGAACGTCCTCGATCCGTAGCTACTGCGCTTCTTCACACGCTTCATAAAACATCTACAGCTTCCTTCCTTTCCCTGTGTTGGCACCTCTTCACGTGTGCCACTTTCTAGAAGGGCTGGGCAGCAAGCCAGCTCTTCGAAAAATGTTATCTCCCTGCCCACAGGCCTGGCAGCCTCAGGGGGCTCAGCTACGATAGGGTCGGATTCTGCAAGGTCAGTGGTTGGAAAAGAAACAGATGCATTTTTTTTCCATCTGCAGAATAACTTCTTGCAGCTACTTTTTGGAGATAATAGAAAAAACCCTTCGGAATAGAGGTGGCAGGCAAATCGTGCAACTTCCCATGGCGTAAGCAGAGTTAGGGAGAATGTATCCTTCCACCACAAGCCTTCAAAGTATCACACTGGAGCATAAAAGCTCATCCTAGGTCCATTAACTTTCAACATTAAGCCAAAAGATCACGTGCTACAAGTTCTTACCAGGGTATGCCTCAACTCTTCTCCCTCAAGAGCTCAATCACATTTGAGTACACTGACTCTTCTTCAACTTAGGGGCAGGCTCTCATGCATTGTCTTTGTATTGACCTTTACCAAAAGTTACCAAAATCCCAGGTTCCAGGTACTCAGCTTCTCGATCAGTTAGCATCTGTCTCCACTGCTTTCACTGATGGCTGAAATGCTCTTTACTCCAATCATGCCAGCACATAACAGGTGACAGCAAATACAACTCTTCAGCTTTTCCAGTAAGTACTCTGTGCCCCTGCTGGGATCCAGTTTTTGCTCAGCTAGGACTAGCTCAGGCAGGAACAACTCTCTGCAGGAGACATTATGGATCTCAAAGGCCAGCTGAGGAGAGGTGCCTTGATTTAAATCGCTAAACTTTGGACTGCACTAAACTCAAGGGGGCATCCCACCTTCCAGCACTCTCACTAGAAACCTGGGGCTTTCCCCACACAGAAATGAGACCTAAGGTTTAGAGACCACAGAAGCCTCTGAGCAGGTGAGGAGGGCTAGGCTGGAGACCAGGTTTCTTGCTGCTCAGGACAGCAGAGCTGACAGTGCTATCATAACTCATGACTGACTTCAGCAGGACTGGAAATCTTCACCGAAGTGGACAAAGAACCTGTCGGTATTATGTTTCACACTACACTTCTGATCTTTAAGTGCCATTTACCAAAAATACTGCTTATATTTTCAGAAGGAAGGAAACCAGTAGGGGACTAAAAAGAACACAAGACAGCAGGAGTCACAGCTGTCTTTTAAAGCAATCACTGGAGTACCTACACTGATAAACGTAATTTTCCTCTTTCAGTGGTTTCTGTGCCTACTGGGCTGGACACTCTTCTAGTAATTGATCCTCTAGCAATTTTTTTCTTCCCTTTGTGTCTCAAATTTGGAGGAGCTAGTCCTGCTTGCTTTCAGACACAGCACTAACTAAAGAGAATCCACACAGAGTCAGGGCAGAACTGCAAGCAGCCATGGAGTTAAGTATAAAACTTAGTAATGGCTGTTCATTTTTGTCCTTGGCATCTGATGTTTTTCTCTTCTCCTCACTCTCAGTCCAGCCACCCACTTTCAGAGACAGCCAGGCAGGCTGAAGACTTCAGACAGGTAAAAGCTGGAAAATAGGAATACATTCTCCTTCAAAACTAGAAAGTGACTTTGTTTTAGCTATTTCTTTGAAGTTAAGTCATGCCAATCTTGTGAAGCTACAGAACTGATGCTTTATTTTATCTTATGTGTTCAGGAGATTCTCTGTCTCTCTAAACCTGTGTGTCAGGGTGATGTAGGTGCAATTTTCACGCCTGATTTCTGTGCCACTGTGAAATGTTCCCCAAAACAGTTTGAGGCATTCATAACTCACCTAACCATAATTTTTGTGAGGAATTTATGCAACTCTGAATGTGCCAGGCTGACAACTGGATTACTTTTATCCACCTGTAAAGTGGCACAGGGGTAGTGCATGACAGAGGATTGAGGCATCTCTCTCTATACACTTGGACATCAAGTATAGCTGGAAAGTGTTCTTTAGTCTTCAAACTAACCCTGCAGGCTTGGACTCTTCCCACTGCATGCCTTTGACCTAAATATGAGTCAGTGAATGGGGTATACTTCAGTGGAGGACCCTACAAGAACCAGTCTCTGCTCTGTTTCCTTGCTGTGGCTGCAGTGATTTCACTGTTGCTATCAGCAAGTAGCAGAACTTGGCAATGGATGCTTTGCCCTTGTAAAGATAACTCATAATATTGCAGTAGCACAGACCTAGGAAGTGTTCAATTAATGTATAAAGACTGTCTGTCCAACCACATTTTGCCTCATTTTTTCCCATCAGCACGGGCAGTAATGCAGTTACACGTGTAATAGGAACATCATGGCACCAGGCACGACATTTTCATCAGGGAGATTTCAGCTTTAACTGCAGAGAAAATCCTGTTTAGTCTACTTGGGAGCTTGGTAGGTTTTTTTTTGTGTTTGTGCGTGCTCTGGGCTGGGTTTTTGCAAATTGCTTGACCTGCTTATGTGGAGAATTTACACTCTTTTTATTAGCACTTCCTAAGTCTCTCTTTCCCTACACTCCATTATATTTATTACAATTCTCCTTCTCAGAAGTCTAGAGAAACAACACAAAATTATGTACAAATCAGAAAATATTTATATTTACTTGTTTAAGGGTAGAGCATGTTTATGCTTTCTTTTCAAAATTATGTAACAAATTTAATTTTTTTCTTTCCTGCTGTGATTCATCAAAAGTTGGAATACTTTGGAAATACCACATTACTCTTTCCTGTAATTAGGAAGCTATTTGTTTACAAGGACACATGTTTTGGGGCAGATCTGTGCTCAAGGAAGCTCCAAAGATTCCATTTAGAAAATACAACATGGTTCTGGAATCAGGGTAATATTTTCAAACACCCATGTGATTTAAGAGCCTTTATTCAATTAAAAAAGAAACTGATGTTACTCAAGAGGTAATTCCTCTGAAGTGTAAGACACCTTTAGGGTGCTCTGTGACTGCTGTGCTTGGAAATGTGACCTTTAGGGATGTCTGCAAGGCACCCAGCGTTGGAGATGCTGCTCTCTGCTGATGCTGGTTCAAAGCAGGTGCCCAAGACCAGTGCCAGGGCAGTGTTTGCTGGTCATGCACCAGTGCCAGGTGGTGCCTGACATGTGTTTGTTCATAGGTCCCAGGATGACAACATGAGCTGCCAGAAAATTGGCCTCTGTCGCTCTTTGCCTGAGCCTGACATTGGTCACGTCCCAGCTCCCCCCTTCTCCAGCTGTTCTGCTCCGCCCCTGTGAGACAATCACAGCTGGATGTGCCAAATATTTCCCCAGGTTCTGCCCCTGACTTCCTCCAGCAGCCAGTCACTGGAGTGAGGAGTAGACAGTAGGAGCACAGTTATTGAGAGGGGGCTGGTCCCAAAAAAATGGCTGTTCCAGCAGCCTCAGGCTTGCCCACACTGCTCTGCTGTCCCGTCTTTTCTCCTCTTTGCATTCACAGTGGTGTCTCGCTCTCTCTGTCTGCCACGTGTAATAACATCAACAGATGAAAAGACCCTGCTGAGCATTAACACTATCTGCTAAGAAGTTGATTTTGAAGTATTTGAAAAATGAATTCTGCTGATTTTCAGAGAATTCATCTTCTGCTACCAGTTTTTATGATTCTATACAATGCAGCTATTCAAACAAGAGAAGGTGAATTATGGACCTAGCTAAGGAGACATTATGTATAAGGTACCATTTTGGAATACTTTTTTCTGTAGTAATGTTTGAAAATTTTCCTGAAAATATGCATTTACAAACTTAAAAGGGGAAGAACTTGTTTCTTTTTTTTTTTTCCTGTTTCCAAAGTAACAACAACAATTAGATAAACAGCTTTTTTTGTTTTAATATTCAAAACACTTCCATGCAAGTAAAGAACTAATTTTCTTCCCGTTCATTCATGAGGTTATGAAAGTTGGACTCAGTCCAGCTTCCCTTGAAGTCAGTGGCAATGTATCTGCTAACTTAACTTGGTTCAGGATTTCTGAATGGTATTTTGTCCCTTTAAAATAACACATGTTGAGGATCTACCAGCAAATTTTTGGCTGGTTTAAAGGGCGAGTTTCAGGGAACATTTCAGGGAAATAACCCTGAGTCACACTGGATTCTTTTTTTAATTGAATAAAGGCTCCAAACTTTTAAGAAAGCTAATCAAGCTATGCTATTACTAACTTACAATGGGATGCTCATCTATATAAGCGCTGCATAAAGGAGGCTTTTCAGGATGACTGTCCCTCTGGCGGAATGTCATTCAAGATCTGTTTTTTTTTTTCTCCATAGGTTTTTTATTCTTGTAAATGTACTGACTCTGATTTTAAATTACTGTTTCTGCAGATCCAGATGTTGTTACAGACTTCCACGCTTATTTGCCCTTACGATGCCCTTTATTATTTTTAATTATTATCAGTGATGCTTACAGACAATAGTTGATGTTTATAAAGAACACCAAATGTACGTGAAATCTAACCCAAATTATCTGGCTTCAGGTTAAATGTCAGCAGAATCAGGACTTACGTTTCAGTATGTTCCTCTGCTCCAATTCTTCAGCAGTCGGCCTCTGGCTCAGTCGTCTGCGGAAAAAGTCCAAGATCAGTTTTTGGACCATATCATATTCTCCTCAGTTCTCTACCTTCAAGAGTCACTTTGGGGTGTGAAAGGCAGAACAGAAAGCACTGACACTGCTCCATTATGTACTTGGTATGCCTGGACCATGCGTGACACACACCATGCTTCGCTTTCGCAGTTTCCTCTGTTTCCAACCCACGAAACACAAAATACGTTATGTCATCGTAGGCATGACTATCCCACCCCTACCCCAGGCAGAGCTGCTGAAAGCTAAGCCACACAGATGTCTCCACTTAATTTCCTTCCCTCCATGCCTGCTTCCTGACTTGCACAAGTATTTCCAGCTAGGATCCGGCTAACCCTCGCGCTGCCCTCTCTCCAGCCTCCTGACTGCGCCCCGTTTGTTCACACAGAGTTTGAACACACAGACAGAAAAAACAAGGGACTGTTTGGCAGCACTGAAGGCAGAACAATAGCAACCCTCCTCCTCCTCTGCATTTCCCTCCTCCTCTTGTGGCTTTTATTAAATCCTATATTGAAGGATCAGTGTGACTTGCTAGTCAACCTGTACGTAATAGGGTCAACAAACCCCACCATCTAATTACAAATGGAGGCTCTGTACATAGGAATGACCTGAATATTCAGAATACAGAGCAAGCACAAAAGGGTCTTTGCAAAACAAAGTAAACCAGAGAGATGACATCAGAAGTCAGCACTGCTGGGCATCCTCATACTCTTATCCGAGTCAATGGGCGTTTTGTCACTGATACCAATGACAGGACAGAGCCTTCTCTTCCTTCAGCCTTGGTCACTCAGAGACATTTCCAACTTGAGGGCCCCAGTCTCTGTCGACTGGACCAGTTTCCCTGCCAGTTACTGGGCACTGACAGGAAATTATAAGAAAGCTGCATGGCTTCATCTTCTGCAGTGAATGTTCCCACACCCCTGGGCATAGCAGCTCCCTGAAATGGAGCTGGCTCTGCGAGGCTGGCTGAGAGATGTTTGACAATGGCTCCTCACTACACAGGGGCTAAGCTGCTGGTGCACATGCAACCCCAGCCTTCTCCAGAGCCAGGAGCTCATGTGTGTGCAGTTCAAGACCCATGCCCCTCACACTGTGTGCAGAGCACAGGGCTGAACAAAGCACAAGCACTGGGTAGGAGCCCACCTCCCACACCAGCTGTTTGAAGGCAGAAGCCTTACAGGCACCTGATTTTACAGTCTGGAGACTTCCACCCGCAGAGCTGATACCAGCCATATGTCCTTTGGGGCACTTTACACCATGAAAACAAACCAGCAGAACACAGCCCTATTTCAGTGCAGAATTTGGAGTCAGGAGCTTTGTCCCTTTCTCATGAAAGATTGAACATTTATCTCATTAGAAAAGTGTTAAGAGGGACAGAAACTGATCCTTAATTCAGATGTAAAGAATGTCTGCAAAGTACTTTGAAGACAGAAAGTGCTATTCAAGTGCTTACCATTACCATCTTTAAGATACAGTAGCTGTTGCTAATGGGAGACTTTGCCTTAGGACTGTGAAGCAATTAAAACTACCTCATTTCTAGCATCACATGAGAACCAAAAAGAAAGTTGCCACTTTTGGCCCCACCACACGTGTCTGCAGGAACTGTATTATAAATGTTTTTAATCTCCCATGCCATGATGCCATGGAGGATGTATCAGAGATGAACTCCAGCCATCCAACATGTGGATGGCTTCTACAGAAACAAATATCATAGTAAAAGGAGAAAGAGAAAAACCCTCCCCCAAAAGTTCTCCCATTTCCAAGAAAACAGGGATTGAAGGACTCAGATAACTGTTCTTTCATGAACAGTTCACGCTAGCACATTTCTAAGAGAAGGCAGGAGTTTTATCTACCTAGAGAATTGATTTGCAAAAGGATCACATCTTCCATGTGTTTACTGAGGTACCTGCCATGATGTAAATGCATTTAAACTAAGCTTTCACTGCATGTTGCCATGTCATTGCTTCCACACAAGAGGACAGAGATTTCCTCCAAGTATGCCCTTGTTATTATATGCACCCTCTACTCCTGTGCTGCTCAGGAGCTATAGACCATGGGATTCTTCCCTGCACTCTCTGGTAGGGCCCCTAGTGAAAGCCAGCTGAGGATACCCATGCTCCCCATCAAGAGTCAAATTACTTTGTAGATCCCATTATCCATCCTTCTCAGTCTGCAGAATACTCCTGCCTAAATGGTGACTGCCACTTTTAAGTGATGCACAGCAGAAAAAGCCATGCCACTTTGGATAGATTCATTCATGGATTATCAATCACTTCTAGAGTTTTATAATTCCAAGTTTTTAATAATGTGACTTAGGCAGTAGAAAAAGCTAAGGTATTCTTGTAGTGGAACAAAATCTTAATTAGTCCTTATGGTGCAAGTAGTAAAGCAGCACTGGAGGATGAAGAAGGTCATGAATAGAAGCCATGGAGGTTCCTGGCCTGCAGTACCAGTGTCTGCTTTCATCTCCATGAAATGCTGTTACATTCCCATTTCCATCATCCTTTGGGACTGACTGAGTCTGTTCCTGCTCCTTCATGTAAGTCCCTCCTTGATGAGCTCTTCAAATAAACCCAGCCCCTTCCACAGTCCTCCCCTTCCAAGCTCTCCCAGTTATCTCTTTTCATGGTCTCTTGCCCATTTAATTGAATTTCTTCTCATGCTGTTACAGTGACTTCTGCCCCCAAACCACTGAGGCTTTACAAACACCTCCACCAGCTCCTCAGAACAGCACCATTTTAGCCCTTGTTTCTTGCTGCCTAATTTCTATTCTTGCCAGATGTTGAACAGCTGTTAATATTTGAAAATCTTGATAATAGTTAGAGATAATCAAGAAACACAAGCAGCTCTTGCTTTATTACTCTGGCTGCAAAGACGCACTTTTCTTTCACACTTACTTTCAGTACACCATCTCTAGCACACAGCTCTGACCTTGGCAAACATCAGTGGTGATATCTCCCCTCTTCCTTCCTGTCCTGCCCAGAATAAAAAGTTGTTAATGAAGCCCACCTAGCTTGCAGAGGTTGATTTCAGTAGTTTGATTGCTGGCTTGCTGCTGTGCCTTATTTCCTTTAACATCACAGGGGCTGCATGAGGCAGTGAGGAGGCCACAGGTCAGGAAAAAGGTGTCTCATTAGCAGCACAATCAGAATAAATGGGAAAAATGGAGGTGAGGAAGGAATCTGGTGCCACAGCAAAGAATGGATCTGCTTGTGCAAACTGTAAGGATGGAGTGTGTGGTGCTGCTGTTGATCAGAAAGGTAACTTTGACTGTTTCATCAAACTAAGTGAGTGAAGGTGTCTAACCAAGGAACAGGGGAGACAGACCTTTACAAGTAACCACCTCTAAGTGCACTTTCTGTATTTAAAATGTGCAGGTGTGAACATGCCTGACCTTCACTGTGCCATCCACACAGTTCTGCAATATGCTTCATGCATTCAAGAGGACAGGAAAGTTTTTTGTAATTTGTGCTTTACAATGTATTGCTTGGTTTATACTTCATGCATTTCTGCAATATTGATTACAACAGTTTTGCAAATACACCGTGACAAAGGTTTTACTACAAAGGAAACCTTCCTAAAATTTATGGTGACATAAGAAAAGCCTTGCTAGGATTTCACTGAAAAAATAGTATCCAAATGAGATTTTCAGTAAAAAATAAAATGTTTGCTCACATTTACAAAGATAAACTTGACAGCAAACCAATTTTCCGAATTAATTCTCTGCATGATCAAATGCATCACACGCCTTGTGCTAGACAACAAGAGCTGAGTAGTTCTTCATAAGAACAGGGTATAGTGAGGCTTATTTTGTTGGGTGTTTTTATTTTTTTGTTTGTTTGCTTGGTCTTTTGAACTTGCTCTGGGCTGGGCTGGTCACATTATGGCAGATAAGTAGGAGCCCGGGGCCAGAATCATGCAAAATCAATTGCTGTAGATCTAAAATATTGGCTGGTGTGGGTGTAATCTCCTCAAGGAGCAACAGGAAAGAAAGGCAGAATTTTCACTGATGGATGCTACTGTTTGGAGCCTCCCCCAGCTAACTGAGAACTCAGAATGAAAAGTTTCTGCTGCATGTGTCAGTGTTCTGCAGGAGCAATAAAAGGAAAAACATCTCCTTGGGCACGACAAAACACTTAAATGAAGTACACAGTGATGCTTACCCTGCTCTGCAGTGTGGTCACTCCCTGAGGGCTCTCAGGACAGCAGCCAACCCGTTGGGGGGCCTTGGCTCAGATTTTTGCAGCCCTTTTGTCTGGCAGCACCTTTGAAGCAAGATGCTCCTGGCTGCCTAGGCTGTCCCCTACCAGGAGTCATGGGTTTTCTCTCCTTGATCTCTTGTTTTGATGTGGATGAGCACCAAGAAAAAGCTGGTTCATGCCATCCAGCTTGTTGTTGTGTGAACAGGATGATGTGGGATGTGTGTTTTCTATGTACCAGGAATTCATCTTTGCCTCTGTCTGGAGGACAAGAAAATTTAAGAGCCTAGTGTGGGGTCGCACGCAAGTATAATGGCAGGATGTAATAGAGGGCTGGCTGGAAAATGGTTCCCCACACACTTGCCAGGCTTATTAACTGTGAGTGTTTGCAGACATGAAAGGCAGAACTGAGCAGCTCTCCAGTGCTTGAATGGTGACATCTGGTGTGTGGGACCCATGAACAGGACTGGTGGACATGACAGGGCACACAGCAGTACACTGAGATGTCCAGAATAGCTCCAAGGCACAACTCCTGAATTTATTCTGTATGTGCAAATATCTTTAATTGGCTGCAACTGGGCTCATACTACCCTAGACATTGCTCTAAGAGAGCAGTAAATCTGAGCTGGGCACATGAGAAGCCAGCTGCTACAAAGAGCTATTTGTCACCTTGGTCTTTAGTTGACATAAATAAGCACGACTGAAGCCAATAGAACTGCGCTGATTTACATCAGCAAAATAATTTCACATGAGGAAAATTCAATGGGAGTAGAGTCTTAATTTACCTCACCTTTCCCAGTAATAATAATAATTCTGATAGCAAAGCAGAATTGATGAAGTAAAGGCTGTCAGGGACTCTTTGCACTCCCATGCCATGTACAGAAAATTCAGAGAAAAACAGATGAGAACAAAATCTTGTATTTATTTCTGCAAGTTAACTGTTAGCAGAGGGCTGGAATAAACTACCTCCTTTCCTTATATCACTTCACAATGAGCAAAAAATCATTGTAAGCCTGGAGGTTCACTTCCTCTGAAGTGTCAGCCCAGATTTTCCCAGCCAGACTGTAGAGTCTACAGAGGACTATCATTCTCCTAAACAGGATTTATAAAATGGGATTAAAAGCAGTTTTATCAATGAGTGAATAAACTGAAGGCATATTAAATAGAAAATCCCTACCCAAAGAAGCAAGTGTAACAGTTTTATACCATTAAAATTCTTGTACTAGACTCCATTAAGATGTTTGCTAATCTGTAGGATTATTACTTTCTTTAAACTCACAGGTAAACGTGACAAGTCTCCTGGTATCGGTCATGCTAATACACTTTATAACTCCTTTTCCTGAGAAATTAGGGTAATAAAACCAGAAGGAGTATTTGCCACAATTCAGTTATCATGTAATGACTGCTCTCCACTTCCCTGTTGATTTAAAATACTCAGCTTCTGGGAGATAGTGATGCTTCTGCAGCTATAAAGAAGCCTGTGGCAATGACTAAAGCAGACCAATGTGGGCAGAGATGCCTGTTCATCCCTAGGAAAATGGGTGAAGCACCACTGTGACAGTTTAGCAGAGAACTAGTTAGACAATTTTGGTAGGAGGTGTTTGCTTTTGGTGAAAATCTAAAACACTGCTAAGTATCAGTTGAAGATAAAAGCACTTTCTGACAGTGCCTTACTGGCAAGGTATTACTTCTGCCTTAGTATCCCAGTGTGTCCCCCAGACTTTTGATTGTGCTCCCTTGACATTTGATCCGGGATAGCTACAACAGTCCCATAACCCTGAGGAGAGAGGCAATGCTTTTGCTCAGCACTAGTGCACTGCAAGAAATACAGAACAGTCTGGAATGTGAGCCAACCCAATATTTCCCGCAACACATCTGCAGTTGTGTTTCCAGCTGGGCTCTAAAGGAAAATCAGATTTACAACTGAAATTATTCAGACTTTAATTCAGGCTCTAAGCAGTCATTTACTACCCCCCCAAAATTATCCTTATCCCAGACTTGATTTTGTGTTGAGAAACAGCTTCAATATAGACTTTAAAGCTCCGATTAGTCTAGATTGCAGTGAGGATTTTTGGGAAAACTAATCAGCAAATTTTCTGCTTGCTTAAGCATCTGTGTATAGTGAGAAATATAACCAAGCTGGCTCTTTGTTTAAAACTCTTACAACTGACCAATTTGTTTTCCCATTCTTCAGATCATGTGAATCTATTCTTGAGTCATGGCTCAAATGATGCCATTTTTTCTGGTTCAGCTCACTGAGGGATTGAATTATTATGATTTTGATTTATTCTTTGGAAAGTTACAAGCTTCCTGAGAAAGAACTGTCTGCCCAGAGTAGGTCTCCTGAGAAAAGAAAATCATATTCAAAATGTAGATTTTGACAATTCATTATCTTTGCATAAGGTTAAAATCTTGTTCATCATATATAGAACAAATTTCTTTAAAATACCTAAATAAATCAAAATTTATTTTGGGCCATGAACTCTGTATTTTGTTAAAAGAAATAAAGCAATGACTAGATAGCCCTATAATGCTGACTAGAAACACTGTGAATTATGACATACCCAGGTTATCAGTCTTCCATTAGACCACTATAACAATGCAGACACTTGCATTTTCCCAAGGAATTACTTCATTTCTTTTCTAAAGATCATGCCAAGCAGTGATAGACACACAAATCCAGATTTTGGCCCCATGTTCAGTAATACTAACTGGGAAATGCCTACTGGTTTTGGAACATTGCAAGATCATGCCTCACACCTCAAGCTCTAAAATGGAGCCTCAACCATGTCATTGCTGTGGTGTTCCACTAACGTCAGAGCTCTCAGCCAAATGCTGGCTGTTCACATAAAATACAATCATGTAAGTTTAAATGATTAAGAAAAAAAAGGCATGGCTGAATTAAGATAGTTATACCACATGAGCTTTGCAGCATTACTTCTCAAATCTCTTATTCCTAGTCCCAAGAACAAAATATCCAACAACTGCAGTAGGAAACAAAGAACAATCTTTTTTAGAAGAGGGAATTTACTATGTATCTAATTCAAGAATGTATTTTTGGAACAATAAAAATGGGATATTTTTGAGTACTAGAAATCCAGAGTGAAAAATGAACTAAATGGTGGTTGAAAATCTAAAGCATGCCAGAAAAAACAGATGGATGTTAGGACTCATTGTAATAGAGAAAAAAATGTTCTAAAATGTTAGCGATTGTCCTTCTGTTGTCTATACAGCATTGTGAGAAGACACTTGCTTCACTTTTAATATTGAATTAAAAGCCGATTTTACAAAGCTACAGAGATCATAATTCACAGTTCAAGGTCAGTCTGTGAATGACATGAGTAAAATGGCACCAAAAATAATAACCTGAGCTGAACAGATATGCTTGCTGTCTATAGGCATTATTGAATGGTTTGCTTTAAAACCTCTCTATAGTAATATTGTTTTGTCTCTGTGAACAAACATACTTAGAGCAATGAATAAAAGTCTTGAAAGCAGAGCCATCTCCAAGTATGAGCCAGAAGAGCAGAATCCCCTACTCTGTTGGAATCTTCCTTACTCTAGCTTCTGATGCTCAGGGAAGCTTGGATGTTGGAACATACTTGATATAGGAATAAAGCAGTTATTCCTCTGTGTATGTGTCATGGCCTTGGGATGGAGACAAAAAGCAATGCTTTAGGTGGGAAGTTCTGTGGGACCAGGAAAGAAAAACATGGAGGGAGGATGAGGGGTGACAATGAAAGTACAGCCCCACTCCCCAGAGCTCTTCACCTTTTAAAGCCCCAGTGATCTTTCCCAGCAACATTCTCTTCTAAGGATCCTCTTCTGAGAAATCTGCTGCCACAAACTTAAATGTAACCTATACCCTGAGAAGCAGCTGCTGGCTCTGAGGAAGGGTTGAGGGCTGAAACACATCATGGAGGAGCCATCTTCCCTATGTTTAGTTAGCCTGCAGATCAGACCCCCTGATGGGCCTCTGTGGACCACAGTGACTGCATGGTGTTTATCTGTGGACCACAGTGACTGACATGACCTGTGCAGTAGCAGGTATGTTACACTTCTAGCACTGCCAATATCCAACTTGTTTAATGAAAAAAGCAGCAGCACCACATCTTCTTATTCACATGTGCACTAACACAACTGTAACCCTAAAACATCAAGCCAGGGACATTTTAAACATGTAAACAAATAAACCAACTTTGCTTGGCAGTCCAAGTAATCTGTGACCATCATGGAAAATCTCAATCTAAAATGTAAAAAGCTTTTCATTTTAAGGAAGGAAATCTGGGTGGGGAGCTTCACCAGCTTGCTGATGTCAACCTCCACATATACATGGCCAGCTTGATAAAGCCTCCTCTGTTACTACAGCAGCTACAGACCACTCAAAGTACAGAGAGAGGAATTACCATAGAATGGTTTGGGTTGGAAAGGACCTTAAAGATTATCTAGTTCCAACCCCATTGCCATGGGCAGGAACACCTTCCACTAGACCAGGTTGCTCAAAGCCCCATCCAACCTGGCCTTGAACACTTCCAGGGATGAAAGTACCCCAGCTTCTCTGTGCAACCTGTTCCAGTGTCTCACGAGCCTCACGGAAAAGAATTTCTTACTAATATTTAACCCAAACTCACTGTCTTTCAGTGTAAAGCCATTCCTCCTTGTCCCCACATTTTACATGCCCTTGTAAAAAGTCCCTCTCCATCTCTTTTGAGAAACACATTTAGGCATTGTAGGGCTGCTCTAAGGTCTCACTGGAGCCTTCTCTTCTCCATGCTGAACAGCCCCAGCTCTCTCAGCCTGTATCACATACACCTCCTGACCATATTAGTTTGCTGTAGACCATTTTACCACTGCCAGCATATTGAAAAGCAAACGAACAATTGTGCAGGAACAAAATTAATCTCTGAGAAGGCACTTCACACTGGTAATGTCAAAAAAAAGCAACTCACACCCTTTCTGCTACATGAATCAAAAGCTAAAATACTCGGTGACTTGGAACAGCCACAATATAGAAACTCTAAATAAAAGCTTTTATAACAGAAGTTGGCAGTGTTAGAAATTCAAAACCACAACAATTCAGTTTCTAGTAGAAAAGATGCATAGGAAATAGCATGTTGCCCATACTTTGTCTTGTTACTGAAGTGGAAAATTCCTGGAAGTAAACAAATCTGAGAACTTTAAGCAATTAACTATTGCTAACAGCAATTAACTATTTTGTGACAGAGGGATTTCAGATCTCCAGACTTCATGAAAGGCAGGTGATAAATAGTAGTAACTTTTTGCAAAGGGCTGTGCCTAAAATTTTCACTTGAAGATTAAGAATTTGGACTGGCTGAAATGTTTGTGACAAACTAAAATTGCTGGAAAATTGAGTTCTAGAAGGTCAGAAACTATCTGCAAGGTGAGGTCAAACTTAGTGAGCAGTTTCAGCTGAAGAAAACCCAACTCACTAGACACAATTTTCTTGAAAACAATAAAATCTAAAAAGCATTAAAAATGCACTAGACAATATTCAATTCTGACCTGAAATGCTACTTTTCAGTGTGTAATAAAAAAACTAATGATGCCTGTACTTGCTATTTTTAGTCAGTTTTCCCTACTACACTTGTTAATGATTTTGTTCCATTTGAGTGCCAAATGCAAAAAAACCCAATTATTCAGCCAAGTCCAGTAGACACAACTCTCCTTCCAATAACAGCTATGGTGATTCCAAGCACAAATCTACTGAGGTGGATTACTAGGAGAACTCTCCCCAGCACTTGTGTTGCAAACTTCAGTGCAGGTGCCTTGGTCATTCCTCACCATTTAATGGGATACCTGCTGGTCAGACCGGGTCCCAACACTGATTTTTTTGTATCTGCATCACCAACTGCACAATAATTTCTTATCTTTCTAGAGAATGTCATGTTTTACCACCCTATCCAGAGATTTGCCCATGGTACAAATTCCCAGCTGGTGTGTATTTAATACCTTCACTGCCAGAGCCTACTTCTGCCTCTATGCATTAGCAAAGGTCAGAAACAATTTTTTAAAAAATCCTAGCATCTCATGGAACATCAATGAAAACATGCAGCACCAGAGACAGAAAACAGCAAAAATGTCTAGCTTTAAAAACAAAGCCAGATGAAATTATTTACCTGGTTAAAATTAAAAAAACCCATGCCTTAGTAAACTGCATGTTTGTTATTTTGAAAATATATTAGATATAATCATTTCACAGTTATATCATCACCTTTAGGTTCAAACCCAGTTGCCTAGAAGTATGACAGAATATTTTTTACTCAGGAGAATTCTTGTCCCGTCTGCCTTTTCTTCTCTTGAAATTACTGAGACACACATAATTACCTGGAGGCTAAATTTGGACTACAAAGTGCTAAGCTTTTTTTCTGTTGTTGCTTTGTACATATTTCCTTAGCAAAACAAATGGAATGCTATAAAGAGGCTTATCACATCAAATAGGGAATTAGCAGTGGGAATCAATAATCTCCAAAGTAACAAAGATCCTATTTCCAGGCAAATACACTTAACTTCAAAATAAACAACCCCCCCTTGTGAATCAAAAGGCTCCCAAAGGGACATTCAAACCCTCTGTGCTATGCTGAGCAGGCTGCAGCCTTTCTCTTTGTCTCCTGCCTAGTGTGACATCACTTTTTACATTTTCTCCCTGACGCTTTGAGAGCTCAGTTCAGCCCCTACTGAAGTTTCAGTACTTCAGCCCCCCCTGAAGTTTCCCCACACTCAGTTTCCCGACTACTATCAGGTGCCTGTACTCTTGCCTGCACACTCCTCTGTTCCACCTGACACTTCATCAGTGTGAAAACCTCTGCTTCATTACCACAATCTAGCTGCTGGGGTGATACCAGTATTATTTATTTTTTTTTTTTCACTAACTAGAGGTGATGTTGAACTACGGAGGGGGAGGGAATGCCCAGTGACATCTTCCTTATATAAAATGGGAGAGAAAACTATTCCTGGCCCTGTTGACCTAAAGAATAATTTTTCCTTTACACTTCAGACATGTCATTTAAATCTCATTAGGAAAGTGTTGTAGGTATCTTCCTTGTGATATTTCAAATGAGGCTGCTATCAAAGTCCACATTTTTTGCAATTGTTTAGTTGTTTCCAAAGAAAGACTGCCTTATGTTGGTGAGTGTTTTTTGAGCTCCTTACTGAATAGCTTTGCAGCTGGCATTCAGGCAGAAAGGCTGAAGAGAATTAATATTTAAAACACTCTGTACTCAAGCTGAGCACAGTATGTTTGTTCATGGCTGCTGACATGCCATAGGAGAAGCCTGGATTTCCCTGCAGGGCACACTCAAATGCCAAGACTGAAATACCTCTGTCCTGGGCATTCAGTGCCCTGGTTTTGTGGCAGACACTCGTTTTCTGCATATCTAGCTGCAGTGATGGCAAGGACAGGGGGCTTGGAAAAAGGCAGCAAAGGAAATGATCACAGTCACCCCGACAAAAATCCCTTCTGAGTATTTACTGGCGATGCACAAAGTGTTCATAAAGCTGGAAATGGCACCTACTGCTATGAGAGACTGCAGATTGGACTAAAACAGGCTGTCTGGGATGATCTGGGCAAACAGACATAGTGTGTGCTTCCCAGTTCTGCTTAACTTAGTTTAAAACATGCACTTTCTCATTCATCCACACTGAGCTGAAGTAAAAGGATACACCCTCTCAGGCCCTCCTTCCAGCCCCAATGGCAACAACCATGTGGACTCATGTTTTGCTTTACAGGCAGACTGAATTTACATCTGTACCCTATAGTTTATTGGGTGGTGAGCCTACTCTTTCCACTGGAGATTATCTAATGCTAATAACAACTTTGCTCTGCTGAGACCAGCTAATGAACACCAGCTGCCATTCTAGAAAGGAATGGCAGTGAGGGGAACTGTCTCACAACTACTACACTCTGTCAGCTTTTCAAACTCCTCTGAGCAGTGTTTTTAGCAAAATGTGCATTAAATACAAACTTCAACTCTGTTTTCTTCTTTAGAGACATCAGAACACTGCTGTACAATGCATTACTGGAGATCCCTGCTGCTGTATAGATACCAGGCAGCACCAATGCAGGCTGTCTGGGATGCTTGTGAGAGGACCAAGCTCCCAATTCCCCAAAGTGAGGAAGAACAATAATTTGCTGCTTGTTGTCTCTGGACTCACTCACAGATAGAAAGTATTGAAGGCAGATCTTAAGATTTTGCTTCAGATAGAAAAGGAGAAAAGAGCTATACAAGGGTGCAGGGACACTGAAAACTCTTGAAAGGGAAACTGGGACACTTTTTTGGGGGTTTTTGTTTTGCTGTGCCAGAGATGGACTGAGGGGAAATGCAGGGCTGAGAGAAATACTTGTTGAAGGAATTTGGATGTCTGTAGTTGATTTCCTTGTGAATGCAGCATATCTGTGAGATGTTCTTGTTTATAAACTGAGTCCTGGTAACTTTTTCCATAGAGCAGAACACAAGGAGTTTGGTCGCAAGAGCTAATCCTACACTCTCTTGGGACTGATGTAAGCTAGAGACTCTTACAGTCTACATGTCATAGACAGGCACTTGTCAAAGCTTGTGACCTGGCTAAATTGTCTGTGCTGGCACAGCCACTGTGCAATATCAGAAGAAATTAGTCAAGCATTGCAGCAGAATAGCTTTATGAAACATATTCATAGAAACCTTAGCCGGCAGACAGTGAAGGGAATCAGGATTTGCAGAAGTCTGATGCAGAATTTGGCCAAAGGCACACACACAAAAAAAATCAGCCAACAATGTCATACACTTCAAAAACTGAAGATGTTGCTAACACACACTGACATTGTCGGGTCTATTGATACCTTGTACTATTGCAGAATGGTGAGTTTGGCAGGGATCTCTGAAGCTCATCTGCTCCAACCCCTCTGCTCAAGCAGGGCTGCCTAGAGTTGGGACTGTGTCCAAATTACTTTTGAATATCTCCACAGAGGGAAATTTCAGAATCCCCCTGGCCAATCTGTGGCAGTGTTTGGTCACCCTCAGAGTAGGAATAGAGTTACTGATGTTCCGAGGGAACCTCCTTGTTTTGTTTGTGCCTGCTGCCTCTGATCCTGTCAACAGGGCCCACTGAGGAGAGCCTGACTCTGTTTCCACTGTACCCTTCCTTCAGGTATTTATACACATTTCTAAGATCTCCTGAACCTTTTCTTATCTGGGCTCCCAGCTCTCTCAGGTTCTCCACAGGGAGGATGCTCCAGTTCATCAACTCCATCATCTTTGTAGTCCTTTGTTGGACTCTCATATGCCCATATCTCTTTTCTACAGAGGAGCCTTGATGATCCTTGCAGATCCCTTCCAACTCAGAACATTCTGTGATTCTGAGCCAGAAGTGGACACAGCACTCCAGATGTGGCCTCACCAGTGCTCCGTAGAGGGGAAAGATCGCATCCCTTGACCTGCTGGCAATATTTTTCTAATGCAGCCCGGAATATCATTAGCCATTTTCAACCCCACCAAGTTGCTGGCTGATGTCCAGGTTCATGCCCATCAGGAACCCCAGATCCTTTTCTGCCAAGATGCTCTCCACCTGGGTAGCTCCCAACATATACTGGTGCATGGGGTTGTTCCTTCCTAGGTGCTGCAATCAGCACTTGCCTTTGATGAATTTAATGAGATTTTTGCCAGCCCATTTCTCCACCTTGTCAAGGTCCCTCTGGATGGCAGCACAACCCTGAAGTGCATCATCCATGCCTCCCAGTTTGGTGTCACCAGCAAGTTCGCCAAGGATACGTTCTGCCCATCATCCAGATCATTAATGAAGGCTGTTAAAGAGGACTGGACCCAGTACTGACCCCTGGGAGTTTACTGCTAGTTACTGGAGCCCAGCTAGACTCTGTGCCACTGAACACCAGCCTCTGGACTGGATGGGTAAACAGACTGAAAAGTCTGAATGGCTGGGCCCGTTCTTGGACACCTGAAGAATTTTATGGGAGATGGTGTTGAAAGCCTTACTGGAATCTACAAAGACATTATCTGCTACTCCCTGGTTGTCTACTAGGTCAGTAATTTCACAAGTTCATCACATTAATCAAGCATAACTTGCCCTTGTGAATCCATGTTGACTACTGATGACTTTTTTTGTCCTTTACGTGCCTGAATATGGTTTCCAGGATTACCTGCTCCATCACCTTCCCAGTAATGAATGTGAGGTCAAATGGCCTATAATTCCCTGACTCCTCTTTGAATACATTTGCTTTGAGTGACATTTGCTTTCCTTCTTGTCTTTGAGCACTTTTCCTAGTTGACATGATCAATCAAAGAAATATTAAAGAAATTAAGGATGGCATTGAATCTTTAGTAATGCTGGGTCAGGTTGATCCTTTAATTTATACTTTTATGCTGAATAGTGAGGCAGCACTGCTCTCTGGAAGATTTTAACACATGCCCTAATTGTTAAAACATGACATGACTAGTGACAAGTGCACAGAACTGAGAGAAAGGCAAGGTACAGTGATGGGCAGGTGGGAGAATCAAATCTGAGGCAGTCAAGTGTGCAACTATCAGGAAGGATGCTGAGGCAAGTGAGCTGTCATGCCTGGTATTCCTCCACTGATGCTTTGCATGTCCCCATCACTGTTTTGATATCTGCTCCAAAATCCTTCAGACTGAGGCCAAGTGCTGCACAGTATCTTGAACCAAAGTGGGGTGGCAGGGGCTACTACCATTACTGAAATACAGTGAGAAATAAGACAGAATAAAGACTGAAGAGAACAATTAGTCAAGACAAAGGGAAATGAAAGTGCCTCCCAAAAAAGTGTCGTATATGATGGTTTTTGGAGGCAAAAATCATATCTTTCCACCACTGAGCCTTTTTTAATCTGTCATATCACATTGGAAAATATAATGGAGCCCTTTTCTGGCATTAAAAATGAAGAAATATAAGAAAATATAATGAACCCCTTTCTGGCCCTTTTCTGCACAGTGCAGTGCAAAATATTGGCAGCTCTTCTAACTGCAGTAGAGTACTAGATTTTCTTTGCTAGTCTAGTCTGAAGGGGAAGATGACACAGATGGTGGAATATCACATGGCTCTATAATGCTTGCAATTGCCCAGGTCTCACATCTTTTATGTCTGCTCAAACAATGGAAGGGTGAATGGTTCTGAAACAACCTGTGGGTGAAGGACACCAGGCATTTACACTCAGTTGTTAACCAGGAAAAGGTAGAGTCTCAGGGGATGTTCTGGCTTTGGAATATCAGCACTCCTTTCCCTGAAAGTAGCAGACAGAGGTTTTGGGATCAGTTGGGGAATCCCATGATGAGGAGATGTAAAGGCGCCAAACTTGCCACTTCGAGACTGATGTGCAGCTCCAAAACAAACCACTTCCTGTCAGAGGGGCTGTCTGTCCTCTTTCTTTTATAGCTGAGTCTTGGATACTAAAGCTTCCCTGGGGCAGGGAAGTCCTTGTATGGGACACGGGGTGCTCTGGGAAAGCCAGAATTGGAGCACAGTTTGGGTAATCCAACTTCCCAGTGCAGTCAGAGGCTGAAGGAGCTTGTTTCCCATGCTGCTTGCAGGTTTAACTGGAGGTGGGCCAGCTGATGGGGCTATGAAAATACCTTCATGGCAGACGACCAGAGACCTTTCTCTGTACCTTCTGTGAGGGGCTCCCAAGGAGGGAGTCAGAAAAGTGGTGGATGACCCATCCCTGGAAGTGTTCAAGGTCATGTTGGATGGGGCTCTGGTCTAGTGGGAGGTGTCTCTGCCTGTGGCAAGGAAGTTAAAATCAGATGGTCTTTAAGGTCCCTTCCAACCCAAACCATTCTTTGATGACATGAATCTGGGACCTCCCTGCACGCTCCTCTAACGGGTCTGGGTGCACCCAAGCTGCCATCTGCCACCCCAGCAGGTAACTGATGTCCCTGAGCATGTAGAAGAGACATGCCCTGCTCCAGGAGCCATGCCTGTTCCCCAGGCAGGAAGCAGGCTGGTGCCTCTGCAGCCCCTGATGTTTGAGATCAGGGTCCCTGCCTGCAAGGCTTTTAAATCAAAGCCAGCCGATCGCAGGGGGGCAGGAAGACAATTTCTGTCTTGATTACTGCAATAAAGGAAACCTTGAAGACTTTTCTAGCATGCTGAAAAACTCCAATATTCTGCAGGATAAATAGTCTAGCCTGACATTATAGATGCTTACTCATTGAGCAAATACAATATATTGAATGCTTATTTTATTAATTATTCATTAACCAGTAGTGTTGCTGCCTCCTGAATTCAGGGACGTCAGTGAAGAACCAGGTTACTGAATTAATCTTGGTGCTAATGTGCTTTCCCTGTAGTTTGCTGGTTTGTTATTTATTATCAGAAAGGCAAGGAATGAATATTATAGCTGCATACTTAGAGACACATTGATGTGGTCTATCACACATGAGAACACTTCCTCTTCACTAAAGTTATTAACACAAATGGTAATTTCACATGGTCAGGTCTGAGGCTAAGGACTTAGTTCAATTCCCACATATGGTCTGTGCAGTCCTTGTGAATCCCAGTGCATTGAAACAGGAGCATAATTCTTATCCAAACCTGCCTCTAAAGACTGGTTATAACTTTCCTGCACATATGCAAAAAAAAGACCCCATTCATCTCTAAGCCTTTTGTTAACACTATGTCTTAGAGGAAACATGCAAAATTCTAACATTACATAATTGTACCAGGTGTAATGGTAAGGATATTTGCTTTCTTGATACATTTGTCCAAAAGACACTTAGTACTACACAAAACAAACATAAACATTAAATCTCACTGACTCCTCTTCCCAAAGTCACCTCTGTTTACTCACATACAATAGCCTGCACATGGAACTCCAGAGTTTCTGGATATAGATGGATGACCATGCACACAAGTGAGACTTACTCCCCTAGCAGTTCTCCTTGTACTTACAGTAATAGCCACAGGGAACACATACGAGCACATATATAAACATGATTTTTAAATCCTGACTCAGATCAGCTTTTAAATACATGTTTGACTGTTTACAAGGATTGCCTCTATTAAATCTCCTGCACATGTGTTGCTAAATAGGCCATAATACACTGGAGGGGAAATGCAAACTGTAACTCCTGAGAGAGGTTAAACATTTTGCTCAAAGAGCAATTTCTCCATTTTACAATCAGCAGACTATAAAGAGAAATTTATTCCTGCCAGTCTGCTTCTTTTATCTTGTACTTCTGCCTGATTTGTTTCCTTTACAGAAATTACAAGGTCATCCAAGCTAAGCAACTGTTGTGCTTGTGATTAACTACCTACAATCAGGAGGTACAAAATAAGAAGATTTATGGTTAGATTTTTTAGAGGTGGTTCTGTGAGCTAGTTCTTAATGGAGCTGCCTTAAATTTGTCAGTATTAACCAGCAAAAGACAAACCCAACAAATAAACCACCTCTGTTTTTAAAGCCAGAATATAACATTTTGAAGCAGCTACTTCCTTGCTTGTGTTTGTTTCACCTGTTTTTATTAATGCCATTCTTTTACTCAAAAGAGAGTACTGCACAGACTTCATGTGGCCTCTTGTTTACTGGAGAAATAAGACTATTTCTATTACTGAAATATGTTATTCTGTTACTGCCACAAGCTTTATTTATATCACCATGAATTATTTTGCCCAGCAGAGAAATGTGGATTCCTCTTATATAAAAGCTGACAGTAGTTTGACAACTAAAAGCAAAACTGCAATCAATTTGGGGCAGAAAATGAATGATACCACACCCCACTGAAACTGCAAAGAAAATTAAGGTAGATGTAATATATTTGTCTCAGCTGTGTTGACAGCCTGAATTAGACCTCAAATACTGACCGTGTCAGGGGGCTGAAGAGTATGGGAAGATGAAGTGGAAATTGTAACCCCATTAACGCATTTTGCTTCAACTTCTGCAGAGAAAGGATGGGAGACAGTTGTTGCAATGACAGGGCAGTGTGGCTTGCACTGCTTCCATGACAGCAGAAACAGGAACAGTTAACAGATCCCAGCAATAACAAATTCCTTTCTGGGCTGGTGACATTTCTGATTGAAATGAACTTTGGACATGATGAAAACACTTTCCATTTCAGCAGTGGTCCCACAGATGCCTCTGGGGAGACCTTGCCCTTAAATGCCAGTTCCTGCTGCCTACCATTAAAATCACCCCTCTCCTCAGAACGTTTCTTCTCCTTTATAGTAGCATAAATAAAATGTCTCTGTACGTTTGGAGCTCCATCGTCTAACGTGGAGAGACACATCTGCCCAAGGACAGACCGTATCCACTCTGCAAGGCTTTGCTTCCATAAATAACAAAACATCTGCTGGCCCTAGCTGAGCAAAACTGCTGGGGGCAGGGTTTCGCCCATCCCAAGGTGGACACTGTTCATCCCCCAAACCGAGGAGTGTGTATAGGTGATGTATTTCGTGGTGACACTATCATGTCCCCTTTCCCTTGATTGCTCCACTGACCTTTTGCCACAGCAAATTACTCAGACATAGCAAACTCATGCTGCTAGCTATGAAATGCAAAACAACCATCAGCTATTAAAACAATAGTAATAGATAGCATCATGATGTTAGACATGCCTTTTTCTGTGATGAATGATGATGTTAGCCATGGAAATTCTTTATACACAGAGGTAAGTGCAAACCATGCTCAGAAATGAGGATCCCTGTCCTACTGAAAGACAGTTAGATGTCTAAAGAGATCTTGGTATTGGGATGTTTTTTTGAAAGCACAAATGTTGCTGTCAATGAGAGTTTGTCAACTAATGCAATGTTCCAAAATTCATAGGCATGGATGTACTTTTTGAGACCCCAACACACCTTAAATAAATAAATAAAAAGTAAACAAATACATAAATATGTGTGTCCATCTCTTTCAGTAGCTTGCCTGAGGTTGGAAAGCTGGTGGAAGATGCAGCCTTCTCAGAGTATTGCAACGAAAAAGCCACCTTTCCTTTCAGCAGAGCAGAGCTCACCAGGATATTGATCACAGAAAAGAGGGCTGACAAGGGCTCAAACGCCCATCACCCATCTGCACCCATGCACAGAACCCCAACCAATTCCGCTCAGAGTATTTATTCCCAGTGGTTGAGCCTAGATGTGTAATGGTAGCTCAGTTTCAGCTTGTCATCCATAAATAATCACCTGCTTTTCCTGCCTTCCTCCTGATGCTAAGGGCAATTTCAATAGCTCCCTTGGGGTTTCCGCAAATAACTAGGTAAACTAAAACGGGAAAAATGCCGCTCTCCCTAGGTACCACTGCAGCTAAAACTGAGGCTCAGCCCTTTGCAGTTTTTTTCTCCATCACCCCATTCATGTATCTAGTGCTGTTGCATCGTCCCTAATCCAGGATTTAGATGAGCTTGTTTACCACAATCCCATTTTCCATGTGATTTATCCCCAGCACTCTGCATGGGAAGAGGCAGGCTTCACACACATCCGTGCATGCCTGCTGCCGTTAGGGATGAGCTCTTGCTTTAGGCACTTGCTTTTCTCTCATTAGTGGAAGCTAACAATAAGTGTGAGAATTGCAGACGTCAAACGTAATTAGGAAGAAATTATTTCACGTTACCCAACAAAATGAGGTCTTTGAATAAAGCCTAATCCTGCTGTCTGCCCATTCTTTTTATCCCTAAATGACTCGGAGATAGGGAGGGCGCAAAATGCCCTCCACAGCACCGGATGGGGAGCAGCCACGAGGAGATCCAGCCATGCTCAATGGGATCCATCATGCTGCCATCCTCTGGCTAAATAAACCCTTCCCTAGTGGGACTGCAATGCTGCTTAAAGAATTAACCATTTCAAAAAGCTGAATCTCTTCACAGCCTAAATTTTAGTAAATAAAAATGATTGCTTCGAACTATTCAGCCCCCTCAGACCTCTGAAGGAACTGCTATGCATTCCAATGACTGTGCAAGCCTTGCAGACTGACCCTTCCTCAGTACTTGTAATATCTGTCACCTTGATGGTGATGCTGACAGCTCAACCCTCTTCCCAAACTGTCCAATTTTTCTATCCTTCTTTCTTCTTCTTTCTAGTATCTGATATAATGAGTCCAAAAACCTCGCAGCAGCCTCATGACATTTTAAAAATCAATGACAATTTTTTATACTTGTGGGAATTCACCAAGATCATTCCATCACAGGATTTCTGTTTCTGAGCAGCATTTTTTCAGCACAGCTGAGGAATATGTGGTATTGACCAGGGAATGTGTAGATTACCTTTCCCAACAAGGCAGTAGGTGACCAGCATCTGTCAAACCTGCCATTCCATGAAGTTTTATGACTTCTCATGCTGCGATTCTCAGTCACAGATATCTCAGTACCATTTCCAAAACATCAATGGGACTATAAAAACACATCTAGCAGGTGTCCATGTCCAAATCTCAAGTGTACTTATTTACAGCCATGCACACAGACAGCGTCTCTGTGATCTATTGCCTCATGATCCTTGCAATATACAATTTATATTGCTTCAGATCACAATTTTCCACTTGCTGGTGTAAGGACAGTACCCCATAAGGTATTGTGGTGAATAAATCTAGGGCTATACAAAAAACAATGCAGAGCACTACTGTATATCTGGTAGAGGACTTGCCTCTAATCCACTGCTTTAAAGCCAGCAGAACATATTAGTGACACACAGAGGATTCAGTTGATCAATTGGAAGAGCATCTCCCAAAGTCAGGAAAGAGGCAATAGGTACTTTGTTACTTTCTTCTTTATTTGTTTCTCATTTACTAGTTAGCTAATATGCAGAAGGCTGCTCCCCTACCTCATCTCTCTTTGCTTTCACACTGGGCATGATAAATATGACCCCTACAACTAACAGCTTTTGGCAGCAGCACAGCACAAACTCTTATTGGACTGCAAAATCTTACTGGGTTGCCTGTGGCACCTTCCAGTGAAGGGCAGCAGTTCCTTGACAAGCACTACTGCCAGTGGACAGCCTCTACGTGTCTCCTCTGCCTCCAGACCTGCAGACAGTGGGTAGGAGTGTGCTGCTGAGACAGACATTATGCTGACCAGTAATAATACTGTGAATATCAAGAAGTTCCTTTGACATTGACTAATAACAACATGATGATAGCACACTGGATTATCAGACATTTTGTGTTATTAGATCATCCAATTCCAGCAGGTGGGAGAACCCATGATGGAAATAATCAGGGAAAACAAATAAACACACTGTGTTCTTGAAAAGCAGTGAACTAAAATCTCAGTTTTAATTCTCCTGTATCTAATTGCTAATGAGCACCTTCACCAGAGTTGGTGGCTTAAGAGACTCAGAAATACTTGAATGCTTTAGAAAGCCTCCCTTGTAGGATGTGTGGCAGATTAGTTGGTCTAAAGACACACATTGTCTCAGAGTATGGGGCAGACTTTGTGAAAGACATACAAGGAAACCAGGTCTTCCCATTCCAAGAGAGGGCAAAGTCTGATGTTTCTGTAAAGGGCTCTTGTGTTTACTAAATTGATTGAGAAAGCCTGTGTAGTCTC
The DNA here is from genome assembly GCA_013396995.1 of Dicaeum eximium. Taxonomy (NCBI): domain Eukaryota; kingdom Metazoa; phylum Chordata; class Aves; order Passeriformes; family Dicaeidae; genus Dicaeum; species Dicaeum eximium. Next base: position 4,370,095 of record VWZP01001128.1, read on the forward strand.
TTATGATCACCATTATGATTCTGTGGTGAAAGACAAGTGCAAGGACTGGCACTGAAGCACCTGTCTCAGGGGACATTCCTGCAGTCTCTGGGAGACGTGCAGCTCTGCTGTCCATCACCCATCAGTGTGGGCCCTCCTTTTCACCAGGGCTTCCTGACAGGCCTTTATCATTGTCCTGGGAAAACCTCCAAGCTCACTGTCACAGCCTGGATATGCCCCATTCCTCTCACCCTGACAGACACTGAAAGCTAAATCCAAGTCTTCCTGGCTGCTCCTCTAACCAGAATTACAGGGAACCTGTGCTTCCCAGCAGGTCCAACACAGCCAGTAAGACAGGAAGAAGAGAGATGTCTGTCTTTTCCTTCCCTCTCCCTGTTAACTTTCAGAGTGCTGTTTTTTCTCCTGTGTTCTCCCTTCTGTCTTACAGTCACACATGCACACTTCTTGAGCAGCTGTGAAGCTGTGCAGGCACCAGAGGGATAAAATGGAAGAGAAGTCTGGGAGAAGCTGAACAGGCAAAAAAAAAAAAGAACACCATACCTACTTAAAGATTTACTTAGCACAGAAGGTTTGCATTTCAGAGTAGAAGATAATGGAGTTGTAAGGGTTTTTAGCAGCCAAGAACATGGCCTCCAGCATCCATTTCCTATCCCCATGCCACATGTGGTTTTGAGCTGACAGCTCTGCATCTTAATTCACTATTTTTGCTCCTTGCTTCATAAGAGATGTCACATTTTAGAGTAATCCATTCTGGTTTGGTTAGAGGAGGAGGTCTTCTAAGTAATCGCTGTAATCAATTACCATAATTGCTATGTAAGGGCTCCTCAGAAATGGTTTATGGTGCAGTACCTGCTCGTGTGCCTGAATTCATATGAGGTGGAATCTCTGCCTTTGCTAGGACACATTTTGCCACCTTGGTCAAGAAGCTCTCATTTTTGCTGGGGTCTGCATGTGCTGAGCCATGATACAGGACACAGAGCAGGGAAGCACGACCTTCATGTGAAGTGTTTGTATGACAGGCACAAAGAATTTGTCTCATGGCTGAGTGAACACCAAGGTGTGTAGTGGGCCAGGTCCTGCTATAGGATACAGTCCCTGCAGCCTCACCCTTACAACTGGCCTGGTGTAAGTCAAGGCACTATTCTCTCAGCATGGGAAACGGTGAATTCTGCTCTGGAATCTCTTTTCCAGCTGGCTGATGTAACACTGAAGTCATAACAATTTTCTGTGAATAACAGGAGGTTCAGAGGTTCCAAGCTACATTTAAACAGGATCTGAACAGACCTTTCTGAGCCAAACTGGTTCCCGGTGCAACTCTAATAAGGCTGGAGGAACTGCACCTGGGATGATTTTGGTCCCACACAATATGTCAATGGCCAATCTCAATATGCCTGGATAGTGGCATCTTTGAAAAAGACATTCTCTTTATAGTACTAAATTCTGATCTGCCAAATGTGGCAGCCAATGAACTCTTCCAAACTAAATACTGTGAGGATTATGCATAAATACTGAAGTATCCTAATCAGCCTCTTGGTGAAAATTAATTGGTCCATTACAGACAATAACTATATGCTGAAGTTTTTATTCTGCATTTTTTATTTCTGTAAGTAGCATATGTGATTTGATTGGCTGAGTATTTTAAACACTAGGGGACCATTGGTGGAGCAGTACAAATCCCTCTGAAATCCAAAATTGCCAGCTGCAATTATAATCTGCATCTAGCATCTTCTCTAAGGACTATAAATGCTTCACTACTTTAATTTTGCTTGGCATTTGCATCACTGTGTGACAATTACCAAGCAACAGCAAAGGATGGATTCAGTAATAAAGTCTGGACAGTAAGGAAATACTGTCCAAATTGAAATATTCTCTCTATTTTAATCTCATATTCATCAGTTTGTGCACATGGATGTATCACATTTAGATATAGAGCACTGGTAAGACAAGCACCTTTCCTTTTTGCTGCTGAAATGCCTGTGGCTTCTTACGTATTAGATATGAGCAAAATTGTTTTCTCCTCATATTTCTTGATTGTTTTCAACTACTCAAAAGGATGAGATACTAAGCTGTAAATAGTAGTAATTAAAAGGTCAGACTGGCAACTATATCACTCCAGTTAAGGCTTGTGAAATTCTACCATCTTCAGTGATGTTACACGGATATAAAGCAGGAATGAAACAGCAGTTTCATTCAGTTCAGCTATTTTTTGAACTCACATATACACTGTTTTAGTTATTTGAACTATTTGTGACTGCCCCTAAGTCCTAGCTATATTAGAAGACAAGATCAGGCATTGCAGCTCAAACTATTAGATTAGCAGAGATACAACTAGGGAAACAAAAAACAACATTATGAGATTATGGGGCTTACACAGGAAGAGTTTTGTGTATTGCTAAAAATAGTTTCCCTTGTTAAAAAGGCATATGCTGAAAAAATATTGTTTAGTGAGAAAAAAGCAGGTTTTTGATAGGTGAAAAATAAAATACTTATAATGAAAAAGACCTGGTGCACAGTGAGCTGTGCAGAATCAGTGTTTGTAAATGATGCTACTTTCCTTCATCGGCCATAGTTGGAAAACTTCAGAAGGACCTAAATAATTTAGGCAATTGGGCAACACAGAGGAAATACCGTTCAATGTCATTGCAAGGTCAAGCAGTGAGATACGCTACGAGACAAAAGTCTAAATTCTTCACATGCTTCAAAAGGGTTAAAATTTAATTATATAAGCACTGGGACCTTGCTGTCCTGTGCTGTTCTTTGGGACCCAGAGCTCCCAGATGCACTGTAGGTGCATCTACAGTCTAACAAGGTTGGAATAAAGCTGAAAGACTAAAATGAAAAATCACAGTACTAGCAACAGTGCAGCACCATTTTGCATATTTTGGGTATGTTTGCTGAAGCCCCTCAAGAAGAATACAGAAGAATTAGACAGGTTTTGGAGTAGGCTGAGCATGATCCAGCACAAAAACTTTCAAAGACAGGTTGGAAAGGTGTGGTTAGTTTATTCCAAAGAGGTGATAAACAAGGCCATGAAAAAAAAGTACATAAAATGCTGAAAGTGGTATTTACCAGGAGCTCTTATTCTTCCTGTCTCCACAACATGGTATCAGTGTTTCCCCCTTATCCACCCACCCCAAAAATAAAAAAATGAAAATGTGCAAGAAAATTCCCATCAACTGGCTGGCATCTCCTTGTGGTTTTCTCACTGGAGAGCAACTAACAGCATTCACCAGCTCTGCATACCACCAAGCTGACAGGTAAGGGGATTAAATTGATTACAGAAATCATGGCATGTGCATAGGAGGTTCTTAGACAGTCTCAGTTTACCTCAGTTTACTAATTCTTGTCAGAAACCCTCCACATTTAATGGCCACCTCTTTATACCCTATGCAATACAGAAAACCAGAACAGCTGGTGAGTAACACTGTTATGAAGAAGAAGGTGTCTAGACAGGCTAAATCTGTCCAACCTGACCCAATGAAGGCAAGTACTGAAGGACTTAACCTATTTTGCACCAGGAAAAGTCTCAGCTATTCACAGGAGATGCAGTCAGAAGACAAAGCTACACATCTGACCTTTGGCCAAACAAATATCTTATAAAATGGCACCTACAGCTACAGTCCAAAATGTTATCAAAGCTGAATATTTTCCAGTGATGTGCCAAAAAGAACCAAATTCACGTTGCTCATGCTGATACTTAACCAAAGCTCCCACAGCATATGCCAGGAAAATGAACTGGAGAGTCACATGGGAAGCTTTATTGGACCAGAAATAATGTATAGAACCATTTTTTTCCTCTCCATGGCTGTTCCTCTTGAGCATTGTAACCAAACAGATCTCAAATGTTTAAAGACTAAGGAAAAAACTACATCCCACCATATATTTCCAAAACCAAGAGTTAAAAAAATGTTTGTCTCTTACCTTGTTAGCTTTGTCCCAATCTGCTGCCTGAGTTCAAGCCTCTCTTCATCAGTCTGCATGGGGAGGATGTTCTTTTCCTCCAGCTCTCGCTTGGAAGGCCTGTTACTTAGTTTAATTGCTAAAGAGTCCTTCCTGCAGAGTTTCCTTGCCAGGGGGCCTGTGGGAGAGAGGAGAGGCTATGCCAAGGGGGTGTCATCATTTCATTACACCATGCAGCTGGCAAAGAAGTACCAGCCAAGGGAGGATATGAGGTTCTCCTTTACACTGGTATGGACTATGGGAAAAGGGGTGTCATTAACTTCATGTGCTCAGTTAACCTCAATTCGTATCATAATAAGGAAAAGCTGAAATTGGTAGGTATACAGGAAATAGAAATTAATATATGGCTCCATAGAGGGGAATGGAAAAAGAGCTTGTTTCAGAATTGCTAGTAGCACCTGTAGCTTTCTCTAGCACAGTATTTCCACATAATGGAATGAAAAATTCAACCTCAGAATCTGGGCAGCAGCAGAGCTACAGCATGTGAAAAGAAAGGGCTATCTGAATGTCTCTTGCAATGTAATATCAAGACATCCAAGCCAGCACTAGAAGGAATCAAAAGTCAATCAGAAGCAGCATAAATCTATGTGCACATTAACTGACTGTTTCCTGGGCAGTGGCAGTGAAAAAGACACTAAGAAACAGTGGCCTTTTATGGCTCAAGTGTGCTTTCTTAGGCTTGTGTCCAAAGCAGTTTGAGCAAAGGAGACAAACACAGAAAGACACAAACACGAGAGGTGTTGGCCTTTGTCGGGAGAGAGTGAGAAAGTGCAGCTCTGTTTTTAGTTTAAGAGCAAACACTGCCTAGTTTCACTTGCAGGGTAAGGTGGGGTGCTGAGGAGATGAAATATGCCTGTTTTAGAATCTTCCTTCTGAGTGTTTTAGAAGGGATGTTGTTTGATTGTACTGCTTCCAGTTTTCAGAAGAAGAGAAAGGCAAGGGCCTGGAACTTCAATGTCTAGGCTGACAAGCAGTTGTCATATATAAAGTACTGTATCTTGTCTTCATGGGACAGTCCTACAATGCCAGACTGAGGCAGGGTTTCCTTACAGAAGTCAGGAAGGCCACAGGTCCTTTCCCAGTCTGTAATTGTGATATGGCCCAATTCTCTGATTGTGACCCCTTTCAAAGCATGTGCATATTTACGATTCCAAAATTATTTAATATTGACTATATATGAAAGCTCCGGTTCTCTGGCATTAATTTCATCCTCCTGAAGTAACTATTGAGATGATCTTGACTTAAGCCAAAGGCAGGGCATCTCTTCACCACGGGCATTTGGGAAAGTGAATCCAAAAGCCAATTTGTAATTGAACCAATATAAGCCCAGACCTGCCATGTGAGCTTAGTCTGAGTGCTGCTGAGACAGGGATTCATGAATATTAGTGACATCACTATAAATTCATACTGTTTGTTGTTTTGAATTAGCACCCCCATGTAGTCAAGCCCTGAGAGATGCAAAAGCCACAGCCAAGAAAGAAAATACACAGGCTTTGTGTTTCCCTTGCATATTGCGAATTCAGGGTAAAAATTAAATAAGTGAGAAAGGAAAAATGGAATGAGTCTTACTTGTAAATAATGAGTTATCCTCCTCTTCATCTTCCTCTTCCTCCTCTTCCTGCCTTGGATAAAGGAGGGAAGAATCTTCATAGTCAGTTTCATGAGGCACATTTTCTTTATTGTCATCGCATTCGATCACAACAGTTGGCACTTGTCTCATGTCTGGAAGGCCCCCAGGTCCTGTTTTTGTAACACTGTCACTTGTGTGTAAACCAGAGCTGTTGGGAAAGAAAAGCAAATAAATAAACTAATAGAAACAGCTCAGTGAAAGGCAGAGTTGCTTCTCTCACTGTATATAGGAAAGTAGTGGTCTTTCACCCCCTTCTGAGAAGAAATGAGAACAGAAAGATTTTCAAGACCAGCAAGACGTCCAACAGGTTTAAACTGAGTACTTACTAGATTTAGGGTGCAACACTTTTTAGGGAGAGGTAGGACAGCATGCAAGCAGAAATACTGTCAGCCACGATGAAGCACTAAAGATCTGTGGCAAACTACTCAGTAGTGACCAGCTACTCAGAGTGGTAAGCACCAGCTACTCAGTGGTAAGCACACCTGCAGCCTGGTGTCTGTGTGACCTTTCTGCTGCTGTGCAGGCAGCATGGAGAAAATGCCTCACCTGAGTGCAAAACGTGGAGTAAGACTGGGAGGACAGAAGGACAGACTGTTGGGGATAATTGTAGAAAGGCAGAGGGAAAACCAGTGGCTTGCACTAGTGATGAGTGACTTGAATGGATGGGCAAGCGCACAACTCTTTGACGCGCAGGGCAGCGAGCATGTGAAACTGGGCTTGGAGAACAGAGACTTTGGGAGCAGGTGAGAGTAACCAGGGAAGAAGCACAAACCTGGGAGGTTTGTTTGCTAATGGCACAGTTATATACTCTGGGGTGGCCATGAGGATATACCTCGTCCTGCCCCAGCTCTTTATCCAGCCAGGTGCTGAAGATCAAGCAGAATTGGTGCTAACATCATATTTCTTTTGTCACAGGTGTGATTGATTATTTTCAGCATCTTATGAGATTAAGACCTGTGGTGAGGACTGCTACTATGTAGCTCTGTTTATGTCTTGAAATTCAAAGCCCTTCACCAAATAACAAAGCAAGTAGGGAAACAGGAACATGAGGAGGTGAAGATCAAAGTCAAACAAAAAGCGAAAGGAAAAGGCAGGAACAGAAACGTTTCCCAACCAATTCACAATGAGCTAATTAGCTCATCTTGCTTTTCCAGTATGAAATCAGAATGAGAGACTGGGAAGCAAAAATGGTGGCAGCTCAGGATTATTTGTGATACAGCAGAAACTGCCCTCTGTCTGAAGTCCTGCCTGATCCAACAGCTCTGTGAAAACAGCTCTGCAACATCTGCCTGTGGGACTCCCTCTCTATGTAAATCTCCCATTTTACTTTTCAGAAGAACATAGGTGTGAAAGCAGATCTTCTGTCCAAGTTGACCTTGAGGCACACAAACTTGGATCTGACAAGTATTGAGTACCCTCAATTCCCTTGAATATTTTAGTCTGAATACAGAGGTGTTCTGCATCTTGAATAAAATGTATTCTTCTTTTTCAAAGATTTTCTACAGAAATCTACTGAATCTACTATCTTCAAGTTGAAACATTTTGCTTTCTACTAACACAAAAGTTAGAATGCACTCTTAAATGGCTGCCAGATAACATTCCAGAGGGTCTTTTAAAAATGTAGTTCTAGGGATATAATGCTACTCCAAATACTCTTAGGGATTAAAGAGAATAAAAGGCTTCAGATCCTGTGAACAAACCATACCATGCTCTTATCATCATCTTCAGCTTCAAAGAAATAATTTTGTTAATTCCAACATGTATTATTGCAGACTAACCAATAATGAGATCTAGAGCTTTACTAGATGCCTTGAAGAGAGAAACTTGATTTTCTCAGTGATAGCCCATGTTTTGTATCACAAAGTAAGAGAGATCCATGAAGAACAAGTGCAAAATTTTGTATTGCACTTCAAGGAGTTTGACACAAAAAACTTTATCCCAAATGCAGTTTTAGAATTCACCAGCTGAATTCTCATAATGACACATCAACACACTACAATCTTAAAAAACTTTGAACTAACTTTTACTTTACTGAAATGCTTTCGGAGGTTTTATATTATGAACTTTATTAAATCTGTTTTCTCTGTAAGCTAGTTCTTGAGTGAGTCTTTTAAAGAGGAAAGTAAGGAAATTCAGAAGTCTGGAATCAAATTTCTGAGAAAAACCATAATATTGTGAAATTCTGTTAACATTGTTAAAAAAATACCCAAAATCTTCCAATTGCACCCACGCAACCACTGGATCATTCATTTAATTTTAAAACAATACACATATAGAGAGTAAGTACAAATTCACTAGGTGCCTTCTGAAGTACAAATGAAAGGAGCTAGAAGTAGTTTGGCATCCAGGACTATTTGGTGTTTCCCTGTTCTGTGAAGGATGGATGTAGCTTATGGATTCATCCTTATGGGTGTGTCCATAGGGTAGCAGATATCAAAGTGATCCATCAATTTAGGTTATTGAGCAGATATAGGATGGCAACAAGATTTACAAGTTACCACAGAGGATTTTTATTTGAACTAGTGATCTAGAAATAGGCAGCTTCTCATCTCATTGTAAGTTTTCTGAATCATCCACTTTCTTGATAATACTACTTTCTATTTTAAGCCCCTCATTTTTCCTAGTGTTTTGTGTTGTTCTTGATTAAAATCAGCCCTTTCCACAGCAATTTGACTAAGTCAGCTGTCTAAGCAAAGTGCTTATGAAATACATGCAGTACTGCAGTATACTTAAAAAAAACAAATCAAGGTCACTGGATATGTCCATTGTGTATAAATGACTCTGGGTGATTAGCAAAACTCCCACACAGTCAAGTGTCTACACCACAAAATTTTTTAGCATTATTCACCAAAAAGCACACTATTGTTTCAAAAAGCCCATTTTAAACTGGTTTTATGTTTTGCAACAAAATTAGGGAAAAAAGCTACAGTTAAGCAAGTACTTGTTTCAAGAAGATCTTAATGCATGGATCTGAACAATTCATAGCTCCTCAATACAAAAACTTGCAATTACTGCTGCATCGTCATTACATGATCAAAACAGAAAAAAAGGTTACACCACTATAGCTTACAATGTTTCTAGTGAGAAAATACTTCAATGAAAAATCACCATTTAAGCATATGAGTGACTCATGGTACAGACAAAATTGTAAAAAAAGAAAAAAGTTAAATACTTCCTGTAAAATCTAGTGGGAAAAACCCGCACACTTCTTGTCTGTCATGCCAGGCCCTTCGATTTTGGAATAAAGGATTATATTTTTACCAGAATGTTTTCAGATCCACAGTACACTTTTCTGTACTTACCAGTTAAAACAAAAGATCTGAAAAAAACTTCAAACCACTGTACATACATTTCTACTACAGGAATGTGTGTGAGAGACAGAGAGAAGGCAGAGCTATAAGTATTAAGTGTTTCTATCCTTAGGCAATGCTAAAGTTTAGACAAGAGCAATTCTGCTGACAAGTTTTATGGAAGATAAATGTTTTCTGACTCCAATATGTTTCACAAGATTTATAAGACATTGGCAGTAATGTCTAATGCATTTCATTTCATAAATCTACAGTCTAAAGCTGAGCTGAGTGTCCCAGAGGAACTGGTCTCACACAGAGTCTTTTTGGACACAGTGATTTTCACTGCTCTGCCACGGAGGCAATTCTACCCTGGAGTGAGATATTGCCACTTAACAGCTCTTTAGTATGTACATTTAACAAACTGAGGCCAGGATTCATCTGGCTCCACTCCTGTACATGAGCCCACAGAGTAAATGAAATTAATTGTCACCTTTCCAGACAGGCTGAGAATTATACAGGCAAGGCAGAAAATCAGGCAGTTTCAGATCAAGGAACTGCCTCAGTAAGTCAAAATTAAAGACACATTTCAGTGTCACAAGAGAGTTTCTAAAGCTTCCTTAGCCACTGTTTGTGACGCACAGCTTTGGGGCATCATCTTTCCTCTCAAATTCATTTCAGTCAGGAGGATGAAATCTGTGTATTTTGGTGGCAGGGTTTACCAGATTTTCTTCAACTCCTAAAATGCAATGGTAAAAATGGTGTCCAAATCTAGAGTTTTATTTATGCTTGACAAACACCCTTTGGGCTGAAGTGGAAAGTCATTTGCAGTAGGACACAAATTAGCAACAGAGGTTGCAGAAAAAAAGGTTACATGGAAATTACACATTTCTCTGTTTCAACTTAATCTACCATAAAACTGGTAATTTATCAGGGAAAATAGAGGTAAACTGGCAGCACAAATGACATGTCATAATAGTCATACTATGACAAGGGGCAGATTGCCCTTCTGAGAATAGGTTATGAATAGACATTATGAGTACCAGAAAATGTTTGCAATCAAAAGCGTTAAGTGCACAAATGAACTTAATGTTCTATAATGTCTGTAATAAAATGGAATAAAAAAATACAGGAATTAACTGCCATTTTAAGTCATAAGAACAACTGGGACCTGAATAGCTATTGCATGCCTTTTAATGTACCTTAAGACATTAACTTATTAATATGCACTAGATCTAGGTGAGGCAGTTACATGCAATCACTCCTGCAGAGGGGAAAATAGAGATAGACAGACTCAGTAACTTTCTCAAGGTCAAAGACAGAAAAATCTGGCTTCCAGGTCCATACAGAGGGAAAGCTCATTTTTCTCTGGCAAGCCTGTGGCTCATTGGCAAAGCACTGATTTCAACTATCAGTCTTTAGACGTTGTTAGACTATCTGAATTCCAGAGATCTTATCATTGTCAGCAAAAAATCCAGATTGCTAGAGGAAAGGAAGGTTTTAACACTTCATTTTTTGTTCATGTCCACACTCAGAGACCTGGTGAACAGGTGAGTTGTAAGGTCTAAGTAAAGTTTACTGGACAAAATGTGAATTTGATACAAACTGATTCAGCAAATATCATTAGAGTTTAAATGACCTTGAGGAGCTTCCACTGCACCAGGACCAAATAAACTAGAGGAAGAAAAGGAAAAATTCCAGAAGGAAAAGAAAAAAATTTGAGCTGAAACCTGATCTGTACTTATCTATATGATCATCTCTCATTAAAATCAAAACACTATTAAATAATCCCCCAAATTACCAGACTTGGCAGCATTATTACTGCAGCACCATGGCAATTATTCTGTAAAGTTGTACAATACTTTTGAGATAATGACTGAGATCAGAAGGAAAAACCCCTTAGTATTAACCAGAAGGTGCCTCAGAGACTTATCAGGCTCTCATCTCCTCAGGATTATTGACCCAACAGTAGTGGCCCAGTCCTTGGTTAACTTGCAAGGGACAGCAAAGTGCAGGATGTCACTCTGTATCCTACACACGCTACAGATGTGAGCACGCTACCAAATTCCAAACAGAGGAAGGAGATCTAGGATCTTTGCAGTTTTAACAGGCCCTCAAGAGTTTTGGGCTGAAGTGTGCAATGACAAATACTGCAGCATAATTTCTCTGGGGTTTAATGCAGATTTTTGCAATAAGGGAAAGTAAGTACTGTCAAAAATAGTAGAAAATAGTGGCGTTTAGTGCAAATAATTGTCTCCCAAGTTAAATAAACATATTTTAAAAATCTGCAGAAATCTTCATGCAAACTTAGCAAATTTATCTAGATCACAATGTGGCTTGAAAAAAGCAAATGAAGAATTTAACAGCAAGATCAGCTCCACAGAACTGTAAATGGTTTGAAATACTTTTACCTCTATTTACTACAAAAATAACAATTGCTGTGGCAGAGGAAATGATTGTGACCTATTTTCTCCCTTGTGAATATAGAGGTTATTGATTTGTTTTGACAAGGAGCGCAAAGTACTCAAAACATTAATCCATCATTTAACTAACAGTTAATCAACATAAAAAAGGCTATGAAAAATCTGTCTGCAATATCATGTACTAGGACTCGCATTCATTTTAAATGTGAAATATCAGTGCCACAACCTTTTCTTGTTTTCTTCTTATTAATTGCAAAAGGAAGCAATTGCTTCACATTGGAACATGAACGCTTGCTTATTCAGTTTTTAACAAGCAGCAGAGCTTCAGCTTCAAATTAATAGTTAAACCCAAACAGCATCCTCTTCTTTAAATCAGTTAAACGTATTTGTGGACATTAACATGATGGATGACTAGAAACTGGAGCATTCATTGCTGTGGGGCAACAGATGCCACGATGAAGTCATACTCTGAGAGATGTCATTGGGCTCAGGATAGCAAAGGGCCTTCTGCACTCAGTGTGAGCCAGACACTAAGATGTCCAACCTAAGCTGGGGACAGCATGGGCAGGGCAGCCCCAAAGGAGCCTTTGGGAGACCACAGCTACGCTCTGTGCCTGGTGCATTGAATTTTAGACTGGTGTAGAGGCACCAGACCAGCCATGCTGGCAGTGTGAGAGAGGTAAATGGGTAGGCACCAGTAGGGGACAATGTGGATGCTCTTTCTATCCTACCTCTACAGCTCTTTCACTGATGGGAATAAGAATCTCCTTTGGAGCCCTAGTATTATCCACCTAGCTTTACCCACCTGAGAATTCCCCCATGCTGTAGAAACATTAGCCCCATGATGTAATCACAGATGTGTCACTATTCTGGTACTAAAATAAGCTGGCAGTGTGAGACAGCCTCTGGTTTCCTGACTCCTTTCCAGGCAGTAAGGAGAAACTGCCATCAATAATCCAGTTGTTTCCAACTATGAAATATAACAAAGATAGCATTATCAGACAGAGATACTGGGGTAAATCATCAGGCATTTTTTGCATTAGACCAAATATTTTGCCTTCCTGTGTAACAGGATGATCTGATGCTCCTAGAACAAGCTGGCTACAAAGCTATCCTTGGTACTGAATAAAAAAATGTAATTTTCCAGACTATATTCCCTGTTCTGGGGTTTTTTCAGTTTTCCTCTGCAAGGTGAAATAAATTTTCCAAAGCTTGCTGATGTTGCAGTCTATGAGGGCAGCTTGCATTTATACAACATGCTTCACTTACTCAGACTACTTGGAGAAACACTCAGAGATACTCAGAAGTGACAATAACAAAAAAAAGGTGGGTAAGGCATTTCTGATCAAATGTGCTGCCTCTTGCCAGATGCAAATGGCTGAGAAGGTAGCTGCTGTGGAAAGAGTTAAATACTTATTTTAGGATCAAACACGCAATTTAATTTAAATTAATTTAAATAATCTAAATACTGTATTAAAACCCTTCTAAGCGACTTGTAGGAAGTCCACATAGATTGTTTCAAGCTAATTGGTAACACTAATCAGATGCCCTGCTGGAATGGCACATTGGATTCTAATTGCTCTTTTATGAATCTTCCTCTCCTTGCATTTAGCAATCCTCCACACAACTGGAGCTCTGCTGTTATGCCTCAGCAGTGCATACAGCAAGCCAGGCATTAAAATCTCCTCCATTGGCTGCATTATCTACTTCCTTGAATGGAACAATGGAGTTCAGGAAATTTGGTCTTTATTTCCTTCCTGCCACAAACTTGTCAAACAAGCCTGGAAAAGCTCCTGCTCTGCCTCTGTTTCTCCAGAAATGACTCTGCCCTGAAGCTGTTAGACCCCAGAGGAGACACCTCATTCAAGCCCTAAGAATGTAACTCAAGCGATGATAGCAATGATGAAGTTAGCAGGAAATAGTGCACAGCAGCAGGGAATTGTAGAAGTTGATCCATTACCTTTCTAGCCTGTGCATGGTCATGGCTAGCGTTTTGTTCAGTTCCTCGATCATGCGGCACCCGGAAGGGTGAATGGGCAACGTGCTGGACCCAGAAGGATGGTGCTGGCTGTGGCTGCCGTACTGGAGCTGGTGCTGGTGAGCTGCTAACTGGGATGGCAGGACAGTGTGATGCTGCTGGGTCAAAGGCTGCTGGGAGCTCTTCTGCGTGGAATAGGATGAGAGAGAGAGGTCTGGCCCCCCTAAAGGCATGCAAATCATGACTTTCTTTGGAGGTAGTGGAGGTGACAGTTTAACTGGCATACAAGGCAGTTTCACAGGAGCGCCGGGATCTGAAAGAAAGAAAGAGAGCACTGGTATTAATTTTCATGGCAGTAAGATGGAGATGAGAGGATCTGCCTGGGTGAGCAGGTACTGAGATTGCTACTCAACATGGGAGTGTGCACACCTTCCCTGTTGTGACAGACAACTCCTACTGTATGCTCAGCATGGTCTCCAGAAAAAACACAGTTCTTTTGCAGCACTCCCGTGTCCCAGAAAAAAACATCCCTGGGCTGTGCATGCCCCTTAATAAACATATTAAGCAATACTTAACAAGGCTTGTGGCACACTTTGAAGCCCTAATCCTCCAAAATAGCCCTGTGAGGTAGATGTAACTTCTTCCACTCAACAGTCACACAAATAGGGGGAGAGCAATTAGGATGAGAGCAATTCCGTGTCTGAAGTTACAGGATGACTCACCACTATCACTGCCAGAGCAAAAGCTCAGGGATTCCTGATCCATCTCAGCCACTGAAGTACAATTACTACAAGGCACACTTCTTACAGCTTTGTAACGTGCAAAACATCTGGTATAAAAAATTACATTATAGAGCAAAACAGAAAAGAAATAAGGTTTGAATACTAAATAGGTTTGGAAAAATGGAGGGTACATGAGGAGAAAGGTTAAAGGACACTAGATAGTTTGGACTAATGTATTCTTTTACAGTAGGCAGGCTCAAGTACTGAATTTTACCTTTTTAACTCTAGTTAAAGTATTCACTGAAACCTGTAGTGATCATCCAGGCAAAGACTTCCCTGACTTCAATGAGAAATCAGTGAGAGGTCCACAAGCAAACCTCTCTTCTAGAACTCAACTGCAGAATGGAGATTTTTGGTGTTGCACTGTGAAATATTTTCAGAAGGGAAAAGAAGTAACATGAGGGCTAGTAGTTGCCAAGATGGATGGGGGAAATGGTCACAACACATGCTAAGACTGAAAGAGAGAGAAAATATACACACTGTGAGAAACAACTTTGAGTTTGTCTCTAGGAGGAAAGCCAGGCCCTTTCCAGCCTGGAATACTGCACACATTTGTCTCTGCAATGTAGCTCTGTGGGTTGCACGACCTTTAGTCTCCTGCTGTGTCTGTCTACTCCTCTTGCTACAACATGGTAAGGGAATTGCAGGGCCAGAATCTTCTTTTGACCTGAAGAAGCCTGGGAGTTAAATGCTGTTCTCCAAAGGTCATCACTATTCTAAGCGCTATCAGATTTCTATAGTCATTTTCCAGATGATACAAACTGGTTCTTTTTAGTTTAAACTATCCTTCCCCCCCTTCCCTTCATTCTTTCCTTCTTTGTGGCCTGTTCTGGGTATTGCCTGTTCTTCTATCCACATCTAATAGCCAGGGTACACAAGGTTGATATCAGGACTAGTAAGCAGTAACACTTCCTGAAAATGATTATGGATTGTAAGGTGAAAAAAGACCATGAGCCAAGTTCAGATATGTCTCTTGAGTTATTTTAGAGCTAGTCACATCTTCCACAGCATGCACTTGATATTAGTTTTGCTATACTAGGAACAACACACTGATAAGTGTAAGCCTTCCCCTTCTCCAGTGTGTTTATAGACATAACATAGAGGGGTCCAAGGGAGTGCAGGATAAAATACCGCGTGCTGGTTTTGGCTGGGGTAGAGTTGATTTTCTTCACGGTGTCTGGTATGGGGCTGTTTTGGATTTGTGCTGAGCAAAGTCTGAGTTGATAATATAGAGATGTTTTTGTTACTGCTGAGCAGGGTTTGCACAGAGCCAAGGCCTTTTCTGCTTTTTGAACTACAACACCATTGAAGAAACCTGGGATGAATGGGAAGCTGGGAGGACACACAGCCAGGACAGGCGATTCCAAGTGACCAAAGGGATATTCCAGACCACGTGGCATCATGATCAGTATATAAAGTGAAGGTAAGAAGGAGGAAAGGGGGTGATGTTTGGAGTGATGATGTTTGCTTTCCCAAGTTGCCATTAGGTGTGATGGGGCCCTGCCATCCTGGAGAGGGCTGAACACCTGCCTGCCCTTGGGAAGCAGTGAACATATTCCTGGTTTCGCTTTGCTGGTGTGCATGGCTTCTGCTTTCCCTATTGAACTGCCTTTATCTCAACTCATTCATTTTCTCACTTTTACCCTTCTGATTCTCTCCCTGATCCCACTGGTGGGCGAGTCAAGTGAGTGGCTGAGTTGGGCTTGGCTGCTGGCTGGAGTTACACCATGATGTAGGGGCATGGAGAAAGAGTGGCCTGTCCACATTGCAGAGTAGAAGAGCTATAGAGAGCAGAATCCAAGCAGAATCCAATCTTTTGCCTTTCAACGTAATATTAAATCCACTTAACATGTTGTCTCTTGCAGGCAAAAATTCTTCTGATAGCTCTACCAAGGCTGAAATTTAACTCATGGGTTTGCCAAAGCAGTAAAAGAAAAAAAAAAACCACACACATTCAGGATTTTCTATTCAATCACACAAAGGTCTTCAAGTCACCTTGTTTTTCTTACAAACATGTTATTTGCATACATTTCTATCCTGCATAAAAGAACACGCTCTTCAATTAAAGGTAAATAACAGAAAGAGTAAAGAGTAAATTGTATAGAGCCCTGAGAATAAAGCTCCTATGGGATTTGTAGTAAAAAAAGTGGGGTTTTTTTCACACATTTATGCTTCAGGCAATTTCTAGAGCTTGTCCTGAATTACAAAGACTACGTTAAGATCTGCACTTCCATTTTGACAAATATAGGTTGGTTTAAGATCCTTTTCTGCAGTATGTCAATTAAAGCCTTCATTTGACAGTGCTTGTGCCTGGATGCCCTATCACTCTGTGGCAGCCATCCTTAATGGTGAATTCAAAGAGATCCCAACTGCAGGCATCTCTTGCTTTTGACAAAAGAATAACTGGAAGTATCATCTGGGTTTTCTGCCTTTTGTGATCCTGAAGATCAGAGCAATATTGTATGTTGGAAGTGAGCATGACACATCAAATAGTTTGGGTATAAAGCAAACAGGAATCCTTCCTTCTTTCTTCTGAATACAGAGAAAATTTCTTTTCTCATGCAAGTATTCATGCAGTAGGGTTGTGGCACAGGCAATGCAGCTCTGGAATTGCACAGGAGAACAAGTCTAGCTTAATTATTCTGAGTAGCCACATATTAATTCCATCATTAATCAGACACGCACACTCTGGTTTTGACTCTGTACAACAAACATATGGATCTTCAGTTTCCACTTAAATTCAAACAAATGCTTCACATCAACATGTTTTCAATGGTACCAGTGCTGGGTAACTCTACTGGACACCTGCCAAAAATCTTGCCCATTATTTTTAATGTCCTCCCTCAATCAGGCTGACTGTGTTACACCCAGGTTCTTGAGCTTGTCTGAATATATTCCTATAATACCTATAATACCAAAACAGACTCTTGGAAATGGACCAGAGGCATTAAGTCTACTTGTCTGCCCTTCACCTTCAGGAGAACTCTACTTTGTTTAAATAAAATGGTTAAAATGAGAATGACTACAATGGGAAGAAAGTTCAATCCATTTGGAAATGTAACTGTATCTTCACTGACACCAGTAATGGAGACCTTGGTACTGCAAGTTTTAATGTGTGGTCTGATCAGTGACTGTGCTGAACAACTGGGGCCTTACTCAAATCCGTGGGCTCTGGGCAGGCTGTTGGAAACCATCATCTACAGTAAAGGATAAAACAACTTCTTCCTGCATTTAAGAGTGAGGTGACTGAGTTTTACAGTTCTTTTCCCTGTTTGTTTTAATTTCACAATGTATATGTTTTATGAACCAGGGGTAGTAACAATTATTGTCTCCAGCATGGAATATACATCAGATATGGGCATCTGTAGATGCATAAGAAGCTGGACAGGGGAATTAAGAACAAGGAATCTACGATAACTGTCTTCTCAGTGAAACATTACAGGAATCTTAAATCATTGCACAAAGCACTTGTAACCGAAAAGAAGCAAACTGTGCGAAGCCAGGTGTGCAAGTCTGATTAATCTCTTCTGGCTGAGGTTTTTCATGCTCAAGAGAATAATGAGCAATTTTGCAAGATGTTGGTTCCCAGTGGGGTTGTGACCACTCAGCACTGTGTAATAACATGTATGCTAGAAGTGATGAAAAAGATGTTAAGACATCAACCTCTCCACTCTTGATGACAATCAATTACTTAAAAGACAGTTGTGGATGCCACAATATTTGCTACACATCAGACCTTTGACAAGCAGGCCATCTCTTACCCTTTCCATACAGATCATTTTGCTAACATCTATAGTTACTGTATTTCTTTTGGGGTTTTCCTGAGATAAATATATGTTTATTTGTTGCACAGGTCTGGACACCATGTACACCAAGTCTGATGCCTCTTAGTCACTGAACATGGCTGAAGAATTGGTCAGCACACATTGAAGACACAACTGCTGCAGATGAGGTGCTAGGAACTTCTGGATGTATGGCAGCAAAGGTTGCTGCAGCAGGGGCTCTAGAAAGGCTCATTAAAATCTTCAGATTCTGCCCCAGCTCAACTACTGCATGGAGAAAGAGAACATGCCTGGGATCCTGGGCTTGTGGCAAAGTGTGTTTGCTATACTGCCAGTGGCAGAAATGATCTTTCTTGACTCCTTACCAAATGTAAGCCAGCACTGTATCCTGGCAGCAAGGAAGGACAACAGACTCCTGGGTGAGGAGAAAAACAGCCAGGAGATCAAAGGATTCTTCTATTGATAGAAGGATTCCCTTCTATTCACCAGTCCCTAGGCTGTATCAAGACTACTGTGCAAGCTTAGTATCCACCAGGAAAGATATCAAAATCCAGAATGAGTTGAGCACGGGTCACTACAGAGGCTGAGGGCTAGAGCACCTGAGGTACTGAGGTGTGTTCAGCTTGCAGCAAAGACATCTTGTGGGGGGAACACTTAGAGCAGCCTCCCAGTACCTACAGCTACCAATAAGGTGATACTCTTCAGTGGTGTGTGGTGGAAGGAGGAAAGACAGTGGGCAAAAGCGAAATAAAAGAGGTTCAAGACTGGGTTATAAGGAAAGTGTCTTCCCTGCCATGAGAAGAGGCAGTTAATGGAGCAGGTTTATCCAGACAGGTTGCACAGCTGGCATCCTCTGAAGTTTTCAAGACGCAGCTGGTCAAAGGCCTGAGCAGCTTGGTCTGATTCCATACTTGGCTCTGCTTTGAGCAGGAGGTTAGATTAAAGACCTGCTAAGGTTTTTCTTCACCTGAATGACTTTACACTGTGACCTTTGCTGTACTATATACAACTACAAGTAATATAGCTTGTCATAAAGTTAATAAGATACTCTTTAAATTCCTTCCAAGTAACTAATATTGTAAAATAATGTGCAAAAAACTCCCCAAAACCAATAAACAGTGCAAAAACCAGTGTGGCCTACTGAAGGAGCTCCATGGGGTGATATTTGCTGGCATCATTTGCACAAGTAGCTTCTTTTTTTCAGGTCCTCCCTCCTGTAATCACTTGTGCCTAAATGGTGAGAGTCTCTTTTCTTGTTTCGATGAGTTTTTGAGCAGATTCATAAAGACAAGTCAAAAACTGTTCTCAAAGATTTGCCATGCATCTCCTGCTGACTACAGCAAGATCTGCAGCCATGTCTTCAGGGGAAGATTTGAGACAGAAATTCTTTGCTGTTCTTCTGCACCACATATGCATCCAAGATTCAGGTTGAATTTGGAGAAAAAAAGCAAGAGAGCTCTCCATTGTCTCCACGTGAATGCAACCTCCTTTTATGAATGTAGCCTGCCAGAGCAGGCAGCTGGAGGTGACATCACAGTGGAGGAAGCTTCTGGATTATGTCTTGGGCTATCTACAGAGGAGTCTTCTGATACATATGTGACTACTAGAAAAACTTATAAAGTTGTCACTAATAACCAGCTGTGTCCTGGCAAGGCAGCAGGACCCCAGGCATTCATGTTCTCAAACCTCATTCTTGTCTGCATTGTCAGAAGCAACTTTTGAGGACTTTTAACATTTCCTACCCTGTTAAGTGTTTACCTCTAATTATAAATTAGTTCTGACTCTACACAGATATAACTAGAAAGCACAATATCAGAACTAAAAATGTACTATGTGTCTCTTCAAAATCTTGAATGAAGAAAGCAAAAGCACGCAGAAAGCTTAAATGGAATAGATAAGTGGCCAGATAAAACCAAAGCTACACTGTATTCTAATATTAAGCTAAATTTTGACTCAAACAGACTCAGGTGCTCCTGAGATCCCATCCTAGCGGCTCATATTTCATCCTCTGGTGTTTTAGGACCTTTATGGGCTACTGGTGATTCAGTTGGCAAATATCTAATTAATTTCAGAAAACATTATGTGATAGATTAGGGGTCTCTTGTTCATCAAACCGAGGGTAACATTATAAGATTTGATAGGTGTTTAAGAGCCATTTTTGTGCAGCATAGTCAGCAATAGTGTGACTGACAGTTTGTGCAACTAAACCACAAAGTTAAGTTAAGTAAAAAGTATCCAACTGCAAAGATAAAAGTAGCTACCAACATTTGTGTATTGTGTTTTTGCAATTGTCTATTGTACCTTTGTAATCATAAACAGCAAGATTATTACAACTCAGCAAAACACCGAAAAAAAAGAAGAAACCTTCCTCAAACAACCACCAGAAAGCAAATTAAAACCCCCTAACAACACACCGCGCAAACGCAGAATACTGAGCAAACCGCCAATAAAAATAGTTAAAAACACATAAAACTGAGTGAACTGAGTGGGAGGATGTTAACCATTAGCGAAATGAACTCCCCAGTCAAACCCAGCACTGTATTTTTACTTACTACTGCTTACTCTAATTAATAAATTCTATAAATTAACAAAAACTAAACCAAATTATTCACATCAATTTATAACA
>VWZP01001129.1:7408-34463 GCA_013396995.1 Dicaeum eximium
TTAGGGGATCTCCTGGGATCCTCCCTGTGATATCTGATGCCTTAGGGGATCTCCTGGGAATCCTCAGTGTCATTATCTGATGTGTTAGGGGATCTCCTGGGATCCTCAGTGTCATTAACTGATGCCTTAGGGGATCTCCTGGGAATCCTCAGTGTCATTATCTGATGCCTTAGGGGATCTCCTGGGATCCTCCCTGTGATTATGTGATGCCTTAGGGGATCTCCTGTGATTAGGGAATCCTCAGTGTGGTTATCCGACAGGCTGTTGGGTTCCAGAGCCTCTGGAAGCAAAGAAGCGTGTGTGCCTGTGGGTCTGGATGGAAATGAGCACCCCTGAGAAAGCCCGAGGCTGTGAAACCTTAATGCGCCTGTCCAGGCTGCAGGAGTGACCCTGGAGTCACACTGGGAGGGACAGCAGCAGCCCCCAGCTCAGAGGTGGCAGGGAGAGGATTTGGGATGGAAGGATGTGCATGGGGGTAACCCAAGAGCAGGTACCTGTGCTAGCAGAACTGTAAAATCTGATGGGTTTGTGTATTATTGCTGCTTGTGGGGTTTATTGTTTAACACAGGAAGTGTCGGATTGATTGAAGTTTCTGTTCTGGCAGGCACAAAGGAATCCCATTGTTTGTATGTTCTTGTGGCACTTCACACAAGTTAAAACTCCCACAAGAGGCACAAGGATCTCGGGAAGTGCTAACTCACACTTAGGAGTTAATTTCTGCAGAATGTTGAGCTTTCCTACAAATTACAAAATGTTTGACTCCGAGTTTTGCCACCTTTCCTTTGGGACCCCCCTTGGGTGTGTTCCCTTGAAATCCCACCCTGCCCTGGGCGTGCTGTTGTGTGTATTTGCATTTCTACAGAGCAAGCTGCATTTCTACAGACTTTGAATACGATTAATTCAAAGTTGAGATGTGTTAAAAGGAAATTCAGCTTTTTTTGTTGTTTGTTTGTTTGCCTGGTTCCTGGTGTGTTACCAAGTGTCTGTATTAGCAAAGCTGCCAGGGGTTAATTTGCACTGACAGCCTAATAATCATGTCCAACGCCATCGTGTTGGGTTTTCATAGTGCTGCTTCGGTCAGCGAGAGCAGAGGAAGGAGGGCTTGAGAGACAGCATGGGTCTTGGGAGAAAAGAAAAATGGGGGGAAGCACTTCAGACATGGCCCTCTGCATTTTCAGCTGTCAGGCTGCTTAAAAGAATCTCTTTTTCATCCAGGCTCTGGCTCTGAGATGTAACCCTTCATTTCCAAAGTGCCACGAGAGTGAGCACTTTGTACAAGACAGACGGGCTCATTAGGGGGAATATGTGGCACTTCCCAAAATGTGGAGCTTGCTTCCTCACCTCCCTGATTAGTATGTTTAAATAGTTGTGGATCATGAATCAAAACTTGGTTTTGCAGATAAAAGAGTGTCTGACAGACCAGACCACAAAGTCATGCTTAGTGTTCCTTTCACCCCAGGAGTGCTGGAGAAGAAATTCAGCCCTACAGGTGCTCACTGAGGCAAAAATTATTATTTAATATGAGGCAAAAGTTATTACTGACCAGCCTAAGGGGTTCCTTATCACATGTTGGACATCTGTGGGTCCTGTTTTGAGGAAACTGAATTTTCCTGTGGGTTTCAGGGCTGCAAGCTTCCCCATAGCTGTTAAAAAATGAGGTGCTGTGATGGTGGCTGCTGGAGTCACCGAGTCCCTCGCTGTGCCTGCTCTCTGCAGGCTGTACGGATACCTCCAGTAGCAACACAAATATTTTTCTGCTTGAGGTTATGTCTAGCTTAGAAAAAGCCCTGATTGCGCTGAGAGTTCTTCCTGTGGAAAGGAAACACCAGCCCACAGTTGGAGCCTGTCACTTAGGAACGGGCCCAAATTTAGTCCTGTGGAAAGTAATGAGGATATTCACAGGTTTTAGGCTACTTTTTATTCCTCTGGATTCCAGACATCCGTGAGAGGCCACATGAGCAGCAGCTTCTGATTTTCCCTTCTCTATCAGCCTGATTACAGGTTTCCAGTGGAAAGGAATGACAAAGCCATTTTTTGGTATGTACTCAGTCACTGTTGGCTGTGTGATGGTGACTATGGACAATGTACAATGGGTAATACTGGTTTTTGAGGCAGGAGATGATAAAAGGCTGGTGTTAAAGCTGTAATTAATTTGTGAAGGGAGCAGAGCTGGCCCGAGCAGAGGCTCAGGGCAGACACAAGAAAGAGCAGGCAGTGTGTGACAAGTCAGCTGTGGGGACAGGAGTGTCACAGCCCCGCAGGTGACGTCCCAGTAGTGTGCAAGGAGGTGGCTTTGGGTCCTTGGGACAGGGCTTTGGTTTGTGGGGGCTCCTGCTGTCCTCAGGATCCATGAGAGTGGCGATTCCAGATGGAAGGAGCACCAGGACCTCGGGGGTCAGGTCCCTCGGGGCTGGGCTGGGTGGCACTGCCCTCCCCAGGAGCTCCCCAGAGCCTTTCCTGGTGGCACTGCCCTCCCCAGGAGCTCTCTAGAACCTTTCCTGGTGGCACTGCCCTCCCCAGAGCCTTTCCTGGTGGCTGTCAGTGCCCTAAGCCAGGCTGTTCAGAGCCCTGGGCAGGGTTTTGCAGGTGACAGTCCAGCCTGGGCACAACACGTGAGGATGATGTGTAACCTCCCTTTTCCAGACTCAGGGGCTCTGCTGAAGAATTTTTCTCTTATCTGAGACAATGCTACTGTAATTTGTACCGGGCAGAAATATTGGGAGAGCTGAATGAAGATTTTATCAGCTGGTTGTAGAGAGTGACAGCTGGTTAATGTTAATATCTTCTGAAAGATCTTTAAAGAAATCTTGAATGGTTGTGCAGAAATTAATAAGCCTCATCCCCCTGTGTGTGACTGAAGTGGGGCTGTGCTGTCATCTCCAGCCTGCATTCTTTAATTTTCCTAGCATCGGGTGATGGGCTCCCTGTCCATTGCTATGGTAACTGCTGCTTTATTTCTTACTCAAAGAAAACATTGACATAAACCCCACCACAACGTGTCCCTTTTATTCACTGTGCACACCTAATGGATGCCAGAGCTGTGCAAATTTGCCATGATTGTGCTGGGTGGAGAGCACTAAACTGCAGGGCTCCTGCCCTGGTGTGCAACTGGTGTCACCTTTTAGCACACTCAGAATTTTCTGTGTCAGCTGCTTCAGCTCTGCTTTTATTCCTGCCCGTGTTTAATTAGATTTCAGGTACTTCAGGGTGGAAGCAGTCCCTGGCTGGGTGTTGGGAGTGCTGGGGGGGAATGGGATCTGACAGCAGATGAGGTGTGTGAACTTTGGTTTTGCTCTTGAACGGCTCCATTTGGAAGTGGAACTGATCCCATGAACTTCTGGCAGTTGTTCAAAATCCCTCCCAACCTTTTTGTGAGCACTAATGAAGGGAGCAGCAGTTCTTTCCCTGTGTTAAAACTTCTGTTTTGTTGCCTTAAAACCCCCAAAAGTCTCATGAAAAGCCCTACAAAACTGCAGTAGCCTGAGTCCCCTCCACGAGGCTCTGCTCCCCAGTTCCTCCAGGCTGCTGCTCTCGGATCCTCTGGGAGTGATGCAGATGCAGAATGAAGTGTGAGCAGCTCCTGCCAGCACGGGCAGCTTGCTGGGAGTCCCCACACCCCTGTGACAGGGACAGCTCCGAGGTCTGCCTCTTTGAAAGGAAAAATTCTCCTGGAAAAAGTCTTCCTGCAAGTGTTCGCTAGGGTTTTCCCTGCTCCCTATCACAATTATCTAATAAATGTGGCAATTATCTTTTAATTTTAGAGTAAAAAAAAGAAAAATAATTTAAAAATCTAATCATTATCTACAAGAAGAGGCTTGCATGTTCTGTGTTACATTCTGTGTGATTTTAGATGGAACCTCATTAAACATCTTCCCAGCCCTCTTAGGTTCACCTCTGTTAACTCTTCCAGGGGTTTCCCAGGGGAAAATGGCTCACTAACATCAAGCAGGGTTTAGTCTGGCAGAGCATTTTACTGGAGTGCTGACATGAAAGATGCAGCGTTTGGGGCTGTGAGCCCCAGCTCTGCACGAGGCTTTCCTGCAGAGCTGTGTCCTCGTGTGCAGGGATTCTGAACCAGGGCTGTGCCTGCTCTAATGCTTCACCCTGCACGTGGGAATGTGCTGGCACTGCAGGGAAAAGCATGGGGGGTCTCAGGGAGAACTGAAAGTTCAGTGAAAATTGTTGGGGGGTCTGAGTAAGAATTGAAAATTCAGTAAAAATCGTTGGAAGGGGTCGAAGTGCTCACCCTGTTGATAGGGTGGTGCTTCTGTGCTTCTGCAGGGTTTTGTATCAATTTTCTATCAATTTTTATTTCAATCCTGCTGCAGTTTGCTGTGGTTTAAATATGACTGGTTGTGCTTTGGGCACACTCCTTTTCCCGTGGCAGTAAAAGCAGGAGCAGAAGGAGTCTGCTCCTTTTGGGGATGCCCTGCCCTGCCCAGGAGATGAGTTAGGTGGGAGCCCCTCTCTTGTTCTCATGTCCCAGCAGCTCTGCTCTCATCTCCCCAGGGAGGGTGAGTCAGGCCAGATCTCAGCTGGATGCAGCAGCAGTTCCAGGGAATGGTCCAGAACTCCCTGTTCCAGGAGGCTGTGCTTGTTCCCAAAGGCAGGGGCTGTCCTGTTGTGCTGTGTAATTCTGTCTGCTGCTCATTCCTGCCACGTGTTCTTACCTAAGTCCTGCCTGTCCAGGGAGGAACTGGAACAGATTCATGGCAAAAGCAGGTGAAACATCCACGTGTCCTTGTCTGCTCAATAAAAACCATCTAAAAGGATAAGGAATGTCACTTTGGTAATTATTTAAATGGTGCTTAAGGGGCCTCGTGGCCTGGTTATGTTTTCTCTGTGATTTGCCTTTTCACCAAATATTCAACTTGTTTCAGCAACATGAGAGAAAAGGGGGGGAAAGGCACGAGGATTGTGGTAATTGAGTCCTTCAAAATGTAAGAAAATTAGTTGTATTGAAATTCACAACTGCCGGTGTGAAATGTACTCAAGTGTTTGTTTAATGGATAACTGGTTTTGCCTTTTATTTGTCTTTTCCAGAAACATAAAAAGGATAGAAAAGTGAGGAACACAAATTGAGTCTAACTCAATCTGAGCATGTTCTTAGTATCTGAAAGGAAAAAAAAAGGAGCAGCTATTGTCTGTGTTATATTAGAGTTTCATTATTCAGAGCAGAAAGAGCCATGTGTGGGAATTCATTTCAGATGGGTATTTTGGAGAAAATTGGAATCTGGATTGATTTTTATAGGAAATTCTTAAAATTTGGCCATTTATGCTTTTTTACATCATCCTCGTGTGTTTCTAAGGCTTGAAGCAGCCTTAGAGAAAAGTTTCCTGTAAGATTCCAAATGAGTGGTGCTGACCTGGTGGGTGAAGCTGATTGTGCTTAATAGTCAGACTTCTTTTTTTCCCCAATTTTCATTTCAATTAAGTTTTTTATTCTGATACAGGTAAATTTATGTAAGTGAATAAGTTGGTTGCACTAGAACTTGAGGCTTATCCCTTCCCCTAAGTGTGTGGTTTAGTGTCCAAAATCCAGTGCATTCTTTTGTAGAGCCAAGAGGACTCTTGTTTTCTTGTTGGAGTTGGCTCTTCTTGCTTAACCTGGAGCTGTGCCAAAAACATGAATATTCATGACACTGTTAAACAAGATTTTTATTGAAAACAAAAAATGGATCTGAAGCTTTCATTTGTCATTCTGAACTCAGCTGGTGAAAGCCCTGTGAACAGGCACATTTATCAGGGAGGTTTTCCTGGGGTTTTCTGCTTATTGAGTGAAAATTTGTTAGAGACCAAGAGCATCTCACTGGGCAGTGAGCCTACTGTTAAGATATTTTGATATGAATATAATAGAGATGAAATAGATAAATTAAAATGTGTTATTTTATATGTTTGAAGTGCTTTGACAAGTGCTGAGCCTCAAGGAGGGCGGTGCCAGCAGAGGACAGACCCAGCAGAGCTACCAAAATCCAGTGCTCCTTTTCCCAGGGCTGCTGATGTTTTCCCATCCTGGCTGCCCAAGCAGGGATTGATTCCCTGCCATTCCCAAGCCTTTCCTTGGGTGTGCATTCCCCAGGCTCAGAGCTGGGTCTGAGTCCCTGTGCCGTGCCTGAGTAAGAGACATTTGTTTCCCAAGGGTGGAAGGGGAGAGGGAGAGGATGAGCAATAGGAAAGGTTTCTCTGCAGCCTCTGGCCTGTACAGGAAATTAAACAGGCTTAGCTTTTAGATGGCACATGGAGCTGATTTGAGAGGTCCTCCCTCTTTTATTTTGCAAGGTGAAATCCTCATGAGAGCTGTCTGTCTCACCCTGCAAAGCAGACTAGCCAGGATTTTTCCTTCCCTGTTTGTTACCCAGAAGAACAGTACCCAGAGATGGGTAGGAATTACTCATTTAAAAAGAACAGTACCCAGAGATTGGGTAGGAATTACTTATTTAAGAAGAACAGTACCCAGAGATTGGTAGGAATTACTCATTTAAAAAGAACAGTACCCAGAGATTGGTAGGAATTACTCATTTAAAAAGAACAGTACCCAGAGATTGGTAGGAATTACTTATTTAAGAAAAACAGTACCCAGAGATTGGTAGGAATTACTGATTTAAATTCCCATTCAGTCCTGCTTTGACAACCTGTTACCCAATGTGTTAGGTTGGGTGGTGTTCATTTCTAAGCCAACAGGAATGTTGTGAACTGCCCAAAAGTTGTGTAAACCGAAGTGAAACAAGGTTTTTCTTCAGATGTCTTAAACAATTCTCCTTCTAGCTGGAGGAGGAAGGCAAGAGCTAATTCCACACAAATTGCCTGGGGAGAAAAGGGCATCAATGAGTGCGAGAAGAGAGGATATAACAGGGCAGGAGATCACAGGCAATTCCCCAGTGAATCCTGATTCCCTCTGCACTGAGCTATTGCCACCTGCACTGTTTTTTCCCAGCTGCAGTGATGGCAGTGCAGAGTTTTCCTGCAGGACTATTGCAAAGGCTTGGGGCATCCCTGGAGCAGCTGTGGCCAAGGAGGGAGGAGTTTGAAGATTTGGAAACCGGGGGGGCTCTCAGGGTA
Organism: Dicaeum eximium; assembly: GCA_013396995.1. Classification (NCBI taxonomy): domain Eukaryota; kingdom Metazoa; phylum Chordata; class Aves; order Passeriformes; family Dicaeidae; genus Dicaeum; species Dicaeum eximium. Next base: position 14,468 of record VWZP01001129.1, read on the forward strand.
GAGCTGTGGGAAAGCATTGCTGTAACAACAAATTTGCTCTTAAAGAGGGGAAAGTATGTAACACCATCAAAGGGGGACGAGGGTTCAAAGGGAAACACATGTCTGAAACACACGGGTCAAGTTTATTTGGAAGGAAAATTTGTTTGCTTTTGATTCTTTATAACATTTCCCATAGAGACCAGCAAATATAGCTGCCACATTTTTGGCAAAGGGTGTCTTACCCTAAACCTGAAACACTTAAATACACATACTTACATAAATATGGTCTCTATTAGTTTCAGCTGTGGGACTTCTAATTCCTGCCTTTTGTGGGTTTTTTTGTTTTGTTTTGTTTTCCTCTATTGGCTGTATTTGGAGCTTTAAAAGGGCTTGGCAGTAAAGGATGTTGTTACTGCTTTTTTAGAAAGAGAAAGAAGGACAAGGTGATGGAGAGAGATGTTTGTCAGGGGTTCTGGTGTGTGAGCAAAGGTCTGCAGGGGTGGACACTGGTGATGGCCTGTGCTATAAAACCTTCCTGTGGGGTGCAGTGGGCCTGAAACCACCCGAGGTTTGTGGTTATTGAGAGTGGTTATTAAAACTGGTTGGCTCTTACAAAAAACATGTGGCTAGCCATAACTCAGGAATCTTCTCTGGCTGTGCTTTACAAAAAACACCCTTTGGCAGAGTTGAAATTTGAAGCAGGAATAGGATGAAGTCAAATCAGCCCCTAATCACAGAACCATTCTGGTCCCAGAGCCTTCCCTGGGCTGGAATAAAGCAGTTTTTCCTGTTCTTTGTTCCCCAAATGGTGCTCCCAATCCCCCACCACTCTCTTTGATTCGGTTCCCTTTGTTTATTTTTAAATAAGCATATGGCACACTCTCACTGATGTCAGTGGGAGCTTCAGCACCTTCAGGATGAGTGGGGATCAATAAAGGAGCTCCTGAGAGCTGGCCAGGTTTATATCCCACTCTCCCTAGCGCAGGGTGGTTGGAAAAGCAAACAATTCAGTGAGACCTAATCAAGTTAAGTGCATTTCAAACACCCATGGGGGCTGTCATCAAGGGATTGCATGAGCAGGATTGACAGAAACCTTTCAGAGCCTCGGTGCAAGAGGTGAGCAAGCTCCTGGCTCAGGCAGAGCCTCCCACCTGCAGGGTTTTCTGATCCTGGGGCTTTCTGAGATCAGTGTTTGTGTGCAGATACACAGATACACGTGTGAGGGGGTTTGGCAGTGCCAGACTCCTGATGGGTGTGCACAAATCTGATTCCTGTTGTTCAGGCAGGTCCCTTTGGGATCACAGGGTCACACACTGCCTTGGGTTGGAAGGGACCTCAAAGCTCATCCAGCCCAAGCCCCTGCTCTGGGCAGGGACACCTTCCCCTGTCCCTGGTGGCTCTCAGCACGTTGTCCAGCACGTGGGACTGGATTTAGGCTAGGATTAGGGCTTATGGGTCAAGGCTTTTGCCTTCTCCTCCGTGCAGTGCTGCTCTTGCCTTTTTGTGTACATTGCAATATTTGTGAGGGCTGAAACAAGAGATGGCAGTGACAAACACGGGCACAATGGCCAGGCTGGGCTTGGCTTGGTTTCCTTGCTCTCTCCAGCCCAAAAACCAGGGAGGGAGAGGAGGAGCAGGGGATTTGGCTGTTGGCCAGTTTGCTGAGGGGTTTGCAGAGAGCAGGCATCTGCCCCCAAGGATGGATGGCGGCAGAACTCTGAGCATGAGGGGCCAGGGGCAGCTCTCGGGACACGACAGCTCTGTCCTGCCCAGCTCAGCTCTGTCCAGCTCTGCCCTGCTCAGCCTAGCTCTGTCCTGCCCAGCTCTGTCCAGCTCTGCCCTGCTCAGCCTAGCTCTGTCCTGCCCAGCTCAGCTCTGTCCAGCTCTGCCCAGCTCAGCCTAGCTCTGTCCTGCCCAGCTCTGTCCAGCTCAGCCCTGCCCAGCTCAGCNCCCAGCCCAGCCCAGCCCAGCCCAGCCCAGCTCAGCCCAGCCCAGCCCTGCCCTCCCTCAGGTGATGAACTGCCTGAATGCCCCTGTCTGACTCCTGACAGTGCCTGGGTGTCAGGTATTAAATGACTTAATCAAGTTAAACCAGGAGTGCACCCACAGCAGGGCTGTGCTGTGTGTCCTAAAGTCTAATTCTGTTCTTTTTGCAGGGCTATATCCGTGATTCTGGTGACTGATAAGGCAGTAAATATGCACAGATTGTGTTTTACACACATTGAGATAAAAATCTCTTCCACTGCTGGGCTTCTTCACCCAGAAGGAACATGTTCTTTAAATATTTCTTCACAGCTAAACTCAAGCTGAAAGGTTCAGTCATCTGCCACAGAGGCAATCTTGGTGTGCAGAGCTCTTTTCTGCATTATTGAACTTGGTGGGTGCTTTGGTCCTACAAACCTTAAAGTCTCCTGAGCCCTGAGTCCCAAATGGCTCAGGTATTTCTGTGCTAGAGATTTTTGTTACACTGAATAGCATCAGTTTTCCTCCTAGGAGTGAATCTGCTCTTTGGGTTGCTTAGAGTTGGGTCTCCATTCACTTCAGATACATCTTGATATCATAACAATGATAAAATTTCGTGTTGTCAGTATTGGGTTCTGGCCTTAGAGCTGAGGACAGAGTTAAGGAAATTCATTCCTGCTAACACAGGGATATTAAGAGATTCTGAGCTACCTCTAAGAGTGATGATAAAGAGGCTGAAACATTCTAATGAGCCTTTTCTACTGCTCTGACTTCTCTCCAGCTACACCTAGATTTTACTTAGGAAATAGAATTTCCATAATAATTTAAAATCTGTCAGACTCCCTTCCCAGTCCTGTTCTGACTGTGTTTCACAGCACACCTGAAGGATGGTCTTTTTTAAGGACAGCCCAGGATAAAAATAGCATCTTTCTCACAGAAGAGGGTGAAAGAGTTTTCACAGGCCCTGCCAACAGCGTTCCTGGCTCCGAGCATTTCTATTTATCCTGCTTTTCTAAAAGCACTGAATTCACTTTCAAGTTTGAAAGCATTTAAAGAAAAAGCATAAATTGGAGATCCAGATTTGATGGTGCACTTGAAAGATGCAGCAGGCATTAAAGTTCCATCTCGTGTTTGAGTTGCTCTCAGTGTCGAGCAGCGAGATGCCAAATCCTGAGCTCCTGGCAGCTCCCGTTTGCCTGGCAAAGCAGCCCCATCATCATTAATGTGGCCAGGCTTTTTGGGGAGGAAAATATTGATGGGATCTGCAGAGCCCACAGAACGAGCCAGAGCGAACGAGCTCTGCCAGGCTGGGCTCTGCACATTAGGGACATGTGGCTGCTGTGGCTGCTGCTGGCACCGTCCTTGTGGTCCCTGCATTGTGTCCCTGCCATCCTCGGGGTGCCAGGTGCCACTCCCAGGTGCTGCTCCCACTCCCAGGTGCTGCTCCCACTCCCAGGTGTGGCAGGAGGGACCAGCAGGAGCTGCTGCTGCCCCTGCAGGTGAGCTCAGGGTGTGTTGTGAGCTCAGGTGAGCGTTGTGAGCTCAGGTGAGCAGCTGCAGCTCAGATCAGCAGGGACACCGAGCTGTGGCAGTACCTCCCTGTCCCCTCTCTCTGTGTTATATGAGCTCTTCACACAAATAGTTTGGAGTTTCTCATTATCCCAACTTCTTGTAGAAGTTCTGCAGCCAAACCAATGTACAAATCTGCTCTAAATGTGGAGTAATCCTGCTAAAATCACCATGGAAGAGAAGGGAATTTAACCAGTGTATCCAGATTAAATAAATCCTGCTGGAAAGACAACATTTCAGTTTTTGTGTTGATTACTTCAGTGTTTTACTTTTAAAAACCTGTCTGTAGGAGAAATAATACTGTAGGGTACTTTATTTATTTTTATTCTCATGCAGAACAGCTAGTGAAAAGCCGGGTTAAAGGCTGCCCAAAATCACAAATGATTGTTTGTTTTTAAAAATGGTGTTTACCTCACTGGAAAGACATTGACATATGGGAATGGGAAATGATGGGAGATGTAAACAGAAACATCCTTCATTGTCAGGGCAGCTTCACTGTTCAATCAGCACTGGCTCCTTCTCATTAAGTGGTGTCACTTAATTACAGCTCCAGGTGAAACAAAATGATTTGCAGTAACCATGTCAATTTAATTAGCTTGATAGAAACATAAACCTTTTGTTTTTTCCTCATTGCATAATGCATGGCCGTGACCTCTTTAAGTGTATTTACTTTTATTGACATCTTAATTGGCCGCCCATGCAGGGCTGCTGTGTGCAGGGATTTTCAAGGCAGCAAAGCACAAATGGCTGTGTCACTCACAGCAGGAGCCACGGCACATCAGGCTCTTGGCCCCTTCCTGCTCCTCTCCCAAGGGGTAAAAGCATCCTTACAACCCTGTGGTGTGAATAGCACAGGGAGAGAGGACACTTGTGTGTTTGAGCAGGGCCCTCTCTGATCACTGCGGGGGACAAATGGCAGAGCACCCCCAGAGCAGCTCTCAGAGGATGCTCCAGGCCTGTTTATCTCCCTTTTAAAATCAGACATGCTTAAGGGGAGTCTAGAACCAGAGCATCTTTCCCTCATCTCCGACTTCTTCCCGTGTTGCAGTTTGTAGATACTTTTGTGAAGTCTTTCAGGGTCATAAATGATTTCTCACTTTCTATATATGTAATTTTTATTTTCTCATTATTTAAACCATTTTTCCTGTTCTTACCCTGGACAGTGGAAGTTAGTTCCTGTCATTCTCTGTGGATGGTTGATAGCTGCAGGTTTTTCTGATTAACTAACCATGGATAAGTTTTTCAGAAGATCCCCTCTGAGGTGCCTGAAGAGAGGTTATAAGGTATCCAAACAGAATGAGTGTCCCTATCTGCTTAGAACTGGATCTTTGCTAAACATCCTCTGGGTGTTTAACTGCTGCAATACCTTTAAAAATTTATTAGGTAAAAAATAAAGGTATTTAAAATACCCTTAGTTAAAAGGGTAGGTCTTGGAGTGATTTGTGAAGGAGCTGCACATCTTGCAAAATTGCTACTGAAACAACAGTAACTCAGAGCCCAGAACTCAAACCTGCTTCTCTGTCTTTACCAGGATGATGAAGATTGAAAATTAAGTTAGGCCTTTTTCTCACTCATTGGAAAAATTGCTTTCCTTCTGTGAGCAATAGAATTTTGTACCATGCCCCAAATGGTCAGTGCTGTTCCTCTGCCTAGAACTAATTCTCACTTTGCCCAGAAGTCATTTGAAAAGCTCTTCTTAAAATTTTTTTAAAGCAGGAATATGCTGTGAAATGTCACTGCAAAAACAGAAGACAGAAGCAAGTGGAAATTCACAGCAGAAATGACAGATGTGGGAGAGACCAACCTGCACGTTACCACCAGTGCTTCTAATTATAGACCAGCAAAAGGAAAACTGGAGCTGAATTTTGCCAACATTCAGCCTACAACAGCCAGTCTGTGATTAGTCAAATCATCAGGATATAAACAGAAATAATTCAATCATCAAGGCAGAAACCCCATCTGCAGGGGGTGTAAAAGATGACACAAGTGCTGCCTTTCAGAAGGACAGAGCAGGATCCTGTGTAACTTCTGAATCCAGCAGAAAAGCTTCATGTACTGCAAAGTGTAACTGTACAATTTCTACCGTGGCTGCAAACACAATCAGAACTTGATTTTATGGCAACGTCCTGGCAACCAAAGCATTTGGCCTGTGAAGCTGATGTTTTCAGACTGGTGAAGTCTCAGCTAGAAATTAATGTGTCTAAAGACCAGTTTTTGTTTCACAGAGCACAGATAATATGAAAATTTGATTAGTTCGTACTCCATCAACATAAAAGATATGAGGTATGAATATTCCATTAACAGCTTTGAACGGAACAAATGGCTGTGCCTGCTCGGTTGCAAACACTGGATTGCACAGCCACAGAGAGAGAGCTCCTCTGTTTGTAACAAAGGCTGATACATAATGCCAGCTTCAAGTATTTATCATTTTGCAATAGCACTGCTAGGACAGTTCATGGTCTGCTACAGAAGCAAAAAAAAAAAAAAAAAAAAAAAAAAAAAAGAGGCTGGGGTTATAAATGAGAACAGAAAATTTAAAAAAAGTCTGAACGCTCTCTGCTTTATGATTTTCATGAATATAATGAGAGATGGGTGGGCCATTGGAATAGATAAGTGATGTATGATGGAAGTACAGAGAGCAAGAGGTTTTTCCTCTGAGCTTTTAAAATGCCCAGTTCTTGTGATAGAGGCTGATTTTTAGGTGAAGTGCAATCTAAGCCCTCAGTGTCTACGGTGGATTAAAAACTCCTTCTTGCTCCTTTTCAGTGGTAATGTTTTAATGTCATTTTGTGTTTGGTACCTCAGATCTTTTATCTTCTCAAAATCCCTTCTGCAGCTGCAATTCTAGAAGCAGTTCTGCTCTTGCCTCCAGTCCCATTTCCATCAAATGCTGTGTGGCTCCCTCTTTCCACTTATGGAAAAAACTCCATTGTTGTGGTGTTTATAGCTCTGGATTATTAGCTGAGTTTGGCTGAAATTCTTGGCAAAATGATGTGTTCAGTGAAGAGTACAACTTTGAGGCAGCCAAAGAAATTAATATGTCAAAATTTAATTTAAGAAAGAGCTGAACAACCTGAAAATGAAACAGAGCCTTTCAATTTATGAAAAAAAAAATCATTTCATCCAGTAACATTTTTTTCCTGCCTTCTGGTAAACAGCAAGCCCCAAAACCATTTTATGTTGACAGTAATAATTTTAGTTAGTGGTTTAGTCTGACCAGCAACCCCCAAATCAATTACTCACCAAGCTCTTTTTCTGAGCTTTTACTTTTTAATATCCTTTAAAAATGCGGGGAGTTCTTTTCACGGTTTGCAGCATCCTCGCGGGGCAGGCAGCGTTTCTGCAGTTGTGCTCCTGCTGATCCCACACTGTAGGAATCTCCCTGTGCTGAGGCTTTTCCCAGGTCACTTCTTGTGGCAAAGAGCTTCCAGGGGCAGGGGAAACCAGCTGTGCTCAGGTGGGAGAGACGAGATTCCCAAAATCCTCACCAGGGCCAGCCAAGGCTGCTCATTCCGTGTTGAGCCCTCGAGGGAGGGTGAGGGCACCTCTGCAGGGTGATGTGCAGCTGGGATTTGGCCCTGAGGTCACCCACAGCAGGGTGTTTGTGTATTTCCTACAAAGGTGGGACCATGCAAGCAGTCTGTAAGAGAATCTTCTTGATCCAGCCGTTTTTATTTCAACAAAGTTACGCTGGCAAAATCTCCACAAAATTTCTCTTTGAGCCTTCAGGTCAATGTCATCTTATTTATGTATTTTACACATGGATTTTCTTCTTTTGGAAGGCAGGAGAAGTCTCTGCTGTTTTGTGTCGTGGCCACGCTTGAGCCAGTGATGCCATCCCTTAATCATATTACCAGACTGGCACAAAGGAGAAGGAAAAACGTAATGCAGGCTTTTGGATGAGAGTCCTGAGATGGAGATAAAGCATTTCCTGGCTTTACTCCTTTCCAAGGGGAAAATATGCTTTTATCAGCTTTGAAGGTCAGGCAGTAAAATCAGAGGTTAAACAGTTTCGCTTTAGTTTTGGATGCAGAATTAAAAATTCCTATTCAAGGGCTGGATTGAGCAGCACACACAGTCACTTGTGCCTTTTTATGGATCTGAGCACTGGAGCACAGCTCCAGAGATGAAATCACAGAATCACAGAATGGTTTGGGTTTGGATTTGGGTTTGGATTTGGGTTTGGAAGGGACCTCAGCTCCTCTCAGCTGGGACCTCTCCTTTGAAAGCCACAAGTTCAGGCCAAATCCTAAACAAGCAAAGCCCTGAAAATACAGCAGGTTTGTTGCTTTCCACATTGGGTTTCTGTCCACTTAGAACTGATCAAAAGTCAAGCACTGTCTGTCCAATGACAGCAAGGCTTAGAAATGGATTTCTAAAATTCCCGTTGGTATTCTGGTGTATTTATAGAGCGTTTGCTGTGCATTGAGGGAGACACAAGACACTGCAAGTACTGATCACTGTGACTCAGCAATGCTGCCCATAATCTTCTGCCTTCCTACAGAAATGACAAAATCTCCTCCTAAGTTTTTGTCTAAGCAGCAGTTGTGGCCCTGAGGAGCAGCAGCTACAACTGCAAATAAAGCACCATTGAGAATAATTTGTGGTTTTTTATAGAAAGCTTTCTCCAGGAGGTTCCCCGCACTCCTCAGGAGGTGAGGGGTTTACTGTATTCCCCCTTTTCCTGATGTTCCCTGTGCTGTGCTGGTTTTTATGCTCAGGCAGGGGAATGCCTCATCACCCAATAATGTCTCTCCAGTGGCCCCTCCAGCTGCTGCCCAGTTGCCAAACAAACACAGCTTTTTAGCAGCATCCAGATAGATGCTTCTGTTATGCCCATTTTTCGTCACGTCTCTCCACTTAACTGAGGTGTTACCTGAAGGTCATTCCATGGCTTTTTGTGTTCCTTGGTGGGTTCAGTTTGAGAGGAGACTCATAACCCTGGGCTTGCCTTAGCTGCACCTTGAGGTTTCCTCAAGATCCTGCAGAAGGGGTGAGGAACACGTGGGGCTGAGAGTTCCTAAAGCAGCCACTGCTCCCCTGTGAGCCCATGCAGGATCCCAGGGGCTGGAATTGAGCACAGCTGCTCCCTGGCACGGTGCTTTGAGGCTGCTGGAAGCATTTCCCAGCAGTGAGTGTGGATGTGTTCATTCAGGTGAAAGGGAGTCACAGTGTCCAGAATCAGAGCAGGAGTTGCCCAGGACTGGTCCAGTTAAATCATAATTTATTTGAGTGTCTGTACGTTCATTGGCCTGGCACTTCAACAAAAAAATCTGGTGGTTTCTTAGAAAATGCTGCTGGGAAGGTGGGATTTTGTATGCATAAAGGACATTACCTTGAGAATTCTGACACTCTGAGGACATCAGGTGTACTAGTTAATAGCTCAGTACAAACTCCTTGGTCTCTAATTCCTGTGTTAAAAACCCATGGAAATCTGTTTCTGTTGTGTGAAACCAGACTCACCTCATGGATGTAATGCTAATATTTAGTCAGGGGAATGCAGAATGATTGACAAGATACTTTTAAGGACTTGCTGTAAGCGTTTTGTACAGGCTTTAGGGGAAAGCATCCTAACCAAGATTTCTTTTGAAGATGCTCTTTAAAGCCATAGAAAATCAACACCCTGCATGTACAGAAATGTGGCCATTTCTGCCTCAAAGACTTGGAGTGCCAGAAGCCCAGCACCACTGGCTGTTCTCTGATTTCACACAGATCTTGTTAGAGCACTGAGCCAGGGGAGGGAGGCTCAGGTCAGGAGCTGCAGCAGTTTCTCAGTTCTGACAGGGAGCTGTGAGCAGGATCAGCCCTGGGGGTATTGATCATGCTACAGTACCCTGGTGATACCAAATGTGAGTGAAGAATCCCCAGCTGATGGATTTCTGCTGGTCTCACATGTATCCATGTGCTTTGTAAAACACCTCTGTTTATCCAAAGGCTCCCACAATCAGTAGGTGGCCACTGATGGCAGCCAGTTCCCATCCAGGCTCTCACATCCAGGCAAAGGGGATGTGAAATGTGCTCTGACTGGGAGAATGGCATTATAGATCAACCCAGGCAGCTTCCAAAAGGGACAAATGACTGCTTCTGTAGTGCAAGATCAGGCTTTGGGGTTTCATTTCTAAGTATCAGAATGAAAGAGCAATCAGGTGGGGGGGAATCCTCCTCCCACTGCCTTCTCATTTTGAGTTTCAGACACTTTCCCCCACTTTTATAGCAGCTCTATATCATATTTACAACATCTGGCATTTCAAGGTTAGATGGCCAAGTGTTGAGTCAAGAAAAGATTGCCTTCCCAGGGATACTCAAATATTTCAGTTCATGTCTGGGAGACAGCACTGATGTGCTACTGGTTGATTTAATTTCAGAAATGGACACCACAGTGATTCATCTGGAGAGTCAAAAAGCTGAACTCAACCTTAGCACTCACCTTTCAAACACAGTCCATGATCACAAGTCTTGTGTGCAGGCAAGGAGTTTATTTATCCACAGTGCTGCCTCTGGAGGTTTTCAGGTGTGTTAAACCAGCATGTTTCAGGTGTGTTAAACCAGCATGTCTCAAACACAAATGCAGCTGTGGTCTGGGTGTGTCAGGGGGCTGGGAGTCCCCACCAGCATTTCCTGATTCACCTGCATTGCTGTGTCCTCATACTCACTGTAGGAACTAAAGCAAAAAACTGGGAGAGTAAGAGAGCATGGCTGTTGTGGAGAGCTCTTAAAGTTCTTTTCCTGTGCAGTGGTCTCTGAGGAAAACTGGGCACCCCTGGCTTGTGTGGCCTGGAGAAGAGGAAAGATGGAACAGGGAGCTTGGACAGGCTGTGGAATGCATGTCCTTGAAGGATTTGGAACTCCAGCAGCTCTGAGCAGCCTGCTCTGAGTTCAGTGGTGACCCTGCTGGCAGGAGGGGACAGGATGAGGGTCCCTGACCTTGTGTTGTTCTGTGCTGCTGGGGAGAGGATGGGAATTAATCTGAAAGGGAACCTGGAGAAGGTGGAAGGGGACTGTGAGTATGGATGTACAAAATCAATTAGAGAGCATAAAGCTAACTGGAATAAAATATGGATCACTTAAGGACTGTATATCTTAATGCATCATCTTTTCTTTTGCCAATTAATGTAGAAAGTGGATCAGCAAGTTAGGTCAGACCAGGAATGACCAGGGTATCTGCAAATAATTCTGACCCTTTGCTGCTTTCCATCTGTGCTACAATGCCTGTTGGCTGCCACCTTCCCATCCTTTCCTTTCATCTCTGTCACTTCTTGTCAATGGGATTTAAGGCACCGTAAAGATTTAATGATCTCAGCGTCTTCTCCCTGGCATTCTGTGTTTCTGACTTCAAGGAGTTCTGTCTAAAACCCAACGTTTCCAGCACACAAAAATCTCCCTTTGCAGCAGGAAGATGAGAGGCTTTTGTCTGCCTGCAAAGGCCTGGCTGTTCTGCAGAGAGGAATTCTCCTGATTCCCAATCGTTTGTGGCTTGGCCAAGGAGGAAAATCAAAGTTTCTGCCCCTCTTGGTGTCTGGAGCTTGAGTTCAGCTCTGGAATTTACAGGTGTGCTCCATTTCTGGGAGTTGTTGATGACAAGCTTGGGTGATTGGAATGACCTTTTTGGCTTTAACATTTTCCAGCAGTGATTTCAGGAAATTCAAAGGAGGCACAAGCAGATAAACGTGACAATTATTTTATTGTACATAAAGACGCTGGAAAAGACCCCTTGCATGTTTTATGCCTTCAGCATTAGTGGTCCTTCCCAGGGAGGGATATTTTACCCCATGGCATTTACTCCTTCTTTTTCAATATAAATAGTTGTTATGTTGGTTTCTGCTAATATTTATATATTCTCAGTTGGGAGCAAGACATTTATCAAATAAAGGCATAGACACCTGGCCTGATTCTGTTGTGATTAAAGTAAAAATTAGGTTGAATTATGTATTTTTAATAACAGAGCAAAATTTGGAAGCAATTGAATAGACTAAGAAATTATTCAGGAGAAAATTAATACTTTCAAGGGAAAAATAATACCTTAAATTGTAATCTTCAGAAGCTAGGAATTATTTTATATATAACCTATAAAACAGACCTATAAAACTGCTTTTCAGGTGACAATACATTTTCCAAGAATATAGCACAATTCAGAATGGGCTGGACTCTGCAAAAAAAATTTATTATTTCCAAATATCTGTTGAGCATCATGACAGTAATTTCTGATGAAAAATTGAATATATTCTTTTAAGCTTTAGCAGCACACCTTGTTCACAGTCCTTGGCTCCAGCTGTCAGTGTGCCTTCCCTCACCTGTGTGATCTAAGATGCGCCTTCTTGGACTGCAAAGATGCCAAACCCTGCTTTGATTGCAGCACCTGGAGCAGGGGAGATGCTGAAACTTTCTTGCATAAAGCTCTGAAAATGTCATTGGTGGGGCCTGTTGGTATCTTCTTGCACTCCAAGCTGGCAGTGTGGGACCTGCAAATTTACTTTTCGGCGTTTAACTATCGAGTTTTAGAGGCGTGGAATGGTTCTTCAGATTGAAAATGCTTTGTGCAAAAATAAATATCATAACATCTCGTTAGCAGGAATGGTTTCCTTTATGTTCCCATTGGAAGGTCAGCAGGCACACGCTCATCACTGCCCTGTTTTCCTGCAAAGCTGTGCTGAGCTGTGCTTTAAATTATCCCATCTTAAAAACCCTGTTCCTTTTTTATCAGTGGAAAAGCCTTTACAAGCATCCTAAGAGTCCTTGAAGCAGTTACCTTTGAACAATTACGCCGGATTGTTATAAATTTCCCAGACTGTTTTTATTGCCTCTCTGAAGCGATCTGGGATTTTATATCCCTACTTTTTCATAGGGTCTGCTTCTCCTGACAGATGCTTGCTCACATCTCCCAGGAACTCTAATGAGAGCCAGGCATATGTCTGCTCCCCAGCCCAGACCTCCTCGTGCTCGTTTTGCATTTTTCCTTTTTTCTCCTCAAGCCTGCCGTGCAGTTAGGGAGGAGAGCTGGGCGGTTCCGTCCTGAGCTCTGCCTTCCCCTCCCTGCTCCTGCTCTGCTCTCATCTTCAGCGAGCTGCACATCAACGACACCACCTGCACTCACATTTTAACTCCTGCAGGAGCGGTTCTGAACGTTTTACAAACGTGAAATAATGGCAATAAACGTGAAATAATGGCAGGAAGCTGGGGTTGCACTCAGGGATTGGATGTAGAACCCATCTCTGGTGGTCAGCACTGGAAAGCTGCTGTCCTTACAGCTTTTACAGGTTTCCATCTGCCTGCTGCTTTCTGCTTGCTCTGCCTTGCTGCTCCCACACGAGCATTAATCAGAGATTTAATTGTGTGAATGCTGAGAGCTCAAAGGCTCCTGACTCCCAGAATGTCCTGAGCCGGAGGGGACCCCCAGGGATCACCCAGTGCAGCCCCTGGCCCTGCACAGCCAGCCCAGCAATCCCCCTGTGTGTCCCTGTGTGTCCCTGGGGCTGTGCCCATGCCCGGGGAGCCCCAGAAGCAGCAGGCACTGGGTGTGAGCAGGGCTTGCAGCAGGCACTCGTGGCACCAGGAGCTGCTCCCAGGGCTGATGTGTGTGCCTGTGGCAAGCCCAGGGCACTGTGGACCTTTGCTGCCCCAGCTGTGGACACAGGAGCTGGGGTTCCCTCTGCATCTCTCCTGCACACCTGGGCAGGTGAGGCAGAGCTGTTTGTCTCTGGGCAGGCTGCAGCAGCGATCTCTGGGACTGTCCTTGGTGGGCAGGTAGGAATTCTGCTCCTGCCCCATTGTGGCTGTGGCTGGAGCCCCTGGGCATGTGATAGCCCAGCAGATCAAACCCTCTCGGTGGGAGCTGGCAAAGCTGGGTGGTGGAGCAGTCCAGGGGCTGTGCAGGATACCTGGCTGTCCCCTGAGACCAGCTCTGTGCTTTCATCCTGCCTTTATCTAAGTGCTGCTGATATTACAGGAGCTGCAGAAATCTAATTAGCTAATGCTCCTACACGGTGTTCAGATCCTCAGATAAAAGCCTGCCCAGGGCCTGCAGGAGGTGCCAAGAAAGAGTCTGGAAACTTTTGTGATGCGGGGTGTCTGAGATTAAGGTGCTTTAGGATGATGGGGTGACTTCCAGTTTTCATTCTTACGTGTTTGCTTATTAAAAGGAGTAAATAGCTGCTAATTAATGCAGTCTGTTCATTTTGCTGTCTCAAAAACCTTTTCCTGGGCTGTTGAGAATGTCAAGAACTGCTTCTAAGCCAGGCCTGTTTAAAGAAGAGTGTGTACTAAGCCATTCAAGACTGGCTTTGAGTATCAACTCAAAAACACCACGCTAAAAAATCCTTTATAATTAAAAGAAGGTTAAAAAAATTGCTTATTTTTCTTTTCTGTGCATCTGAGTTCAAACGCTGTCTGAGCACTAAAGCAAACAGTGTTTTGCTGCCCAGCACTGAGGTTGTTCATTCTCTGTGGTTGGAACTGTCTTCTCCAAAGCCCTGACACAGCCCCGTTGACAAACTCGACTGCTTGGCTGCAGTGCTCGCTCCCATTAGTGCAAAAAAAAAAATCGTTAAGAAATTGGATGGAAAATGCAAAGCTTCTGTGCTTCTTAAATCCCCTAATCCTATTTTGGAGACTGAAATGGTGAACAGGCTTCAGCCTGGGGGTGTGCAAGGGGGTGAATTTCACTGCAGGTGAGTTAAAGTCGCATCAGGAAGAAAACAGGCTGGGTTTATTCTGCTGTTTATTCTGTACCATTCACTGAGCTTATCCATCCTGGAATGGACGGGGAAGTGCCTGATTTCTAAAGCTTCCATGGAAATGCTGCACCATCCAGCCATATTCACAAAATATTTGATGTTGACACACAAAAAACGTTCCTGTAAAAGGTGCCACAGGTGTCATGGAGGACTGACAGCTTTGTAAATGGAACAACTCAGAGAATGAGAGTGAAAATCACCGTGTCAGTGTCAGCTGTAGCCACAAACAACAGGTGAATATTCTGGACAGATAAAGCGATCAGAAAGCTCAGCTTTCAGTGTTTGTTTGTGTCTGGGGTTGCACAGTGGGTCTGGGAAGTGCCTGTGGCCTGGAATTCTTTATCTGCTTACCTGGCTGTGCAGTGTGAGGAAAGAAGCCTTTAAGTTTAATCAATAATATCTCACACGGGCCTTTCATGGCTGAACTGGTGTTACTTAAACTCTGTCATTTACTCGTTCTTTGATCTTTGCTTGGGGATCCAATAACAGGAGATCCTTCCTGCTGTCAGTGGGGAGACTCCAGCTCAGATGTTCACTTGGCAACCTTGGATTTCATGGTGCCCACCAGGGCAGAGGAGAGGAAATGAGGTGTGGTGATCCTTTATTTGCCATTTAGCCACTGTGGGCTTGGGCAAGCCAAACTTTCTGAGCTCCCTGCCTCTGCAGAGTGGTGTCAGCACGGCTTGGGTCATTACCAACCCTGCTTTTCCTGCACCTTGGATAATCCTCTAGAAATAATACTCATCTGGGTCATATTTGAATTAGAACCCGAGCAGTGAAAAGTCAGCGTCAGCACCAGGAGCTGCCCGTGCTCCAACCCCTCTCCTTTTTATTTATATGCAAGGATTTATCAAGCACCTTCAGGTGAGACAGGAATGCTGAAATGCACAAATGCCTCCAGCCCTGCTTGCATTGCTGCTTCCTGCTGAATAGAAAAAAATGAGGTGTCTGTGGAGGTTTTGTACGTGCTGTGTGCTCCTGATTTTCCCTTGTTCCACGCTATTTATACAATCACAAAGCACTTGATGAGAATATGTCAACCTTAGGCCAGGGTAATGGACGTTCCATTGCTTTATCTCTGCAGACACCGTTGGAAACTCGAAGTGTAAAATCTGATTTACTACCCAGATCCTGGAAGGGAACAGGACTTTAATCGTACCTTGGCTTGTTAAATTTTGTCTCTCGTTGCCTTCTCCATTTATTTAATTACATTTCTGCTTCCCATTCAGAGGATCTTTCAGACAGTGCTGTGTACCTGCGGAATTTGGGGCTGATGCAAACCAGCTTTTGCTGTCAAAACTCTCACAGGGTAGAATTTTTTCATACTTTGCAGTTCATGTGTTTGCTGATTCAAATGGCTCTGCAGAAGGTGCCCCATTTCCCCCACACACAAATGGAATAAACACAAGCTCCTGGTGGGAATCAGCAAACAGGTTCCAGGTTAGATGTTTCTTGAGGAATCTGATACTACCAGTAGAAAAAGGGGGGAGGATATCACTTTTCTATATTTTATTGCAGCCAATGGGGAAAAAAGGGCAAAAAATGGTAACAGGAGAGCCAGTTTAAGAGGCAGTGATGTGTTCTGTAGTTCTGGGTGGTTTGATGCTGTATCAGGCTGTTTGTTACAAAACATTCTTGTTCCAGGGCAGTTCTCTCCCTGGTGCCTGGCTTTTCCATCAGCCACCCTGTAAGTGTGAGCAGCAAACCAGAAGGATTTTTCCTTTGGAGCTGTTGACATGTGAGTCTGAAATCAACACAGACTCATGGAAATGAAGCTGTTTGTTCAGGCAATATTTTAACCAGGCAGACCCACGGCATGAGTGTTTTCAGGAGGAGAAACCCTCCTGCATGTCACGACCTTTTCCTGGAGTTATTTTCCCCTGGGTAGTTCAGTTTCAGACTTAGCTTGATGCTGGGATGAGCATGGAAGGAAACATCAATTTTTACTGAGCATTTCTTGTCCAGGACCTGGCATCAAAGACGTTCCTTTGTAAAGGTAATCTCAGTGCCTGGGGCTGCTCTGTGCTTTTTGTGCTCATCACTCGTGTGCCCTAAAGCTCTGACTAATGCCTCTGAAAGGCTGAGCCAGCTCGGGGGCAGGGAGGGGACAGCCCGGAGGGCACAGAAATCCAGACAGAAAGCTGCCTGAAGCAGAGGGGAACCTGAGAGCAGAGGTTCAGGGGCTTGAGAGGTGCCAGGTGTAGCTGGATCCACGCCCTGAAGGTGTGTGGTGGTGTTCTGCCCCTCTGCCTGTGCAGTGCCAGCAGCCAAAACCCACCTGACACCCCCTCAGTCATTCAGCAGTTATTATTTAACCCCCTCAGATCAATGCAATTTGTAGAATTTTAAGTCAGCACCTGCCCTGGTAACATCAGTGTTGCTCTAAACCCTCACCATTTCCTCGGGAATTTCAGTCTCGTTTGTTATTTTAATAGTAGCATCCTCTGCTACAGGGGCGTGGCAGGAGGACTGTGACTTCACATTGTAAGGTTATGTTTGGAGCCATTATTTTATATTTAAAAAGGAAATAGAGGAAATTTCCCCAAGAGGAAATTTCCCCAATAATTTGAAGGATAAACTCGAGAGAAGAGCTTTTGGAGTTCTTTTTTTGTTCCCTTCCATCCCCTGATCTTAGGGATCCCAGATCACTGCATTTTGAACTGTTGAAATTTGTCATTTTATAAAAAAACCTCTGTATTTTTGGGTGCATCTATTTTAGACCACCCCCTGTGAAACACTTTGCAAGAACATGTGCACTCATGCCACGATTTCAATTTTATTAGAAAAATAGCAATACCAGAAGAAAGTCTCTTGCCTAAGGCATATTCCATATGTCACTGCTCAGTGCTTTATTTTTCAGGCCTGCAAGAGACAAATGCACTTATTCCATTAATAAAGCCAGCGACTTAAAGTGCAGCCCTACCCTGGAAAAAAAGGAGAAATGTGAGGTTCTGAGTTGGTTTTCCATCAATAGCCCCTACATTGAATTTTTTCAGATTACAAATGAAAAGGTGGTGTTATTTTTCAGCTGGGAGCCCCTGGGCCTCAGCCGTGCCTGTGAAAAGCCTTTCACTGCCACATGGAAATCACAGAGCAGCTCCACTCTGCCTCTGCGAGGTGACTCCACCTTTGCAGAAGGTTCATGTTATTTACTGCAGCTCCAAAGCCTCTTTTTGCATCTATATAGAGGGCAAACCCTGTAATTGAAACACACGGGGAGCGCCCAGCCGGGGGAATGCAAACACACTCTCTCTGCTTTTCTTCCCTGTAAAACTTTTAATACAAACGTGGTTTTGTCCCTTTAAACACCTCTCTGATGCAGCAATGATTTCATAGCCTCCCAGTTCTCAGCTCTCTGCCCCAGATCAGAAGGTGAATGTCCCCTCTCCCGGTGCTGTGATGGATTTATTGCCTCTGGACCCCCCGTTCCCCTCTGATTTTCACCAGGGGCTTTGGACAAACGTCAGGAGCCACGAGAGGATCCAGCACTGGGGGAGATGGATCCATCCTGGGGCCTTCAGCTGTGTGAGTGGCAGAGGTAGAAATAAAAAATAAAAAATAAAACAAAACAAAAAAAAAAGGTCATTGCTCCTCCGAACGCAGCCCTTGCAAACAGAGGCTGGGAGATTCCAGGCAGGACAGCTCTGCTAAAAGGCCCAAATAAGCAAATTTCCAATTTTCAGATACATCCCAAAGTGTTACAGCGTTGTTAGGGGCTGATGTGCCAGGTTATCCTTTGAGGAGGGAAGAAGGAGTAAAAGCACGTGGTAGGGGCCCTGTTTGTTTTCTGCATCACTTGCAGTAAAATCTTTCTTTTTTCTAAATAGCTGATCTAATGGGATTAGGAAGGCAAAGGTTCTTAAAAATTAGTAAAATTGGATTGAGAGAGCGGGTTGGTAGTGAAATACTGAATTAGATGCCAGCTAAAAGCTGGATTTGGGCTGGCTGATGGAGGCAATGCAGCCCTGGACCTCAGGTACATCTGATCACACACCCCTGGGCTGAGTGTCCAAAATTGTCCCACCCAGCTGAAGTTCTTACTCCCAAGAACCCCAAAGAAAACACTCAAAGTGTTCACTCTGAGAGACTTTTTCAGGTAAGTTCCACTGCTATTTTTCCATAACAGCGATTGCACATTTTTGTCATTTTTTATATGCTGAAAGGGTGGCCTTAAAATTTCCTGATAAGGTGTAAAACGTCCTTGCAGCCTATGACATAAAATGAAGTCAGGGATGATCCTGTGCACTGGGACACCGCTGTGGGTGGCTCAGGATGACACCATGGTGACAGGGGCTCATTGCAAGGCTGGCACTCGCTCTGCATATCAACTCATGGCAGCTCTGCTCTTGATATTTATTCAGTTTAGCGCTGCTTTGTGTTGAAAATCAGCCCTGACTCTCCCCATCAGTGACAAAAACAACAGGTCTCTGGGGCTGGGATGAATTTTCAGCTCCATGTGCGGATAGATAATACCTGGAGCGCGAGTACTTTGATCCAGACAAAATCAGGGCTCTTCTAGCCATTCATGATGTGAATTCTCCCCTTTGTCCTCCCTGTAACAAACTCTTCTGGGGTGTAAACTCTGCGATCATGCATTAGTGTGACAGCACAGCAGAGCTCCCAGCTCTGCTCTCCAGGCTGCAGTTCCTGCTGACAGCAGTGGCACAGCCCCAGCCCTGCTCTGGAAGAGTGTCCCTTGGAGCCAGGTCTGATGAGCTCTCAGCGATCCCTTCGTACCTGGATGGCTTAAAACGAGCAGGATGGCTCTTGTGGCGGTGTTTGAAACAGAAAAAGGTTTAATAAGGAACAAAATAACAAACTCTTTACAGAGAAAAGCCGTGCCAGGGCAGGAGGTGCTCGCTCCTGCTAAGCACCCCACAAAAGCCATCAAATCTTTTGTTCTGTCCTTTTTCTACCCAATGGCCCAGGTGGGACCTCCTGGCCCCGGTCCAATTGAACAGCCCCAAGTTTGAGGTGAAGGACAAAGGGTCCTATGAGGTGTCTCTGTACCGAATTCGAAGTTTCTGGAGTTTTTGCCTTTTTTAGCAGACAAAGAGTACCTGGAAATTCTGTTGTAATTTGGTCACCCTGTCAGCAGGAGGTACACTGCTACGTGCTCTGGTTTGGGTTTGCCTTGTCACCTCTGCGTGAGTTAAAAATGTGCCCGTGCTGCCAGCATCAAGGCAGAGCAGGGTGCATGTCCCAGTGCATGTCCCAGTGCATGTCCCAGTGTCCCAGTGTGTGTCCCAGTGCATGTCCCACTGTGTGTCCCAGTGTCCCAGTGCATGTCCCAGTGCATGGCCCTGTGTGTGTCCTAGTGCATGTCCCAGTGTCCCAGTGCATGTCCCAGTGCATGGCCCTGTGTGTGTCCTAGTGCATGTCCCAGTGTCCCAGTGCATGTCCCAGTGCATGGCCCTGTGTGTGTCCTAGTGCATGTCCCAGTGTCCCAGTGCATGTCCCAGTGCATGGCCCTGTGTGTGTCCTAGTGCATGTCCCAGTGTCCCAGTGCATGTCCCAGTGCATGGCCCTGTGTGTGTCCTAGTGCATGTCCCAGTGTCCCAGTGCATGTCCCAGTGCATGGCCCTGTGTGTGTCCTAGTGCATGTCCCAGTGTCCCAGTGCATGTCCCAGTGCATGGCCCTGTGTGTGTCCTAGTGCATGTCCCAGTGTCCCAGTGCATGTCCCAGTGCATGGCCCTGTGTGTGTCCTAGTGCATGTCCCAGTGTCCCAGTGCATGTCCCAGTGCATGGCCCTGTG
>VWZP01001129.1:34805-86497 GCA_013396995.1 Dicaeum eximium
GTCCCAGTGCATGTCCTTGTGCATGTCCCAGTGTGTGTCCCAGTGTCCCAGTGCATGTCCTAGTGCATGTCCCAGTGCATGTCCCAGTGTCCCAGTGCATGTCCCAGTGCATGTCCCAGTGCATGTCCCAGTACATGTCCCAGTGTCCCAGTGCATGTCCCAGTGTCCCAGTGCATGTCCTTGTGCATGTCCCAGTGTGTGTCCCAGTGTCCCAGTGCATGTCCCAGTGCATGTCCCAGTGCATGTCCCAGTGTCCCAGTGCATGTCCCAGTGCATGTCCCAGTGCATGTCCCAGTGTCTCAGTGCATGTCCCAGTGCATGTCCCAGTGTCCCTGTGCATGTCCCAGTGCTGCTGGGGGATGTTTTCTGGCACAGCATCCCCAGCTCGTGCAGCCCTGCTGATCCATGGGGACAAGGGGCTGGAATTCTGTGGGAGCTCCAGTACCAAAAGCCTGCCCTGGTTTTAGGCAGAGCAGAGCAGAATCAGAGCTGGCCCTGGGTTGTGTGAAGCTCAGCTCCTGATGGCCAGGCTTGCCCTGTTAATGTCGGTAACACGAGCTGTGTCAGCCCTAAAGAACACGAGATTGAGAACTCCAGTGTCTGGCTTGAGGGAGACGTGTGTGGAATTTTGTAGGAAGGTCTGTGAGACTCAGTAATTTGTCTCTGCTCCTGGTGTGCTCTGAGTGTGAAAGTGTCTGCTGCTCGCAGGAAAAATAAATGTATAATTGCACCATCAGCTGATGAAATCAAAGTGAAATTGCTGGCAGCCTTCTTCCTGCCCTCCCTGTGTTTTTCTAGCATTAACATTCCAGCTTTGTCACCTTTGATCAGGGGAAGATAAATCCTTCCTTTTGTAAGGAGCAGAAACACTTTCCCTGGGTACATAGAATAATGGCCTCTTCTGGATATTACTCATATTCCTCTCTTTGTGCTTGTCATTTCTCTGTATCCTTGGTTGTTGTACACCCCATAACTCTTGGTCATTTCATCCAAGACCTTTCAAAGAAGGAAGTGGATGGCTTAGGAGGCAGGGAGGGCTTTGCTGAGGCGTTCAGCGGGCTGGCACGTGGCATGTGCAGGTCCTGTGCCACCAGCCTTGGAACCACAGTGAGAGGGAGCCTGGAACCAGGTGTTCCTCACCTGCTCCAGAGGTATTGGCAGAGCAGCACAGAAATGGAGCTTGTCCTTGGCCCAAACCAGAGTGTGCAGCAGCCTGGCCAGCCCTGAGCACCTCAGAGGGAGTGGCAGGAGAAGATATATTGTATATATATTTTTTTTTAAATATATTTATAAATCTTTATAGATCTTTATATATTTTATATATTATTTTTATATTATTATTGCTATAATAAATGCCCATGCACGTTCTCCACTCCCTGGGATGTTCTCTGTGCTCACCTGTCCATGCAGGTTTGCTGAAGGCTCAGGGGCTTCAGATCCGAGCCTAAACACACAAACTACCAGCAGCTGCCTCGGGGCAGGAGGATCTGGGCTTTTGCTGGGTAAACTCAAAGCATGAAAGAGCCCAATTTGGAGGCTGTAGTACAGATCAGTGCCAGCATTTACTAGATAAAGACTCAGTTCTGTGATAAAAGCTCACAAAAGGTCGGTTCTGTCTGCTCTGTCCCCTTTGCAGCATTGCTGCCACATCCTGCAGGCAGAGTGCAGCACGAGGTGTGCTGGTTCTGACACAAAATCAAGATTGGCTGTGTGTACATGCCATGAGTGGCCATGAGCAAGTGTGAGGGCTGTGATGAGCTGAGTAAGAACTGTACCAGGTGTGGGACTGGTGGTCCAGGGGCTCTGGAGGAAACACAGAGCCACAATTCCTGCTCTGCATTACCTGAGCAGTTTTTCTGCCTGGTTGGTCACAGTTTGGGCACCCAGCTGTGCCAAAAAGGTGCCCCTGGTTGGTGCTGCTCAGTACTTCAGAGGGAGGTGATGCCTTCAGTTTTGGCTTTTCTATTTCCCAGATTCTGTACTGCATTGGTAAATAACTCTGAACTCCATCCCCAGTGTCAGCATGTTCTCCTCACAGCTCAGTCACACACAACAATCCTTTTCCAGCCCCACAACCAAGGACACACTGCAGCTTTGGGCCCAAAAAGTGCAAACAGCAGAGAATTGAGGAGAGAAACTGGGAGGGTGGGACTGCATCACCTGGAGCTGGAATTGGACAATTCACCCCAATGTGGAAATGGAGCAAAACTTATAAAAGTGTGAGAACTTGTGACTGATCCATCTTGGGTCTGTCTTGGGTGCAGCCCTGGCCAGGCTCTTGTACTGCCCAAGGTGCATCCTGTGAAGGCTTTTTAAATAAATCCCTGCTTTATTCATTTAACCCTGTCTAGCCTCTGTTCTAGGCAGCCTCTCCAGGCAGCAGAGGAGAGGAGGCAGGAATGGATTGGGGCACAGGTTCCTGCAGAGCCAGCACACCCCTGGGGGCTGCAGGGAGCTCTCAGGGTTCTGGTGGGACCCCCACCCTTCAGTCAGGGTCAGTCAGACTGGTCAGACTCCAGAGGAGGCAGAGCTGAGCCCCCCGATCCATCAGTGCTTTCCTTGGCTGCTTGGACAGGAGCCCAGCACAGGTGCATTTGAAGTAAATGCTCCAGTGAAAGGCTCCTCTCTTCCTCACTGCTTTAAGGACATTTGTCCCTTCCTCTTCCCAGCAGCTGATCTCAGCAAAATTGTTTCCCTGAGGGAAGGAGGAAACACAACCCTGGTAGCTCCAGGGCTGATGGCAAAACTGAATTCATAGCAGCTGCCGAAGGGGAGCGAGGATGGGATTAAAAACACAAAGGGACTGCACGGGAAGATTACTTCAGAAAGTCACTTGGGGTCTAAGTAATAATCCTAATAACCACTGCAAACAGTAAGTATTTTCCTCAGCACTGCTGTTGCTCTGCCAGCTGGGGGAATGTCACAAATATGCAGCTTAGAGATTTTTTTGGTAATAATAGAAACTGGATGTAGTGGGGAAATATAATCTCAAAGCATTTACTTATCTAAAAAGTGTCTGTGGTCCTATAAAATGGATCCATGAGCTTGTATTTAGCATGTGCAGCTGAATCTGTGCTCTGGATTCACCCTGGTAGGATTTTTATTTACACAACACCTGTCTCTGTCTCTCCTGCCTCTCTCAGCAGGCATGTGCTGCTGTGAGAAGGATTATTGCAGCTCCCTTTGTGCCAGCAGAGCAGCCAGCCTGGTCTCCAGTGCCTCCCTTGTGATGGATTCAGAAATGAGTGCTCAGCCAGACACTGATCCCACAGCAGAGACTGCCCAGGGGTTTTACCTGGCTGTGATCGTGCATCAGCTTCTGTCCTTCCTTGCAGAGTCCCCGAGATGGATCTGTCACTCGTGCCCATGAGTTTGTTTGAGTTTCAAATGAGAAAAGAACTTTGCTGCTCACTCACCCTGTAAGGGAGTGCAGAACTGCCAGCTCAGGCTGTCCCGTGTCAGCTGAGCCAAGTGCTCGGCGTGGGGAGCAGAGAGGCTTTAAAGCCCTGCTGCAAACACCTCTCAGGCTCTGGGAGGCTTTGCTCTTCTCTCTAATTCCCTTGCATTCCTTGTGAACCCAGAGTTTTTGCTGATTCCATGAGTAAAAGGCGAAGGGCAGTGAGAAGAGGGCTAAACATGTTGGCCTTGCCCCCTGTCTCAAATTCCACGTGCTGGTACAATCAGCAAACCTGCTGCTCAGGTGCACATGGGAAATCCTGGGAAGGAGACCCTCCTGTGCCCTCCTGGGACAGTGTTTGTAGGAGGGGATCTCCATCCTTCCTAAGAGGAACGGGGTTTTCTATGTCAGGCTCAGGTGTTGCAAAGAGGGAAAACCAGGGATTGATGCTCTTGGAAATACTCTGCTTTCAGTTTTCCCTTTTCCTCATTTCTTATTAACTGTGAGGTTCCATTGCCAATGGCGCTGGGAGCTTAAAAATCCATAAATACCTAACCCTGCTATACTCTGTAAAACTGTGGGGTTTGGCAGCTGCTGCTGCATGCCCAGGAATTCTTGGGCTGGGGACTGGGGAGTGAAGAAGGGAAGGTTTGTGTTGAGCTGGAGCTGTTTGATTTTGCTTTCTCCTGCCTCAGCCCATCCTGTCTCCTGCCTTGTTGCTGCTCTGATAATTTGAGCTCAGTGTCAGTGGTTCTGCCCCCTGAGTGGCCCCAGAAAAGCAATTTTCTGAGGCAGAGGGGGCAAGGAGGGCTTGGGGCAGCATTGCAGGGGCTCCCTGGAGTTCTGCAGGTGAGGATGCTGCCCTGAGCAGTGGATCTGGAGCCCTGGGCCATGCCTGGGTATCCTCTGGAAGAGGAGGAGCTCAGTTAAACACAGCAGCAGCAGCTCAGTGACAGCTGCTGGGAACGTCAGGAGTTTGCAGTTTGCAGTGTTTCCCTTTGCTGGAGGCAGGATGGCAGCAGCTTGTAAATTCAGTTTGGGTTTCCTCACAGCTTGGATGACAAATCCATATTGTCTGTGTTGTGTAGTTTTTATCCTGCTTTTATTTATAGATTTATGTTTGTTATTGTAATATATATTTATTTATAGGGTTGAGTAACCCTTAAGTAGGGTTAACTCTTGAGTAGGGTTATCCAAACTTCACAGAAAGCACCTCTTCTTGCTTTTCTTTTAAAACTCAGTAATGGGGTACCTGACTCCTCAAAAGGGTTGGTAATGTTAACACAGAGTTAACCACAGATATCAGCCCAAAAACCAAAGAGCTCTGTGCCTGGAACATCCCAAAATACATAGGATTTCTTCTTTGGAAAAAAAAAAGTCTAAAATACAGCTGACAGCATCCAGCTCGTGCCTTGCAGCTGAGCTCTTCAAAGCTTCCTAAGGGATGTGAAGCACCTATTCCTGTTGAAATAGAACCCAGCTGATTTTCCAAGGGTCTCAGGGAATTTCAGTTATGTAAGAAACACTACAGAAGATCTGAGCTGTTTTAGATCCCAGGACTCTTTACTGGCAATGGGGAGAATCTGTATAATTTTGATGGCCATGAAAGTCACCAAAATACGCAGTTTTGGGGAAGCTGAATTTAGGCCAATTTTCCAGACTGAGGAGGTTTCAGAAATCCTGAAATCTGCCTCAGCTGCTCCCTATATTCAAGAAGCTGAAGCATTCTGGTTTGGAGATTCTTAAAGGATATTATTACTGCATTTTCAAAGTGAAATATTTCCATTTGTTTTGACGTGTTATCTTTTCCAAAGTCACTTCGAATATACCAACATCGTGGTCTATTGGAAGTGAAAGGAAAATTGTAAGGAGAGAAGAGCAGGAACTGTGTACCAAGAGTTTAGCTGTTTTGACATTTTAAAGGCTGTTTTCTCTTTTTCTACAAAAGCGCTTTCCTGAAGGCCTTTTCTGGGTACACCATGAGGGAGAAACGCCTGAAGGAGAGAGGAGGCTCTGAGCAGCAAGATCTTTGCTTTTACTGATGATTCTTGCATGGATTCAAGAAGCCTTTGCAGTGGCTTCTGAGCTGGGGACCAGATCTGAAATGCTGCTGTTGGCAGTAATTTATTACCTAACCCATCTAGTACCTAAATTCTGCAGTTGAGAGAGGGCTCTCTTTGCTGCTTACCTGGGCTTGTGGCTGGTAAATGAAAATTTCTGTAGTGAAGAGGTGGCCACAGAGAGCACTGGTGGCCATCTGCTTGCTGGAGTGGGATGGGTCAGACAGGGATGCTGTGTGGAGCCCAGCAGGAAGCTGGAGCTGAGACCTGATCCCCAAATTCCCCAAATGCCCCCAGCTACTCAGTCACACTTACTTAGTCCATGTGTTTTGCCAATTAAAGGATCATATTTGAAAGGCTGGCCCAGCTAACCAGGCCATCTTCTGTTCCACTTCTGGCTTCTCAGCTTTTTGTCAGTAATGTTGTGCAGGCAGATGTTTGTCCTGTTCCTTCAGAGCTGCAGTGAGACCTAGCAACTCATTTCATACAGAAAGATGAAAGGAAAAGTGTTTACTTAATAAAAAAAATCTTGCTTAATTGCTGTAGTCAGTCTCTTGCCTGGGTTTTATGGGTTCCTGCAGCTGGCTTTAATCTCCTGATTTACTCTGGGAACAAAGGAGGAGAGGAGTGAACGTAAATCATGGCAGGAAGAAGTTGAATTTTTTCTGGCAGAACTCATGAACTTTTGAGACTGAATTGTAACGTGCAACAATCCAGGCTTCAAACCAGGAGAGCTTCCCTGAGTTTCAGGAGAGTCACTCAAGGAATTCCTTACAACGAGACCTTTACAGCCAGGAGAGTCAGGGGCTTCTAGGGCAGAGTCAGCCAAGAGCATCGAGAAACGCCGAGGCTCCGGAGCAGAGTGACCAAAAGGGGTCAGCATTTGTTCAGCTGAGACTCCAGGCTGACAGATGGAGGAGCTGGGATTTCCTGAGGAGCAGGAGCATCCTCTGGGGAGCCCTGGCCAGGGACAGCCCAGCCCAGCTGCTGCTGCCCCAGAATTGTGTTTGGGATCCATGCTTGGGAGCAGATGTGAGCTGGGAGCCTGCTCAGAGCAGTGCCCTGCCCTGCAGCCAGGCTGCTCCCACATCCAGGGCACCAGGAACTTTTATTGGGATGGGAATGGGAGTGACCCAGGGAAAGCAAACAGCCTCACCGGGAACAGAGGGCTTGGAGTCTGGACAGCTGTTCAGACACTGTGAGGCTCACTGCTTACAGGAATTTAGGGTTGATTTAGCTGTTTGTATTTTAGAATAGCAGCCCTGTCTGCCCAGGCTGCTGTGTGAACCTTGGAGTGTGTGTGAGCGGAACAGAATAAAATGCTGCTGCTGAGAACCCTGCCCAGTTAACAGAGGGAAGCTGCCCCACCTCTAACAGATGGGAACAGAATAAACACCCCCAGGCACATCCTGCACCCCTGTGCCCCCTGCAGCCAGCGCTCCTGCACTTCCCAGGCCCTGGCACTGCTGCTGCAGCGAGCCAAAGCTCAGCCATGCTCTGGTGCTGCTGCCACGCCAGGGGACGCAGCCAGGGACCCGCACCCTGCCCCTGCTGTCACCTCCCTGCAGAGCCTTGTCCCTGACACAGCTCACCCAGGCAGAGCAGCTCCCCTTGGATGTGCCCTCTGAGCCTGATCTCCTCTGGAATGAGAGGGGTGATGCTCTCTGGCATTAGCACACATCAGCAAAGCCCTGCTTGGGACGAGCTGTTGGGAGCACCCAGCAGTGCTCTGCCCTCTCTGGAGCACTGCTGCAGGCAGCAGAGTCCCTCCATGGCCATAGCAGTTCTGCGAGATTAAAATTTAAATGTAAATAGGAGGCTATAATTTGAGCTCCTTAAATCATAAGTCACATCTCCAGCTCTGGCTGTTGCTGATTCAATTGCCTTTTGGTTGCTGTCTTTAATAGATGTACAGTGTTATATCTAAATACTGCTGACATTTCTTGTAATTTGAGGATAGTGAAATGGAAGAATTGGATTTTCATCTGCAGTTGATCAGAATGCATTAATTAGAAGCATCATTTCTAGATTTGACATGTTAGGAAGGTGAGGTGCTAAATGGAAATCTTTGAATATAACTGAAAACTTCTAGTTGAAAATGAAATACTTGCTGGGAGATTGCACATTCGCTGTGTGATTGTGTGAGTAAATAAATGCTTTGACTTGGTCTCGACACAGATTAAGCAATGATTCCTAGGTAATCTGCTGGAGACTCTCTGTAATGTCTTTGAGATGCTGCTTGCTCTGCATGCCAGCAGAATCTTTTAATTCTCCATTTGAGAGATTTAGAGGGAGACAGTTATTCTGAGACAAAGCCGAGGCAGAGATTTCCTGTGCTGGGAATGAAAAACCTCAGAAGTTCAAGGAAGGAAATCTCCCAGTGCTGTGGGTGCCATGTGTTGGGAGAGCTGGGAGCCCTTGCCCAGGGAGGGCTGGGGCTGCTCTCAGGGATGGGCTGGGCTCCATCTTCCCATTCAGGCTTTGCTTTTGTCAGGAGATCAAAAGCTGTGCTCAGCTCACAGAGGGTCACCCTCAAATAAACCAGCTGCTGCCCTTGGGTTTTGTGCCTGTTTAGTTTTTAGGTTTAGGACACTCCCAGGGGTTGTTCAGAGCAACCTTGGAGGGGCAGATTTTGGCTCTGCTTTGGGTGGAGGTCCAGGCTGACAAGGTGTGGCTGGGGGATGGCTGCAGGTCATGGAGCTGAGCAGAAAAGCCTCTGTGTGAGGACAGACAGAAATGGCAGAGACCTTCCCAAATGCAGTGGGGACCCCCACACCGAGGAAACCTGGAGTGCTTCAGCTGTTTGTCCTCTCCATTTATTGTCACCCTACCCACCAACCCTAAGTAAACACTGTAAATTTATAAATACTGCGAGGTTAGGTGGGAAATACAGGAGACTCTCAAGTCATTTGGCCTCCAGGTCCTCGGTCTCGGGGTGTATTGAGGTAGTATAACTTACAGATTTTTATGTACAAAGTTGGCACTATTGATTTCTAAAAAATATGAATATTTAATCACAAGCATCCAACAAGGTCAACAAATCTTTGGTAAGTAATTAAATAGACTTTTCCTTGCTAGCACTCAAACACCAAATAAATAAAAATTGGAGTGAAAACGTTTGTAGCATATGTGTACAGATTGCATTTGGAAATGTGTGGGGCTCAGTTCTGTCTGACTTAATTCTGATTCATCCTGACCTTGTTATGTAAAACTCAATGCCCTTTTTAGAGGGAGAGTTGCAAATTGTGCTTCTGCATATTTATTTCGGAAGTTCAATCTTTTGGGTGCTCATACCCTCATTCCAGTCCTAAGTGCAATCACAACATTGATTTTTCTCACTAAACATAACCTACTTTACCCTGGGATGGAATTTTTTTTTTAATGGGCTTTATATAATGGCAGATGTGAAAACCACTCAAGTTAATGCCCCATGCTGCAGTTAATTACCAAAATGGCATTGTGGCCCTACTCTGGTCCTCTGGCAGTGTCTCTGACCACTAACCTTGGCCATCCAGTGTCCACCCTCATTAACAGGAGCCCAGGTATTGACTCTGGCAGGCTCCATGCTGGAAAGAGCAATGTGCAGCTGCTGACAGAGTTGGGATTCTGGTGAAAATCCAAACATGGGAACCTCATTTTGAGTGGTGGTTTGTCATTTCAGAGCTGTCTCAAGGAACAGCTGAACAAAGTATAAACCACGAGTTTTTACTTCCCTCCAGTTGTCCTAAAATACATCCAAACATCTCCTAAAATACAGATTGCCACAGAAATACTGCTGGATTTACACAGCTTCAGGATTGGCAGGAGCATTTTATAAATACTGAAACATTTGTTTATTGTTCATTTATTTGAACTGTAATATACTGGAAAACCTAATGGGACTTAAAGCTTTAATGAACCTTCAGGAATGAATTTGATTCTTCCTTTGCCTTTCTGGTTTTGCTTCTGAGTAATTCAGCTGAAGGCACAAGAGATTCATCAGGCTACTTTTACAGGAGCAAGACAGGATTCTCTAAAGCTCCACGGTGTCTCATGTTACAAATGAGAGAATTAATCATTTATGCTTTTATACTGAGAAGGGAAAAAAAAACGTTTTCTTTTTCAATACCTTAAATTAATTGTGTTTTGTTGAAAAACTGCAAGAAGGCAGGTACTCTCAGTCATTCCTAATGACAGCTTTTGAGTGTTTTATTGGCTGAAGATGCAAAAAGACCAGTTTTTTTAAAGAAACTTAGGTGCCAAGTCCTGATAAATGTCAAGGAGATACCAGCATCTTGCTAGGTGATGACTTCTGCTCAGTAACTAACATTTGGTGTTGCATAAATGTTTTAGAAAATGGTGATTTTAAGTGTAGCCTGTTAACTGGAGTCAGGCAGCCCTTTCCCTTCTTCCTCTGAGGATGAGGCCAAACTACTCTCAGGGCTGGGAGCTCCTCAGTGGCATCTTCCTCCCCACATCCTCATCATCCTTTTGTCCCTCACTGTCTTCAGGAGAGAAGGGCTGCACAGCTCTTCATCTTCCCCTTCCTGGTGCTTTGTGATAGAGCTGAGCATCAGCAGTTCAGCACTCTGCACCCAAACAACACCTTCGCTGAGAATTCTTTGTAAAAATGCTCTTTAATTAGCAAGTGTTGTGTAATTAACCTTAATTAGCAGTTGTAATTAACAGCTGCTGATGTTATTAGCATCACTAGATAAATGCAGTTAACTTTTCCACAGGGCATAGCAACTGAGAGTGGCAGAAATCTGCATCCTGTAGAGCATTTCTGGGTGACAAAGTCTTGTCTTCACCAACAGCTGTGTTCTCTCCAGGCTGGAGATTTCAAACAGAAATTTCCTTGGGAAAAGAAAATTCCTTGGGAAAGAAATTTTCCTTGTAGGAAAGAGGAAATTGTCAGGCAGAGAAGCAACAACTTGTCCACTGGTACATGGGAGAATATAACCTGGAATAAAAATGGGTTATTAAAAAGCCCCCAGTGGAGAATTCCTCTGTGCAATGATGAGGTACAATTCTGTCTTGATACAGGCAAACGTTCCAGAGTCTTCTGTGTTGGGACAAGCTTCTCTTTGGAAACAAATATTGCCTGAACAGAGAGCAGAACCTTGAGTGCAGGTTTTCCTGCAGGTTCAGTTTGACTCCTAACTCCAGCCTGCTGTGGGCTGAACATAAAAAGGCTCTGTCCAAAAAATGATGTTGCCACAGGTCTGCATTCACGGTATCACTCTCTTATTTCTGCTGGGTTAGAACTACATCTGACACTTACCTTAAACTGAGCTGCTGAGATCCCCATGCCTGAGCTGCACTCACAGATCCCAGTCCTGAATGAGGATTGTAAACCTCTCCCACTTGCTGTTTCCAACAGGGCAAAGGTGAAGAAAGGTGTGAACATCCTCGGTGCGAGGACCAGTGACCCCCGGCAGTGGGACGTGAAACAGGAGGTGGGCAATGGTGGGAAGCACTCCACCACCACAGTTCTGTGCCAGAGGATAGCCCCCAGTTCCAGGAACAGGTATGAAACCCCATCTTCTCGGCACATTAAACTCGTTTATGTCCATGCTACCGTTCAGGGCTTGAAAGGCTTAAGGCTCACATTAGCACTGCTCACAGCTATTAAAGCTGTGGCCTGGAAATTTGGAGATGCTCACGGTGACTGTGGTACCATCTGCTGGTCTGTAACAGGTAATAAAATTCATCAGGTCAAAGGAAAAATTTAATAGGACAGACCCACGTTGTGGCTGGGAGGTGGTGTAGTTTTGGCAGCAAAATGTGAATAGTCTTAATTTCAAAGGGTTTTACTGAACCTTTAATTTTCCTGGTGTGATAGTTTTGACCTTGTTTCTCTGAAGGTATCACAGCCTTCATTGAGCAAGCAGTGAATTCTTCCACAGAGAGCCACTGTACAGGGTAATTCAAACCTCCCAGTGGGTAACAGGGGAGAATCCCCCTTGGCAGACAGTTGGTTCTTCCAGAACTGGGGGTTCCTTTGCCTCCTGTGGGGGGCACTGGGATGAACTGGGCAGCCCCTGCCTGCCTCCCTGTTTGCTGTGGTTTTAGGGACTGGGTCTGGCTGTTCCACAGACACTAAAGCAGGGCTTTCTCCATCAGCAGGATTGTCTTCCATGGCACACAGTAAAGTTGTGTATTTTCAGTGGAAATTGCTCTTCCCAGGTGTCCTGATGAATTCTCATGAGGCTGCTGTACTTTAGTCCTGCACTTTGGTCCATGCAGAGAATTCCCCACTGTACAGATCCAAAGAACACTCCCCCAGCTCTGTGATGATTGTTAGCCACAAGCCTGGGCTCATGGAGGAGCATCATGAAATCCTTGCTGGCTGCTGGGCTGGGCTTTGTACCACACCCTCAGGCACAGAGAACCTGAGCAGATTTTAACTCCTGTATTCTGTGCCCAAATACTGGACATGTGCAAGGTGTAGAAATTCCTCTTGCCATGAGCAGCTCCTGACCAGCTGATTTTCTGAGTCAGTGAATTTCCACTTGGTGACTAATCTCTCCCTGTCTCTAGCTCAACCCTGAGTCTTTTATTCTGTTTTTTCTCCCTGTCCAGCTGAGGAGGGTAGAGATGGAGCTGCTTTAGTGGGCACCTGGCATCCAACCGGGGTAAACCTACCTCAGGACTGGTGAAAGGAAAAATGCATCATCTGAGGCTGCCAGGAGTAAAAATTAAACCATTTTGGAAAGGAGCTTTAGAACAGCATGTAGCTCCAAGCAGATTTGCAACTGCAGAACTATAATAGTCAGGTTATCAAACCCCAAATTAAATCTCCTCAATCCAATTTGCATGAAGTCTAATTAACCCATAAAAATATTTTTGGCGCTAATTATGCAAATAAAACTCAATGTTTTAATTAATGCCTCTCTCATTTGTGCATGTAGATAGTTGCTGTCTTCTGAAAGCGTGATGAGCCTTGGATTGAGTGAGATGTTTGTGCACAGGGAGGAGCTGGGCAGGGAAACCTGAGGGAAAGCCCAGGGTGTAGTGGGCATTTCTGAGTCTCTGAGTGTCACCTGGAGCCCTCTGCACAGAGCACAAATGCTCCATTTAGCTCATTTCATTTGGTGGAGAGCTGGGAGTCCCTGGTAGGAATTTTCTGTGCTGCCAGCAGCCCTTCAGGCTGGGTCAGCAGTGTGGCCATGCAGGGGATGTGCAGCTCTGTCCCGAGGTCAGGGTGGGTGTGAGGAGCAGTTCTGGACTTCCAGCACCAGCACTGGCCCATCCTCCCTGCAGCAAGCTCAGCCAGCTCAGAAATGTTGGTTAATTCACGGAAATGTTGGTTAATTCATGTGGTAGAAGGAGTTTTCCATGGTGTTTGCTGAGAAATCTCCCTGCTGCACATGGAGAACCATTGCACTCTTTCCCCTTCGTACCCCAAGAGACAAGTGCCCAGACTCAGTAAAAATACTCATTTTTGTTTGCAGCTTTTCCTTTCTTGCTTGCTTTCTTTCTTTTCCTTTTCATGGATATAATTACACTGTAAGCACTTTGAAAGAAGCAGTTTGAGTCTGAATGCAACAGCAGCTAATACACCTTCACATTATATAAATAATAGAACACAGGAGATATTTTAGATACATCACATCAGTAATTGTTTACCATTACCTTTTGAGAGTTTAAGTGGGTCATGCTTCTTTACTTTTTTAAGAAATACTTTGTGGTGCTAAAGCCAGGAGCCAGAGCTTAGCTTAAAATTATTCAAGAAGGCTTTGCAACTATGGCAAGCAACTGCAAACAGCTTGAAATCAGCAATGTTTGTGTGCCTCATAATGCAATTTCTGCTGAGATTCAAGTAGCTATTGATGAGGATAACAACAGTGTTGATGAGTGAAAACAAGGCTTAGACAATTGCTTGGTTGCTTGTTTGCCTTTGTTGTTTCTGGTTCTGGGGGTTTGGTGTGTGTGCTTGGGGTAGACAGAAGGGTGGTTTTGGTCACTACTGGAACCAGTTCCATCTCTCAGTGTTTGGTCCAGCCTAAGGCTGCTGTGGTTGATTCTGGACGTACCACACTCACCTGAGAGCAGCCCCAGGGGAAGGGCTCCTGGTTTTTGGGTAGTTTATTCTGGATTGCCATGCAGGCGAGGAGAGCTGTTCCAAGGCTGAGCAAGGGGTGTTTGTGTTTGTTTGTTTTATTAATATACCAAACTTCAGGATGGCAGACTCCAGCTGCTGGCTTGCTGCCAGCTCTGGGGCTGAGAAAGGCACAGGAAGGGTAGGAGCGAGGAGGGTACAGGGAATTTCTTGGGCTGGCTCCTCTGCCACAGCCAAAGCACCAGAGCATCCCTGCTTGAGTGTCAGGAGCTCAGAACTGAGCCTGATCCAGGCCTAACCCCCCTTGTGCTGCAGCCCTGGGGCTGTCCTGGAACAAGCTGCCCTCTCTCTGCTCTGGGGGTGAATTTCTGCCCCTGGCTGTGGCACTGGGGCTGGGGGGGCTGGAGTCACCCAGGCCTGGGGATTTCTGCCAGCCAGGCAGAGAAACCGGCTGGGGAGAGCAGAGAGAGTCAGGAGAGCTGCAGAATGGAGAACTGCTGTGATGGAGCACTTTATCCTCTTGGCCCTGACCCTTTTGGGAGGCCCGTGGGCTCAGGGCTCTGCGCCATGTGTCTGATAAAGAGGCAGGCTGGGGGAGAGTGCTTCCAGATGTTTCCTGATGTTTGAGGCCGTGTCACAGTCACTTACTCCCTCTCATGTGCCACATGTGCACACATTCTGTTAGACTGGGGTTGTTGTGGCTGGTTTTGAGCCCTGTGTGGGTGTCTGTGAGCAGTGCTGATGTTTCCAGGCTGTGTTTGGTATCACCAGCACGTGCAGGGAAGCGACAAAGCCGCTGCAATTCCGTGCAGATCCCTGCTCTGTCTGCTAGCGCCATATGCTGCCAAGGGATGGCAGTGAAATAAATTCCCTTGTGGTTGGAAAACAAAAGTAAAGTGTGTATGTACAACATGAGTCAGGCTTGAAGAAGTGTGAGCCATGTGGAGGGTGTCTGCCTGTACCAGAACACAGCCAGTCTGTGCCCAGGATGTGAGCAGACAAGAGCAGTCACACATTATGAGCAGCAAAGATGTTATTAATTATTTCAGAATCTGGGTCACCCTGCCCTGGCAGTTTTGGGTCACAGTGGTTTGCAGAGCTCAGCAGAGTGGCAGTGGTGCCTGCTGACCTCAAAACCTTGCAGCCCGAGCCAGGAGCACGATTCTCACCAGGATTCAGAGGTTTAGTGCTTATGGGTCAGGATTTTTTCATGCCAGCTGTTTATCATTTTGACTGATAATTGAGGCAGGAGCAGAGCTGGGATGGCACATGCCACTGCTGTGGGTGCTTGGGAAGTTTTACAGGTCTGCAGGAGGTCACATCTGTGTCTGCAGGGACCGAGCTGTACAAACTGTGGAGATACTTTGGCATCAAGACACCAGCAATGGATGTCTTACACCATTAAACCCTGAAACAGAAACAATTTCCACTCATTTACAAGAAATTCACATATGAGCAGGCATTATATATAGATATATGAACAAAAGGACAGCTCAGGAGAATCTCTGTTCTTCACTGGATGTGGGGGGAAACATCATGACAGAGGATGAGGAAAAGGCTGAGGTGCTGAATGCCCTCAGCTGAGCAGGATGAAGCCTCCATAATTCAAGGGAAAATTGCAAGAAGAGCCTGTGTTGGTGACAGAGGATAAGGCTGAGGTGCTGAATGCCCTCAGCTGAGCAGGATGAAGCCTCCATAATTCAAGGGAAAATTGGAAGAAGAGCCTGTGTTGGTTGGCAGCTGGCTGAACTTGAGCCAGTTGTGTGCTGGGGTAGGGCAAGAGGAGATGCCTCAAATTGCACCATGGGAGGTTTAGATTGGATTTGGGGAAAAATTCACCACTGAAAGGGTTGTCAAGCACTGGGACAGGCTGCCCAGGGAAGGTGTCCCTGGAGCATTTAAAGGACAGGGGGATGTGGTGCTTGGGGATGTGCTTTGACAATGGACTTGGCAGTGCTGGGCAAAGGGTTGGACTCAAGGACCTTAATTAAAATCAACCTCAACAATGAT
This sequence comes from Dicaeum eximium, assembly GCA_013396995.1. Taxonomy (NCBI): domain Eukaryota; kingdom Metazoa; phylum Chordata; class Aves; order Passeriformes; family Dicaeidae; genus Dicaeum; species Dicaeum eximium. Next base: position 50,317 of record VWZP01001129.1, read on the forward strand.
TCTCCATGATTCTGGCCCTTTGTTTGCAGCAGTGTGCAAATTTCAGTGCAACCTTTTAGGCTGCTGGGAAGTGACTGGTGCAGCCCTGGGAGCTTCCAGGGTGAGTCCCTCCTGTGCTGAGATCTGTGTGCCTGCAGTCACCCAGCCTTGCTGAGAGCTGCAGCCAGAGCCTGCCCTGCTTGCCAGGCAGGTTGGATGCATTGTTTTATTTCATTCTAACGTAAACAGAGCAGAGCCCACACAAACAGAATGGGTGTGCAGCCATGGGATAATGGGACAGCAGCTGCCCATCCATCCACACTGACACACAGGCTCACTAATAACTGCAATTCCTGATGTCCAGGGCCGGAGGATTTTGGGACTCTCTGACAAGGTAATCATTTCTCCAGAGCGACCTGCAAACACACAGTCTGCTTTTCAGCTTTCCCTCGGGCTTGGGAAGGTGTTCTGGAGCACTGCTGAACCTGCAGCAGGAAAAGCTGCACTGCTGCCTCCTGGCACACAGCAATCCCAGGGCTCCCCTTTGCAATAACTGTAATTCACAGTGAAGTTACCCACGGGAATCTCCTCCTGATGCAGCCCATCCGTGGGCTGACGCTTCTGCTCGTTTCCTCTTTAAATCTGCTCTGGGGCAAGGTCAGCTCCTACTTTGTGTGACGCTGTTTGGATGGTTTAGCAGCTATTGTGAGGAGCCTTCCTTGTGATCTGGAGGCAGTGGAAGATAAGAGACAAAAGATGCAGGATTGGGGAGGAGGAGGAGGAATTTGTGTGTATTTTTTTTTTTTACATTTTTTTCTCACCCTGCCTTTGAAGCAGAAACATCTGCTGAGAGGCACAAACAGCTGAGTTCAGCAATACCACATCACGCTGCCAAGCAACTCTGCTTTCCTCTGGAACTTTCACAGCGGAGGAAATAAATCAGTCAGGCAATAAAGAAGGGGGAAAATTTAAGAAAAAGTGCCAAAAGCCAAACCTTTCAAGAATAAAGTGAATAAGAACTTTGTTAGTATTCGGCGAAGCAAATTGAAATATGTTTCTTACACATGTAAGCTCTCTGTGCCATTGCTGCTTGAGGAATTTTGTAATAACAGAACCCTCTGAGCTAAAGACACTTAAAACTGGTGAGGAGAGACCTCTGGAAAGCTGGCTACAATATCATAAAAGACAATTAGGTTATTTAAAATATTTTTTCCATCTCACGTCTCTGTCGGATCAGTCACAGCTGACCAGCTAACAGTGGTGAAGTATCACCATTTATCTGAAACCTTTCCATTCCTTACACAAAATGTAATGTATTAGACAGCTGAACCATTTGTTTCTGCACTGCCTTACTGAGATTTACTCTTCCAATCAAAGTTACTTTGGTTTGGTGTGTTACTGCCTATTTAAAGTACTGATAAAAATCTCTGTTTCTTTTGTTATACAATAACAGGGACTGCTCTGTGAAACAGGTGGAAAATGATTACATTATTACTCTTCTCCAGTCATTTTTGTAGAAAGATGTTGGGAATTGCTGGGTTCTTGTCCTACAGCCCTGCAGGACTTTTTTCAGTGTCCCCTGCACTCCTGTCTGCTGTCCCTCTGCAACACAGACAGACACAAAAATCACATCCCTTACCTGGTTAATTCTCTGTCTCTGCCTGCAGATAACAGGAATTAGCTGCATAAGTAGGAGCAGGCCCACTGGAGGTGCCCAGACTGCAGAAGCAGCAGCATCATTGCTCTGCAAACACTCCAGCCTGTGAGCTCTGTTAGCAAACACAACCCTTGGTGTAACTCAGCTGGGCACAGCACAGCTCACCAAAACCCATGGCTGCTCACGTTCTCTGAGCCTGGATTCCACTCAGCTCCCCCTGCACCTTTCACACACTAAAGCAGGGATAATCATGGCCTTTTACAAGCTTAGGAAGTAAAACTCTTCTGCCTGTTGCAGAAAAAGCAGCTCGTGTAGTTTAAGGAGCTGCCTTGTATCGGAGATCATTGCGGTTCTGAAAGAGGAGGTACTCTGTTGGCTTCTGTAAATCCTCGTTTGCAAATCGTAATTTATCTCCAGCTCAGGCTGCAGGGAGACCTCTGCTGTGTCACCTTCTGGAATGACAGAAGATCTTGACTTTTTTCACTGCCACTTCATGGTGAATATCAGCAAATAGTGACATTTTAAACGGCAGCCTTTTATTTTCAGAGCTGTGCAGCCACAGTCCCTGAAGTGTAAATCAGTGTTGGCTCTGTCTTGCTCTGTGTCAAGGGCTTGTACAAATCACCTGCTCTGAGCTGAGCTTTGTTCATGACTTGGTGGCTTGGAGGGGACATAAGAAGTGTTTGGAGGATTCTCTGCATTTCCTGAAAGCTTAACAAGGTAGAGCCTGGCTGCTCTTCTGAAAGGTGGTAAATGTCCGAATTCCACAAAAAAAGGTCAAATCCTGGCTAAATAAATCCCTGGACTCCTGTTTCTTTGAGTAGGTGTTATGGACAGTTAAGATCTGTAAGCACATCCCTTTGTAGTGCTTTCAAAACAAGGAATGAAAAATGAAATGGGAGTAGCAGTGTTACACAAAAGTTGCTAATGTTTTTGGATGCACTTTTTCCTTAAGCAAGGCAAGTCAGTGCTTTTTCTTGGAAAAACCTGTGGTGAGTCCCTGTTGCTTTGAAGGCCGAGGATGAGGAGTGCCAAGGACTAGTTTAAATCAGTTCATATCCACTGAAGCAATGTAGAGGGGTTTGTCCCATGGTCATTCACAAAAAACTCCTACAGCTTTGCTGTTACTCCACTACCAGTGCCAGTAATCTCATGCAGAAGTGACTTTATTAAAGAAACCTGAGATGTTTGTTGGAGAGAGGCTTTTGGCTCCCTCTCTGCTGAATTCCTGAGGGCTTGCCAGGGAGTTCAGTCCCAGTTAAGTTTCCAGGGAAGAAATCTTGTCTTCATTGAAGCAAATGGCAAAATTCCCTTTGCAGACTGAATTTCAGCCTGAGTTTAGAATAAATTTTGACTCTTCTCTCGTTTCTCCTCTCCGGTGTAAAACCAGTTGATCTCTTTTCCATCCAGGGCTGTGACAGCAGCTTCCACACTGCCCTCCCACGTGTACACCCTCGTACATGATGGTAATTATTACAAAAAGGAGTTTAAAGTAGCACCCCATTGATTTTTGGTTTCCATGCGGCAGATTAATGGACTGAGCACGCACTCTTTGTAATCACACTGGTAGAAATTCAATAATGACTCTGCCAGAGTACTCAAGTGACCTCAGACACTGAATCCATCCCTATTTCAACTATTTTTAATGAGACTGGCGTATTTAGCAGTGCCATCAGATGGTTTGGGAAGCACAGTGTCCTGTCAACCAAAGCATTGCTGTGGGTCAGCTGACACTGAATTTCAGTGTTCACATCTGTTCTCTCAGCCAGAGTAGTTCACAGGGTCTGTGTGGCGTGGAGTTCATCCACTGCAATGTACTGAGCCAAAGAAATCTGTGATGTGTATGATCTGCGTGCTGCACTCCACTGGAACAAGATTTCAGCCAAATCAGAGCTCAGCAAGTACCACTGACAGTCCCCAAAGGAACAGAATCTCTCTGGTTAGTTTAGCAATTGTTCACTTGGGTTTGGAGGCTTTAATTGCTTGTGATTATCATTTCCTGTGGCGCTTTCTGTCGTGTCTGTGAAAGTGCAGGAGCCTGGTGAGGCTCTCCACTTGGAGATGCTATTTGTCAATTTTTATCTTGAGAAATGCCCGGAGATTTGATGAGACTGGTAAGGAATATTTGCAAGCTGAGTCTGCTCATTGCTGTGGGTGTTTGGCTGTGTGTGTGTGTGTGCAGTTCCACAGTTTGGTTATGCCTGCTGTGATTTCCTCACCAGCTCTAAGGCTCCTGTACATTGCAGGTAAACATTGTTTAAATGCAGGCAAAATTCCCAACAGAACTTCTGGAAAAGTTAACCTGGAAATGTCATGGTAAGTGCAGGGGACTCGATCACTCAGAATTGGCCAGAAACTCAGCTTTTGCTACCAGGACTCCCAGAACCACCCAAGAAGAGGATTGTTGCCATGGTCTGTTAATTAAAGCCGCGTTAATTATTTTGACAGGCAGCCTCTCCTGTTCTCCTCAGTATTTCTGGGGCTGGTAGAGTTGCTGAGGTGAGATGAAACACGAAGCCATCAAACATGATATAATTGCCACGTCCCTCAGTGATGCAAATCAGCAGAGATTTGTTGTGGTTCGCTGTGGATCACACATTAATTCATCGTGTGGGTTTATTACACAAAAAAATCCCACAAGATACCCAGAGTCACAGAGCAGAGAGCATTTAGAGCAAACCCAGGACACTCGAGGGCAGGAGGCTTGTACGTGTTGTGCATAAATAGGCTCTGACTTTTGCAGTGTTGGGAAAGTATGAACTCCTCACCACCATCTGCTCCCAGAGGATTCCTGATTTCCCTGGCTTTGCTTTGACCTCAGCAGCTGATTTTGAAGAGATGAGTCTGTAATTGGCAGGAGGAGTTAAGACCCAGCTATGAGGACAGAAAGAAATAACCAGGTTTTGAGTTTGGAGCCTGATTCAGCGTTCAGTGAGGTGTAGGAAGATGAGTGTCCATCAGCTTTAACATTTCTGTGGTTTTGGGAATATATCTCTTTAATCTGGGTCACACACTGACCCTGGAGCAAGGGCACACCCTGGATGTGCAGGAGCAAGAGAGTCCTGCCAGGCCCCAGAGTTTGGGCATCACCCACAGTCGGATGCTGAGATGCTTTAACCACCAAAGCACAGTAAATAGTTTCTATTCTTTGTTATTTGCCATCTTCCCTGTGTGTTTCCAGTTCTCAGTTCCCCGTGTAGATGTGAGACACAGAGCAGAGCCTTAGTTTCAGTGGCACTCTCAAGATAAACCCCAGCCTATGTGGAGTGAGCAGCTGGCTGGAGTGTTTATCAGGCTCCATTGTAGCTGTTCCTGCCTTCTGGAAAATTATTCACAAATACACAAGCATGACTTCATTTTGCCAGGAAGCAAGGCCATTAATCCTGCCTACTTTGAAGCCACATCTTTTGTGGACTGTGGTGGGTAACTTATCTGTTCAGATTACTTAGATTGTTGGAGACTTCATCCCTTTGTAATGTTAATGACTGCTGAGTAGCTCAGCCCTGCATGAGACTTTTTTCTTACATTTAAGACTATTTTCCTTTCCCATCTTACATTTTTCCTTATATTTTCTTATATTTGACTGTGCTTAGTTCTGAACTCTCGCATTTCTTATTTTATTACGTATTTAATATTTTTTATATAATAAATCCTCTCAAAGGGGGATTTGGTTTCTAAGGAGTTAATTGCTGCGTGCTCTTTTACTCATGAGCCAATTGAATCAGATAATTTGCTGTTTCCTGAGTAATGTCAGTGAGTGTACAGAAAGATCTTTTGTTCCACTGAAGATGTTAAAGAGGGTTTGAGGATTCCTTTCTCTGCAAATCCTTTACATGAAAGATTTACAGTATGTACGCTCCAAGATTTGGAAATGCTGCTATTTAAGCATCTACACATGTAATTAGTCACTAATTGTTAACAGCTCCTGCTCTCTTTAGCTTTTTTATTAGACCTATTGCAGATATCACTGAAATCAGATTCAGGGAAGTGTGTAAACCCTTTAGTTTTATAGCTGCTGCTGGTTTTTCACCTTCAGCGGGGAAAGATGGAGTTTTCCAAGGCACTGGAGTGCCAAGGTTCTTGCCCCTGAAATTCAAGAGCTTTTAGCTGATTGTAGCCCCAAAAAACTCCTTTTTTGGAGTCAGATGGCTCCAGCCTGGTCTGTTCTTCCTTGGGGATAGCTCCCTCTTCCCAGGAGCAGAACTGCCTCGTTTCACACCTACAAAGCACAGCCATGGCCCTGGGATGCCCCTTTTTGTTTCCACCTTCTCACTGGGTCAGAGCTGCTGGTTTTCTTAGCAGAGACTGGCAGCCAAAATCCTGGTGGAGACACCTGGGGGCAGAGGATGAGCAGGAGTGAGGGATGAAGGACAAGGAGCAGCTCTGGAGCACTAGATATGGAGTGATTATGGGATCAGGGACAATGAACAGCTCTGGAGCACTGGTTCTGGAGTGATTATGGGATCAGGGACAATGAACAGCTCTGGAGCACTGGCTATGGAGTGATTATGGGATCAGGGACAATGAACAGCTCTGGAGCACTGGCTATGGAGTGATTATGGGATCGGGGATGAGGAGCCCTGGTTCTGGAGCTGACAGGAGCCCTGGCTGCAGCCTGCCCACATTCCTCATGGTGCAAACCTGCTCTGAACTCTGCTGAGTGCAGAGTGGGGTTCCCATCCCGAGGCTTTTCCACAGCTCAGAGCTCAGGGGCTGTGCAGGTTGGCACTGAGCTGTGCCTGGGTCACCAGACCCCGTGTCCTTGTCTCAGCAGCCAGGAGCTGAAGAAAAACAAGAAGCAGGGGCTAATGAGCTGGGTCACCAAGTGGTCAGGCTTGGCTGCGAGGGGAAGGACTCTGAGCAGGATGGAAGTGGAGAGACCAAACCTCTCCTGAGCCTGTGAAAGTTTTCTGTCTCTCATTAGAATCACGTGTAGATGATTTGGGCATTTCAATTTCTGTCTTCCATGTCTCTGTATTGCTCTTTTTAAAATCTTAATGCTTCTGACTCCAATAGCCAAAACACCTCAATTATTGTCAGACTCCAAGGAGCTCAATGATAATAAATCTCTACAGGGAAAAAGATAGTTTAAGTGAAAGGAAGAGATTATTAGATGCAGGAAAGATGTCACAGTAATTCTCTCTTTGCCAAGTACTTGTAACTTAAATTTTAAAAGAAAGTATTGAAATTACTGCTCTTCAAAGAGAATACAAAAGGATAATGGTTGTTCTTTTTCTAAGGAAAGTCACATTTCTCCTGGGGCTGATGCCATAAGGTTCTTTCTTTCCACGGAAAACAGCAGAGTGCTAAACAAAGACTAAAGATTGAAGTTGTTAGAGGGAGATCTATGCACTTATAATTTTACAGTTTGCAGTATGCCATTCCTGGTGCTGGCTTCCTTCTGTGCATTCCTGCTCACCAGGCTATAGAGGCAGAATTTCCATATTGCCATTGGTCAGTGACCAGTAATGCATTTTGACATTTGTCCAAGGTTGGGTAGACACCCAACCCCCAAGTTGTTTCTACTGATACCTGAAAACTCTGGAGTTGCAAGTCTGGAACTTGCAGGCTTTCCCAGAGTTTCCTAAAGGTGTACAAAGTTAACCTTCAAAGTCTTTGGGCATTTCAATTTCTGTCTTCCATGTCTCTGTATTGCTCTTTTTAAAATCTTAATGCTTCTGACTCCAATAGCCAAAACACCTCAATTATTGTCAGACTCCAAGGAGCTCAGTGATAACAAATCATTATTTATTATCTGCTGCTAATTCTGGGTGTCTTTAGGCTTCAGTTCTCTCCTCCCCAGCTTTAGCTTGCTGCCTAGAAGTGTCCTTTAGATGTGCTGGGACCTGCCTGCACAAACTGCATCACCCAGGGACTCACTTGTCCTTTGAACACGAAAGGACAGACAGGTGGAGCCTGGGGTATTGCTTGGTACAAAGCAAACATTTAAAAAGCAGAGAGTTTCAGGTCCTGGCTGGTAATGGAAAGTGCTATTTTCAAAAGTGCCATTTGACATTTGGAAGATTAACTGGTATTGACTTCCTGTGTGAGTTGGGCTCCTGAGTATCTGAGTCACTTTTGGAAACCTGAGCTGGCCATCTGTTTCACTTAGGCTTTGCAGTGCCAAGTGAAGCACTGCATAAACACTTTGATGACTATAGTCTGTAGTACCTAAATTTTAAAAAGCAGTTATTTCAACAGCCTGACACCTATTGGAATTTTCAGAACTTCTGGGGCCTCAAATTCCCAGTGCCTGGCAGAAAGCAGATGCATTTGAAAGCAATCAGAGTTTGAAAGGAACTTGTGTTCTTGAAAACCCCAGAGCTACCCCAGCACTTTGGAATGTGGCAGTAAGGTACTTCTGGAAGTTTCACCTGCATCCCAACGAGAATCTCGCAGCAGACTTAAATGTGAAAGCAAAGGAAATTTCTTAAAATAGAGAGAGCCAAAAAGTGAGGAGTAAAATGGTAATATACATAATAAGGACCTCCTAGTGCAAATTTGTGTGGAGACTGAGGTGGAGAAAGTAAGAGAGGAAATGCAGGGACCTGCTCTACGTGGAGCTGCCTCATGGAACTGCAGGGAAAGGCAGGCTTGTGCTGAGCAGTGGCTGCTAGTTTTTGGTTAAAGTTTTTGGTGCATTTTTTTTTAATTCCATTATAAGTAACTGTGTGTTGATTGTTTTTAAGGAACTTGGAACAATGGGTGATGTTTGAGTTTGTTCCTGCAGCGGGATCAGGAGCGTAGAACAGCCTCAGTTTTATGATTTCTTAGCTTTGACATTAATTAGAGCCATGGACTTTCTGGATGAGGTGGATCTGGACTGGTTAACATGAGAATAGATGCAAATAATTTTTAAAGTATTTGGTTCCTACTATATAACTCACAGATTTCCTTTATACGAGTGTCAGAGAGCTGAAAGCCTCCCTCACACAGTAGGCAGAGCTCTGCAAACTCCTCAGGACTCAATTTAAACACGGGGATTGTTTGTGTCCTCATTTCTCCCATGAACTCCTGCATGACCTTCATGGGGCAAGTCACTCCATTTATCCGTGCCCCAGCTCAGAGAACACGAAATGGGTTAATTGTTCTGTGCTCCCGAGAGCTGGGCACGAAAACCCTGCCTGAGAGCAGCGAGAGAAATGCATTGCTGCTGGTGGTGGTGGTGTGGATCTGTTTAAGCACCGTGTCCTTATGGACTGGTGCATCACATGAGCTGCTCTGAGGGCAGCAGGGCTGCTTGCACACTGGAAGTGGTTTGCTGGACAGTGGCCAGGAAATAGGGATGGACCCACAACCAGCAGATACTGCCCAGGGCACTCAGCAGCAGTGATGGTTCAGAGCTGCTTTAGGAGGGGGTGACATATATAAATCATTGCTGCCAGGATTTGGGCACTCGGGAGGCACAGCAGTCTGCTTTGCATGTAAACAAAATGTAGGTCTTGAGGGAGTCTGTGTCTCAGCTAAATCTGCTCATGTAGAAATCCTCTTTTTTAGGCTTTATATTTTGTAATCATTGTAATTTAAATTCAGCTACAGTCGGCAGGATTTGCACATTTTACCACCATTAAGGAAGTCAATAGGAGCTGTGGTCCCGCTCCCCCATAGCTGCACTTCAATAATTAACTCCTTTCCCTCTCCTAAATCTGAAATTAGAGACAGCAGCAGCACCTGAGAGAGCCTTTGAGAGCCTGAGAAGCTGCATGTGGGGGACAGTTCATTCAGCTGCCATGTGTTTGTCCCTGCTGTCTGCCTGGCTTTGCTGGGCTGGCATTGATGGATTATTTTTTGTAGGTGGGCACTCTGAGCTGCTGCTCTGCAGGCTGGGCTGTCCCTGGTGATCCCCACGCCAGGGGATCAGCCTGCCAGCAGCACGGCCCCCGAGCCCTTTGCTTTGCCCTGGTGTTTGTTTGGCACCCTTCCCATCACACACACGGAACGAGGCAGCTCCAGCGCTCTGCCAGCTGTGAAATCCCTCACGGCCTCACTGCTGGGACAGACTGGTGCTGGGACAGGAATCCCCATCCCCCAGCAGCACTGACATCCCTCCTGTCCTTCCTCCAAGTGTTTGTGCCTCACATGGGGAAAGTTTTGGAGCTCTGCAGGGGTGGCAATGCTGCTCTGCCCGTTGGCACAGTAGGCACTGCACATCTGGCACGGGAGGCAGAGGGCACATCTGGCACAGTAGGCACTGCACATCTGGCACGGGAGGCAGTGCACATCTGGCACGGGAGGCAGAGGGCACATCTGGCACGGGAGGCAGTGCACATCTGGCACGGGAGGCAGAGGGCACATCTGGCACGGGAGGCAGAGGGCACATCTGGCACAGGAGGCAGTGCACATCTGGCACGGGAGGCAGAGGGCACATCTGGCACGGGAGGCAGAGGGCACATCTGGCACAGGGAGAGCACCCAGCTCTCCCCACCAGCCATGGCTTGGTGCTTTCCCCTGCAGTTAAACATGCAGAATTCAGCCCTGCAGGAGATGAGGTGCTGAACATCACCTCAGTCATGCCTGCTAAGTGTTATAATTGAAAGAAAGGCAGCCTCAGTGTCTGTGTTACATGTGGAGCATTTTATTAACTCAGAGCCACTTGGGGTTGGCTTTTTTTCCCCCTGGAGGCAACAGTAAAATTTGACAGGTGATTCTGTAGATGAAGACAGTAAACAGCTGTTGAAAATGATAATGTCTGAGTAGTTTTGTTGTTTCTATGAAAACTTAGTTACACTCATTTTAGATTAATTTTTCATTGTCTTCTGTAAATGAGAATTGCTTACATGGCTTCTTCAAATGGGACTTTGATTGCTTTCCATCTATTGCCAAAACCCTAAAAGACAAAAAAAAAATCAAGTGCATAGAACCACTTATGAGCAAAGATACAATAAATCCGTGCTATAGTGCATTTTAATTTGATAAAACAAAGTTCTGCTATGCAGCAGTTTGTACTCATGTGTGAGAGAGGCATATACATCAGCCATTTAAATTCAGCACTGTGTTAAACAGCAATAAAAGCAATTCTGGCTGCTATTGGGAGCTTTTGGTGTGGTATTAGGGAATTTCCCAAAAGTCTGAGAAGCAATGTGGGAAAAATAAAATGAAATGTGCTCGTGGAAAAGGAAGTGCCAGTGCAATCTTGCAGCAAAGCCACCAGAGAGGGATGGAGAAGGTGGAGCTCAGTTCAGCCCCAGATTTCCTGTGCTCACTTTTTTGGGGAGTGTGGAAGGAAGGGGCTGCCCTTGCAGTCCAGGCACTGGGGCTGGCTCCAGTCTGTAACTTCTGCAGGTGTTTGCTGGCATCTGGAACAGCTCAGTTTCCAGTTTATCAGTGGAACTAACAGACATCCTCCTTTCACACTTGTTGTTAGTTCAGTGTGAACCTGGGCACAGGCTCCTGTGGAGTGAAGCCATCTCTTCAGGGTAGAACAGCACTGAGGGCAGTGCAATGCCAGAATTCAATAGAAAGAAGGCAAAACAGCTGGACAAAGCCTGAGCCATAATTCAGGCCTGCTTTGAAGTAGGTCAGAGGCATTTAAAGTGCTGATTCCTGCAGGTGGGTGATTCACCCAGTTTGGATCTCTGTTTGGGCCTGGGGAAGTGCTCAGGACCTGTTTGTGAGCTCACAGAATGATCAGACAAGTGTGAGTGAAAGTCATCTGCTCTTTTGTCAGATCACACACTTAATACCACTGGAGTCCCGTGCTGACCTTTTGCAGAATTTTCTTTGGCATAAATGTCAGGAAACGCGTCTGGGAATGAAAATATGGATAAATACAGTGCCAGGACCTAAACTGGAACCTCAGCTCGCAGGGGAGCAGCTTTTTGGGCAGCCTTCATTTGGTTTTGAACCATTGTGCATCACCCAGTCCTGCACATCAACACCTCTCAAAATGTTTCTAACACACATCATTTGCCTTTCAAGGCTTCACACCACAAAGAGCATTGTTCAGAGAGGGAAATCGCTGCCTCTTTAACAAATTGATACTTCAAAGTTCACAGCAGAGCCCTTTTTTAATAACTTCTTCACCCGAGGAACTTCAGCTCGCATGTGCCAACACATTTTTAAGGAGCTCCTGTTTTTCTTGCATCGAGCCAGTTCCTCTGACAGGCTTGAAATGAGGCCAGGGAAGACAAATGAGTGGTGTGAGATCCCAGAGCCACCCCATGGCCCCACAAAGGGCTCTGGGCACCTTCCAGAAGGCAGCAGCTCCTGGAGCTGCCCAGCTCTTCCCAGTTCCAGAGCGTGCAAGGAGGGCAGGGAGAGAGGAGGGGGCAGCGAGCAAGGGGGAGGATTTAGCAGTGACCAGGAGATCTGGTCTGGATCCCCTTTGGCAGTGCTCTGCATCCCCTCTGGCAGCGTTCTGGATCCCCTCTGGCAGGGTTCTGGATCCCCTTTGGCAGTGCTCTGGATCCCCTTTGGCAGTGCTCTGGATCCCGTTTGGCAGCGTTCTGGATCCCGTTTGGCAGCGTTCTGGATCCCGTTTGGCAGGGTTCTGGATCCCCCTTGGCAGGGTTCTGGATCCCCCTTGGCAGGGTTCTGGATCCCCCTTGGCAGGGTTCTGGATCCCCTTGGCAGGGTTCTGGATCCCCTTGGCAGCGTTCAGGATCTCCTCTGGCAGGGTTCTGGATCCCCTCTGGCAGGGTTCTGGATCCCTTTGGCAGTGTTCCCCTGCAGGGACAGGGCCAGGCTGCGTGGTTGGTGTCCCAGAGCTGGGCTGGCCGAGGATAAGGTGACTCTGATGGATGGTTGGAGTGGGGAAGGGGAGCAGATACAATCTCAGCTTGACAAATTCAGCCTGTCCAGCCTGGTTTTGTGTCTGTGTCACTGTACACACACAGAGCATTTCATTCACAGGTTCCATGTCCTCAGCCTTTGGCTTGACACAGATGGTTTTGTGCTTGCCAGCAAATTACATCAGTGATTCCAGCAGCTCCTTTTTAGTGTCTGCTGGCACAGGTAAAACATGGGAGTACTGTGTGATAATTTAATACAGCCAGTTCAGACATTCTCTGGTTTTTCTCTTCCCTTCCTCTGTCCTCTTCACCAAGACATTTAGTGTCTTGTTATGCTCTGTGAACCACATCATCAACAAGAGGAATTGGATAAAAATCTACTGATGTCAGGAAATAATGTCAATTTACACTAGGTGTCATCTGCTGAGGATGAAGACACAATCTCTGATAGCCTAGAGCATTTCTTACTTGCCTTAGGCATAATTTTGTCTTTATATTTGAATACTTGGAGCTTGGTAATCCTCTAAATCCCTTTTTCTATATTCAAAAAGCTCCATCTGCTTTGGGAAACCCTTTAAATTAGTCCTAAAGGCCAAGTCTCTTTATAGAAATAACTGGGTAGCACAGATATCCTGTCTGCAAAAAAAACCCAGCCAACTTCCTAGTGAAAAGTAATTCTTGGAAGAGTTGGCAATGCTGCTAAACATTATTAAGAAAATGTTTGTCCATTTTCAAAAAGCTTTTTGACTGAATGTCATGTAGATGTGAGCGTGTTTGGAATGTATAACAGACTCTGAAGATTCTCCTGTCTGGAATGGGAGGATCCTCTCTCTCTCTGGTCCAAACTGTGTGTTCTGCAGCCAGCCCCAGCAGGGTGTTTGCAGGATTTGTGCCAGTTCTGTGTGTGCCAGGTTGGCTTAGCACAGCTCCCCCTCACCAGAGCAGAGCTGAGCACTCCTGGAAATTCAGCTCTTGATGTCACATTGCCCTGCAGAGGTTTTATCTCTGCATTACCCAGAACTTTGGTGCCTGGAAGGGGAAGTTTTTGTTTTGTTGCAACAATCCCCAAGCAGAGAAAGAGTTGCAGTGTCCTGTGCTGGCTTTGCAGCCTGGTGACAAGGCTGCCACGGCACAGGGCTGCTCCAGGTGAGCAAAGGTGTGGAACAGAGCAGTGTCACTAGAGAGTGTGACACGAACACATAGAGACAGCTACTTTAGATAGTGAAAGGTGGAGAAGAAGTCTAGTTTATTTTGATTTATATATTATATAGAGTTTTTAGAACAGCTGTGGATTGGATAGAGAGGTCACCACCTCTCCAACCACACTGGTCAATAAAAGAGTCCATCAAACCTCTCTCCTCCCAGGAGAAGGAATGAAAAACAAAGAGACAGTTAGCAAAACATCTGCATGTTTACAGAAGGACCTCGTGAGAAACTTTATCATAGAACTTAAAACATCAGAAAGTTAAAATTCAAGACAACAGAGGAGAACCACACTGGGACCCCAATCCATTGAATTAGGGTGAGGAGAGGGGCAGCAAAAGGAAAAGCCATCCCTCCTGCAGGGCATCTGTGGGAGCAGAGCATTGCAGCTGCTGGAATATTCCATAGCAGCCTGTGAGCAGCTCTCTGCTGGTGGAAAAGGTCATCTCTTGGTCTGCCTTGGGCGTCAGAAAACACTTCCAAATTGTCCTGCCTGCTCTGAGCTGACAGTGCTGCTGGAGGCTGCAGCAGGGGTGACACTGAACTGGCCCCACTGCCATCAAATCAAAGCACAGCAGTGACTGACTGGAGCCAGGAGCACAGTGACAAGTGTCACACGAGGGTCAGGGCTGTCCCCACACTGAGCTGGGGCACAGGAGCAGGGGGAGCAGCACTCTGTGCAGCTGCAGGAGTGGGCAGAGATGCTGGCACAGATTTCAGCAGCGAGCTCGTTCCTGCCCGCCCTGGTTGCTGTGTTTGGAGGAAGGTGCTGCAGGCTGAGGGGACAGGAACATGTCCAGGATTCTCTCCTTGTAGGATGGCTCTGAGGCTGTGCCAGCTGAGGCTGCTCCCCCAGGAAAACCAGCCTGGATGGGGGATGTGAGCTGGGGGAGGCTGCAGGGGCAAACCCCTTTATTTATATTGGTGCTGTTCATTTCCCATGTGCTTGGCTGGCACCATCCTTCTCCTGCTTTACCTTTCTTTTCCATATTGCAAGGCTGCTGTATCAAACCAGAACCCACGAGAGCATTTTTGGGTTTTCTCTCCCTACAGCTGTGCTTGCCACTGGCGGCTCAGAAGGGAGCAGAGCACAGCCTGGGCTGACAGGTCCTGCTTGTCTCTAAGAATTGTCTCTTGGGCTGACAGGTCCTGCTTGTCTCTAAGAATTGTCTCTTAGGTGACATTCACACAGCTGTGGAGTCACTGCTGCTGCTGTGCTCCTGCAGGAACAATTAACAAGTGTAAGAAAATTTCTTATCGTGCAGGCAAAGGTGTAAATGCAACTGAAAGGTCCAGAGGAGCTTCTGATTTCGGCTTTGTATTTCCCCAGAGCCTTGGAAAGCTGGACTTCCATCAGTCCAGTCCTACCTGTGATCAGAGTGTTCAAAGTCAGCAAAGAGCAGGGGTGGTGACTAATACTGTTGAAGATTTACTATAACAAAGGGAAAGCTTGTGTTCTTTAGAATATTTTTTCCTTTTTTTTTTTTTTTTGGACAGTGTCCCCTAAATATCATTTGTATAATTACATAGAAACCTGCTTTGACTCACCTAGTGCAAAAAGGCACAGAAAGAAGGGCATAAAAAGGCAGCAATGATTGCTTGGAAAAAACCACAGCAGAGTTTGAAGTCGTTGCTCTGGGCAGTGAGGCAAATGTGTAACTTTGTGCTGCGTGGAGCGATTCTGTGCTGGGCTCTTGTTTATTGCTTTCTGCAATAGAAACCTTGCTGTTGTTTAAAGACTATTCTGGTATTGTGGAGCCTGTGGTTCCCCCTAGCACTCCTGCACTCTTCCTGGGGGTCAGGTGAAGCTGAAGTTGTTTTCCTAGCAATGAAAGTCACCTCTGTGAAGCCCATCTCTCAAAAGCCCCACCCAAGTCCTTTGTGTTTTCTTGCTTTGCCTGGTTTAGCACGTTTGAGGCTGAGGTTTCCCAACAAATTAGACGTGGCAATTTTCTGATTGAGGTGCTATGGGGCAAAGCCAGGTCTGGACAGAAGCACAGATGTCAGAGTCATCACTTCAGAGCTGCTCTCAGTGTATCTGCGAGTGCTTTGTCAGTCAGAGAGGCGCCTGCTTTTCTCCCAGGCCATTTCCCAGTGGGGTCACATCTCCTTCATGTGTCTGGGTGAGGGATGGGGACGCTGCTCTCTGTGTGGCTGACAGGAGTGGCTGCCCCCTGCTCCCAGCAGGAGCCTTTCCCTGCCAGCACAAACACTCACACCCCCAGAGAAATCCCCAAAAGTGCCTGCAGCCTCCTGCGAACCTGGGTGAACATTCTGCTTAAAGACAGATTTTCTGCTACAGCAGAGACCTTCTGTATTTTCCTGCCTTTTCATTCTGTTGAACAGCAGGGTTGGGTTCGAATGCCAAGGAACAGAGATCCAGGACTTCTCCTCATGAACAGAGTCCAGACCTGAAACCTCCATCCTGCTCGTGGCAGTGCCTTCATTCACAACACACAGGGACTTCTTTTTTAATCCACCCTAACACCAAAGAGCTTTTGCCCCACAACTTACTTTTCTCTGAAAAACAAAGTCTTTTTCATTGTGAAAATTACAACTTGTTTGTGGAAAGCACAACATTATAAAAAGGAATTTTTTTTTTTAATAGAATCTCTGATTGTGATACAACATGAGTGATGGAGTGGGAGAAAGCAGAGAATCCTAGAATGGTTTGTGTTGGAAGTGACCTTAAAGATATCCAGTTCCAGCCCCTCCCCTTGGGCAGGGACACCTTCCATTGGACCAGTTCCTCCAAGTCCCATCCAGCCTGGCCTTGAATGATAAATCATAACGTGATAAATGTATAAAATGATCAATTTTTATAGTACCCTCAATGCAGCAGACACAAGGAGAAAGAAAAATACAAATATGCAGAAGTGAGAGGGTGAACTTGGTAGTGAGATGCTGAATTAGGCAGAAATCCAAACGTGGATAGTTGGTGTAATCTCAGATCTATCAGCCGTGACAGCATCCGTTTAAATGAATCCTTAAAAATGTTAATTGCACATCATAGGCACTTCAGCAGTGACATTTCTGCCACTGAATGTCATGGGGACATTTTCCCTTTTATTATCCTTGAGCAGGAGGAGTGAACTGCCACCAAATAACTGTATCAGGAAGTGTAATGGATCTACCTCCAGTATTTATGCTGGTTCCGCTCTCAATAAGCTTCTTTTTAAATTTACAATGAGCAAGAGCTTTGGATGGCATTAGGAAGGCAGCATTGTTAAGCTTTGCTTTATGAACTGTAAAATAAAGGTTTGTCCATCAGAATTCCAGAACTGCAGCTACTGAAAGCCCCAGGGTCCGTGGTTTTTGTAAATTTGAATAAGAGCTGGTTTATAACTGCAGCCTCAAGTTGGTCACATTTTTGTCTGATTTCCCCAGGACATTCACTAGCACCAGCTCCCTCTCTTTTGTTTGAAACATTCATTAGAAGGAAAAAAGACAGGGGAAGCAGGCAGGGAATTGTACAATCATGGAATGGCCTGGCTTGGAAGGGAGCCTGAAGCCATCTAGTTCTACTGACCTGGCTCCTCTCAGTTTTCCCTCGTGCCATTCCCATTTCCACGGAGTTCCAGAGCTCAGGATTTGTCCCACTGCTGCTCTGTGTTTTCCTCAGACTGGTTTGGGTTTGTGCTGCACTCTGCTTGTGTTTGACTTCAGCACAGGACGGGCCATGTGAGCAGCACACAACATGAAAGAGAATTTACAACAAGAGCGGGATTAAAAGGGTAACACAAACATTCTACAAATAGTGATAAGGGAATAATGTGGTGTGAGGCAGGAGATAGAGCCTGAGATTGGGGGAGAGGAACACACTCATGCTGCAGAGTGCTCCTTAGTCAAGCTTGCAAAAATTTATTGACTTTTTAGAAAGAAAACTTCTTCCTCACCTTCCCCAGACCGGTATTCTCCAGCTTTGGGTTGAACAGTCCTGAATGAATACTGAGTACAAAATGTCCATCTCAGAGGCAGAAGAGATGATGAATCACTGTGAAAGCTGATTTCTTGACCAATCTGCCTGTGTATTTTGTTATCTGAAATGGTGATGAAGGCATCAGCAATGGAATGGGAGTGAAGGAAGGTGGGAGGAGATGGCAGCTCAGACCCTGGGCTTGCACACAGCCTTGTCCCAGTCTGAGGCAGAGCCTGGCACACCTGATTCCTCTGGGAACAGGGAAAATCAATCTCATCTGCCCCGTGCCTGCGTGTGATGTAGGAGCAGGGAAGAGTGATGAGCCTGCTGTCCTCACTGCAGCCTTTATTGGTGGTTGGTGACTCTGAAAAATGCCCTGCATGGAAGGAAGAGATGGGGGATTCATTGTGATCCCCAGGCAGGTCTCCCTCCTTTAGGGCCTGTCCAGGAGAGGAGCGTTTCTGGTTTTCTGTGCTCTGCTTAGCACCGTGACTTTTGCTGTTTGTTCTCAGTGTAACATCACTGAGGTTAGCACCTGTGGGCAGGGCTTGGGCACAGAATTCAGGCACTGAGTTGTTTTTTTTTTTGTGAGACTGGAAGAAAAAGTTATTCTTCACCTTGTTCCCCTGGGGAATAAAGGCACAGAAATATCCCACCCTGGGCTCTCTCCACCCTCTGCCACACAGGCAGTGCATGTTTAATTAGCCTAATTGATTTTATTATTTTAATTTAAGTTTTAATTAGCTGAGAATTACCCTCCCACATGGCAGCTCTCAGCAGCTGAACCAGGAGTGGTGTCCAGGTGCTGCCCCAGCCCTGCAGTGGCTGAAGCCAGCTGGGCTCCTGGGGCTGGTGACAACATGACAAAGGTGCCACGTTCAGGGGCAGCAGACGGGCACCAGAGGTTTCTCAGGATGCCTAATGCCTATTGATTTTATTTTAGCTGTAAGGATCTGTATCTTCATGTCTTGCTCGAGGTCGTTCAAGGATGCTGTGGAAGAGCTGGGAAGTGAAATGAGATTTCCTGTCCTAGCCCAAATACCTTAATCAAAAAGCCATGTTTTGTATCACAGTTTATGACAAGAAAGCCAAGAAACCTTATTAACTAATCTCACTGTGATCTGGATGTACAAAGAAATGGAGTGCAGCATTATATCATCCTCCTGAAGATACACATGTATATTATGTTATGGTGATCAGGGGTTTGCTCAGTTATACCTTGGACATTTCCCTTTGGAGAACTTCACAATACTTATAATGTCATAGATTTCCATGAAGTGATGTCCTCCCTATCTGTTAGTGTCCAAACAGATCATGCTTGTCTTTCTCCTCTGATGGTTTTTATGGTTGAAAGGTAAAAGCTAGGTTAATACTGCAAAATAAGGTATTAAGCCACGTTTTGTCTCCAGTAGTTAGCATTACTCTGTAATTACTACATCCTTTCCCCAGGTTTTTGAGGGGGTTACCTTTGTAACAGCTTTTATTAAGGACTTGGTGAGAGAAATTTATTTTTAGGCATTTGTACTCCATGTGAGCAAATTTTCAGGTGGGCAGTGGTGGAGCAGCCAGGTCTGCTGAGAGGGGGGTGAAACTCAGTGATTTTTAGGATCCTTTTCCCTCAGACCATTCCATGATCTTTAAAGGCATCCTCAGTCACATTCTCCCACATCAAGTTCTAATTCTGTGCTGTTAATTTTTCTTGAATTGCTGCGACTGGGGCTGGTGCCAAGGTGTGTTCACTGCAGCTCTCCCCGTTATCAGGAGAAGGTGCAGAGGAGCAGGAGATGGAGAACTGCTGGACACAAGCCCTGAGCCCTTTCCCAAGGTGGGAGGAGGCCCTGGTGTCCCTCAGCTGTGAGTGAGCTGCAGCACAGATTGCTCTGGGGCCCAGTTTGACCAGCAGCTTTTGATGGGTTTGTCCCTGCACATGGTAATAACTTCCTTCAGTACATTCATTTTAGTGGAGAGTGAGATGTGCAGTGTAACTGGGGGATGATGGGGTTTGTGCTCTTCTCCATTTTTTATGTCATTTGCTAAGTGCTGATCTTGCATTAAGATGTCACTGTCAAACTGGAGAGCATTAGAGAAGAAAGGAGCTGCTGAATTTCCAGCAAGTCGAAGTGTTCTCAGGTCCCTAGGCACTTTGAGTAAAAATCTGTTGGAATAAAGGATGGCTAAAAAATGTTTTTAATCTAGGCTTTTTAAAATTTCTCTTTTGAGAGTCACCGTAATAAATCGAAATTATTGATTTAGCCCGTAGCAGTCCTAAGATTCACTCATTTAGGAGTTGAAAGTGCTCTATTACTTGGAGCAATAACCCACACTGTGAAATCTCTCATCAGAGACTGCTGGTCCACACCTGCAGATGGGCATCCAGCAAAGATTTCTGTCTGTGATGGCTCTGGCATCAGAGCAGCTCTCTGTGTGCTTTTCTTGGTGATCCTCTCCTCCCTCCCCCTGCGCCTGGGAAACCTGTGAGCATGGCCTGGTCACTAACCCTGGCCTCAGTGGTCACTAATCCTGGCCTCAGTGGTCACTATTCCTGGGCTCAGCTCAGCCCAGGTTTAACATTGCTTCACCTCCTACCAGACCCCTGCAGAGAAACAAGAAAATAAGAATTTATTTTGTGTTCAGTGTCTGTGTAATTACCCCCAGTGTGAGCCTGCCCATGAGCTCAGGTGGGTTGTACACCCACAGCACCAGGTTTTCAATCCCCTGCATTAAGTACAGCTTTAGATAGAGCCAGTCCTGCATATAAATGGAAGAAAAAGCTTCTTCCAAGGGTAGATATTTCTCAGGGCACTGAAGGTTTGAATGATCAATAAGTAGTTGCAAAGGAATGCTTAATATCATACTCAGAAATCCTCTGAAATCAAAAGTGGAGTTAACAGTGGCTGATCTCCCAAGGGTGTGTGCTGCCCATGCAGCTGGCAAGTTCCACAGCATTTTCTCCTGATGTCACTTCTGTTTTGCCTTTTATGCATCTTTTATTATCTTACCATTAACAGAACATTTCCATCCCTTCTTTTTCCAGCCCTGCGCTGCTCAGGGGCATGCAGGGGCTCTGCTGCCTGTTCTCCTGGGGCAGCATTTGCTGCCAGCCTCTGCCAGGGGTGAATCCCCCATCCCTGACCTGCAGGCTGCCACCAGCATCCCTGTTCCAGCTGTGGCTGCAGCTCCTGGTGATGTCCCAGTGCCCACAGCCACCCTCCCATGGCTCAGCACATCAGGAGGGCTCCTCACTCCCCTCTGCTAGCACAGCCTAGCCCTGAATGATCAGCATTTTTGTAAATTAAAACAAGTCCAGGGGGTGAACCGGCCCAGGGGAACTCTCAATCCAACCAAATTGGACTCATATATCCACCCTGGAGCAATTCCTCAGAAGACCTGCCTTGAGGAAGCTTCATTTGTAATCACTTTGTGCTGTGTACTTTAGAAAAGTTTTATAATTACTTGCTGTTCCGGCTGCTGAGCGCTTCTAAATGTTGGATATTAAGGAGCTGCTGTTTCAGTCAGTGAACAAGCTCTGAACATTAAATGTGCTTCACGAGAAGCAGTTTTTCCTCAGCCATTACACATCTCTGAAGGCAGATTTTTTTTTGAGTGGATGCTTTCCCAGCTGTTGATGCTCTCTCTGTTTCTTGTGTGAGAAGAGGGGAGGAGGAGGCTGATGATGGTGTGACATTGCACAAAGGTTTGCAGTGCAGGGAGGTGGCTGCAGCACCCACAGAGGCAGGCACTGGGATATTGGTGCAGGTCGGACAAGAAAAGCTTTGTCTTGCACCATGCGCGTTTTTGAATTTTTGTATCTCGTGTTTTACAGGAAAAAACAACTTTAGTGTTAATCAGAAATCCGTAGATGAATTTTGGTGCCATTTTTCTAGCCCTCCACCAGTAAAGCAGCCTGTCTTTGTCATGGCTCAGGGGGACACCTGGCCAGAACAGCTCAGTGAGTGACACCAGTGCTGGGGGAGAACTGGGAATCCCAGCTTGGCAGGTGTTTTGTGAAAAACAGTGATTTCTGTCACAGAACAGCTCATCAAAAATACACCTGAGGCACAGGATGGTGTTAGGGTGCTGAGGAGCATTTCTAGAACCAAGTGGCTGCCAGGGGAACCAGAATGGTGGGGCAGTGGTTAATAAAAGATTTGGCAGAACCCAGATCTGTTCCTTGCCTGTGCCAGCCTTCCCTGTGACCCTGAGAGTGTCACCAGCCCCTCCTGAGCCCTGGGAGTGAAGCTGGGGCACTGAGGGAAAGGAGAAGAGGTTTAGGAGTCAGGGACTGTTTGGAAATGAGCCTTTCCCCACTCCAGATTCCCACCTGGAGCTCTCTGTTGTTGGAAAGATGCACGTTTTCAGAAGCTCTTTGGGGAAATGCATCCAAACTTCTCATCTGGAGACCTTTCCTGGCCTTCATTAACTCCTGGAGCACTTTGATGGGTGCAGAGGTTTCTTCTCCATTTGGTGGAAGTGAAAGCCCTGAGCTGGTCAGTCACATGGAAAAACTTTTTGTCTGTCAGTTACTAAGAATCAGAACTAGGAATGGTGCAAATAATGTCATTTCAGGTGTCATTAATCTAAGGGTGCCTTTAGCAGCCAAATGAAGGCTGCAGCTCAGGTGATTCAGGTATCTTTGCATATGATCACGTTTGCAAATAAATTCCCAAGTTCCAGGCAGTGTATATCCACTTGGAGGTGTCCCAGAAGGGTGTAAAGCACAGTTATTGCAGCTGCCTCGTATTTACAGGCTGTGAGATTTATTTAGTAGGAGCTCTTCAAATGGCAATAGGCTGGGCTGGAGTTATGAATTGCTAAACCCATCCATCTATCACATTACTGCCCAAAATCTCTGCCTAAATGCAGGCAGGAAATGTGCCACCCTCACCAAAGTGCTCCAATGTCTCTCTTTTGACACAGCAAGAAAACAGCAAGGAAATAAATTTCAAGCATTAGGCAGTATTAGGACTTTTCAGAGGGAGCCATCCAAATGAAAACCCATAATCAAAATTATAATTATCAGGGGAACCATTTGCTTTCAGAGTAATCACGCGGAGTAAAGCACAGAATATGTCTTAAGTAGCAAAAAATGGTGATTTCTGTTCAGAGGGAGAAAGAAAGTCTAGCACTTGAGAACGTAAGTGCTTTGTACATGATCAGTTCTTGATGGATTTTCTCAGAAATGGGCCTTCATGTATTGTATGTAAAAAAGAGAGGAAAAATTGAAGCTGTTACGTGATGAATGCAGGCAGAGGTGTGATGAGGCTGGGATTGGGTCACTGAGCTAGGAAGTTACCTGTCATTCCCTTCATTTTCAGATCATTTCAGCGTAGGGTGAGATTGCAGTGGAATATTAGCACTCTGGGAAGGCATTTGGAAAGTTCCAGAAAAGTTAATGGATAATTTCTAATGAGGGGAATTTAAATTTTTTTTTTTAATTAAACCAGCAGCTAGTCCAGCATATTTCTTTCATATATTCTTGTTATTTCTTGTGTAGTTAAAGGAATTGAATGTGAGGGAAACATTTCCAGCAAGTCTTCTCGTATTTGTTTTTCAAATTTGCTTACTGAGTTTGTGGTATATTTTACCTGCCACAGCTTTTTTGTTTGGTCTCAGCTTCCTGAGATTTTAATTTTCAGAGAGCATCCCTAAGATTAGAAAAATGTCATTTTTTCATTTCATCATATTAATTGTTTTCATGGCTTCCCCACATCGATTACACTGAGCTTCATTGCTGAGGATTTCTGTGAGTGATTTTGGTGGTGGATATCTTCAAGAAACCTTGGTTTTCCTTTTGACTGCAGTAATTCTGAGCTCCTCAGCCTTCATGAGCCTTAACTTTAGTTGATCGGGGTTCAAATCCAACTCAGAGTATGAAACATATTTGCAAAATCCTAGAGAACATGGAATGGAATGGAATAAGTGTGTTAAAACAACCTGGATTCCATCCCTCCACAGCGCCTGTAGGAAAAGCTTTGAATAATTTTGAATAATTCAAGTTTGTGTGCTCTGAGGCAGTTGTAGATTGGAAAAAGTCTTCCTTGAAGTGTGATATCTGCACGTAAACAGCTGAAATTCCAGTGATTAATTGAATTCACTTCTTCACCCCAGGGAGCTGGGGGTGCTCACCTGGAGAAAAGGAGACTCAGGGGTGCCCTCAGCACTCTCTGCAATCCCTGAAAGGTGCCTGTGCCCAGCTGGGCTGGGGCTCTGTCTGCAGCAGCTCTGACAGAACCAGAGCTCACAGCCTCAAGGGAAATTTAGGTTGGATATTAGGAAAAAGTTTTTCACAGCAAGAGTGATCAAGCTCTGGAATGTTCTGCCCGGGGAGGTGGTGCAGTCCCCATCCCTGGGCTGTTTAACAAAGCCTGGGTGTGGCACTGGCTGCCAGGGTTTAGCTGAGCTAGTGGGGCTGGGCTGGACTCGGTGACCTGGAAGGTCTCTCCTGACCCAGGGATTCTGTGAATTCTGTGACTCAGCCTTCTTCAGCCCCACTAATGGCTTTTCCCTGTGCCTGTTTGCTCTCCCCAGGAGCACCAGCCTGTTCCACGAGGTCGTGCAGCTGGACTTTGAGATCGCCAGCTTCAGCAGCCTGTCGGGCACGCAGCCCATCAGCTGGCAGGTGGAGTACCCCCGGCGCGGCTCCTCCGACCCGGCCCTGGCCGAGATCTTCGTCTGCCAGAAGGACCTGGTGGCCATCGTGCCCCTGGCCATGGTAAGAGCCCCTTCCAGCCTGAGGGAGCCAGGGCCAGCCTCGGGCTCAGCACGGAGAGCTCCTGCCCTGGCCCTGCCTCTGCAGCTGCCCCTGGCTCTGCTCTGTGCACAGCACACAGCTGCAGCTCCTGCACACTGACCCCAGTGGGGTCCTACACACTGACCCATCAGTTCCTGCACACTGATCCATCAGTTCCTACACACTGACCCCAGTCAGTTCCTGCACACTGACCCCAGCGGGGTCCTACACACTGACCCATCAGTTCCTGCACACTGACCCCAGTGAGTTCCTACACACTGACCCCAGTGAGTTCCTACACACTGACCCATCAGTTCCTACACACTGACCCATCAGTTCCTACACACTGACCTGTCAGTTCCTACACACTGACCCCAGTCAGTTCCTACACACTGACCTGTCAGTTCCTACACACTGACCCATCAGTTCCTACACGCTGACCCATCAGTTCCTACACGCTGACCCATCAGTTCCTACACACTGACCTGTCAGTTCCTACACACTGACCCATCAGTTCCTACACACTGACCTGTCAGTTCCTTACACACTGACCCCACAGGAGGGGGATGCTCAGAGGAAGGGGTGCTCAAAGGGAAGGGATGCTCAGAGGGAAGGGATGTCAGAGGGAAGGGATACTGCCTCTTCAACCTTCTCCCTCTGGTTTAAACCCTGAATTTCTTGGCTTTTCCCTCAAAGCCCAGTAGATTTTCCTTTCTGTTTCTGGTTGCCTTGAACTTGCAGCTCCAGAGGGCCTCAAGGACCTTCTGCTGAAGGCCAAGTTGCTTGGTCCTTTCTGCCTGGGGCTGGTGCTGATTCTTCTGCTTGATGACCTAATAGTGTAAGAACTTTTGGTTTCGAGTCAAAAAAAGAAAACAATAATAGCCTCAATAATATATTTAAGAATCATGAAGTGCAGACTTTCCTGTGCATAAATGGTTCGGGTTAAAATCTGCTCTCTCTGCTCAGTATTTTAGGAAAACAAGGAATTTCAGTGGGTTCTCCAGCATTTCAGGTGTGCTGTTGTTAGGCAGGCATTTTATTTTCTGTTGGTCAGGATTTGGAAGAAGAGTTGGACATAGCTCTATGCTTCCTGTGAATTTTGCCCCTCCAGTGCATCATCTTGATGACAAAATTCTGGCAGTCTCTTCTTTGAGCAGTGTTCAGCAGATAATTAGATGAGTATTATTTCCTGGAAGTCCCAGCCTTCAATATATTCTTCCTCTTTGAAGAGTGAAGCTGCTGCTCATATCAAATGAGGTCATGCCCAGCAATTTCCTGATCCTCAGACTGTTCAGTCAGCAGAAAGCCTGCACTGCATTCCAGATCTGAGGGGGAAATAATTGTCCTCATTACCTGTCAGCTCAAACAGGGAATATTTATTGGAGCATCTGTCCTCTAAGGACTGGAGAATGTGCATGAAGAAGAATTTCTGTGGTCAGATTTTATTTTGAGATAGATGCCTTCCACTACCAAACAACAGACATGTGTCTGCTGGCAGACTTTGTGTCTTCTTGCTCATTCCATGAAAGAATTCATCAGCTTCTCCTCTGTGTTCCATATCTGAGGGAATTGAGATTCCAATATCTCCTGTCAGGGTGTGATGCCTTTGCACTTGCATCCAGGGTCCTTGCAGACTTGTGTCTATTCTGCATTAAAATTCATCTGCCTGCAAGGGTTCCTGTAAGAACTGGAGGTCTAAAAGGATGAGTTTAGTGCTGTGTAAATCATGTAAGGCAAGATCCTTTATTCCCAGCAGATTGCCATTAGGCACTGGGGGTTCAAACACAGGGTTCAAACAGTGGAGTCATTAAACCTTTCTCTTCACAAAGCTTTCTTGTGTTTATCTCCTTGCTGTACCTGGTGATAACACTTAGCCAGAGCCAAAATACACAGAATTTTGTGTATAACAGAATTGTGTTAACAGAATGCAGCTGCATAGAACACCAGAGGACAACTGGCTGTGCTCACAGGACATTGGTAGATAAAGGGAATTTTCACTTTTCTCTTAGCTAAGGCTGCACATGCAGCCAGGGCACTTCCTTCAGCCAGGCTTTAATTAATCAGGCTGAGCTGATGACCTGGCAGCTCTCCTGCTCAGAAACAGCAGAGAGGGCACCTGGCTCTGCTCAGGAGTCACAGCAGAGCCTTTATCTGCACTGCCCAGCAGAGCAGCAGCACGTGGCTGTGCTCAGAAATCAGATCTCAGTGTTCAGCACCAAGTGAGGTTTGTAATCCTCCAGAGGGGAAAGCAGATTTTGTTGATTTAAGCATGAAGCCTTCCAGGGTAGAGCTGCTAACATCCAAAGTCAAAGCTGCCGCTGCACATTTTAAAAAGTGACCAGAAAAAGGAGCTGCCCAAAGACCCTGCAGTGTCCCAGGGTGTCCCTGGGGCTGCTCAGGTCTCTGCCACTGCTCTGAAGGACACCCTGGAAGGTCTTTCAGCAAACTTCTCCCTGGTTTGGGTGTAACAGAGAGGCTGTCTCTGACCCATGCACT
The DNA here is from genome assembly GCA_013396995.1 of Dicaeum eximium. Classification (NCBI taxonomy): domain Eukaryota; kingdom Metazoa; phylum Chordata; class Aves; order Passeriformes; family Dicaeidae; genus Dicaeum; species Dicaeum eximium. The sequence goes on from VWZP01001129.1 coordinate 77,031, forward strand.
AAAGCTCGTCTCACGTGAGCCATTCCAAACTTATGAAGCAAGAAGGATCATGTATCTTTTATTGGCCCCTGCCTGATTACATTACAGAAAGAGCAGTAAGATGAAAACCAAGTGGTCTTCAAAAGATGAGTGCAACTGTTGCCGTGGCGTTTTGAAAGAGGTTAAAGAATTGACATTGTCAGCAAGAACTGAACCTGAAATTTTAAAATAGCCTTGCAGGGCTTGGATCAGTGGAGCAAGTGGTAGGGTGAGGCTGCTGAAAAATGGATGGAAATTCCTCCTGTAGTCAAAAGAGAGGGTTTTAGCAGAATCCATATTCTGTGTGCCTAAACAGTGTGTACAGGCGAGGAACAGCAGCACAGTGATGTGCTACAGGAAATAATAGGAAAAAGAGACATCAAAACCACTGGACTGGCAGTAAATGTAGTAATTTTTTGCCAGAAAAAAATGACGTGATTTTGAGGGAAGTCTTATTTTTTCCCAAGCTCAGAAGTGAATCAGTCTGAGTAATTTTGGAGGACATATCACCCTTCAAGGTAGTTGGAGAGGAAAAATAAGACAGAAAAGTTAGAAAAATATAGTTTTAACTGTTTTGTTGCTTTCTAACTCTCACATAACAGAATATTAGCTCAGTGTTGTGCACAGAGCTGAGTTGTTCAGAGCTGAGTTGTTCATTAGGAAGTGCTTGGTTTGGCGTTTCTTTACCTTCTGAACTCAGTGTGTTGATGCTCCTGCTGCAGAAGCAGGGGACGGCCCCACTGCAGAGCTGTGACTCAGCCAAATCCACTTTTTGACAGTTTTATGTGTGCTTCTTAACTGGCTTTCCATTAGAACAGAGGTGATCAGAAACTTAGCTCCCAAAGCAGTGTTGTTTTATATACACATTTATGTCTGCTGTTCCCTAAGGTAAGGATTTTTTAAGGTATTCCATTGTAATGAGGTCCCTGCAATACCATTTTAAAATATGGACCTGAATAAATAGAGTTTTCATCTCTGCACAGTCTGTGAGTTCACACCATAAAGCTCTATCTAGTTCAAGGGCACACAAGTGCAGAATTCTCACTCTGGTTCATCTTTCAGTCTTGAATGAAGTGAAGGCAACAGGCACAGAGGAGCTTTCCAGAAGGAAAAATCCATTTCCTGATTTGCTTATCACAGCCAAACAAATGAACAAACAGATCATCCACGTGTCAGACTTTTCAGCTGACAGGTATTGTCTCAGATAATTCAGTTATGAACCGCATGAAATAAACCCCATGAGTTTAGGAAATTCACTGTATGGAAAATGGAGTTATTCTATTAATAGTACTAACTGGGACAGCTGAAATCACCTCTGCAGCCCTGAGCAGAGTGAAGTCAGGAGTTTCTGGAGTTCAGAGGGAGTGTTTGTGTGGAAGAGCAGAGTCCCAGTCTCCTGATGAGAAGGGAGACAGAGATCCCTGCTGTGCCTTCACCCCAGCACAGCAGGCTGCAGTGCTCTGAGTAGGACAGCATTGCTCCCTGCAGGGTTTTGGGATGTGATTTTGGGCTGTGATTTTGGGGTGTACTTGCCCTGGCTGTGCTCTCTGTTGGCACCAGCTGAGCTCAGGGGCTCGGTCCTGCCCGTGGCGCGGCCGTGTCCGGCCGGGGCTGGCAGTGCTCACTGATCCCTTCATCTGGGGAGAGCTGGCTTTTTCTGCTGCCTGCCCACCAGGAAACAGAAGCAAAACACGGGCAAACTGTTGCTCTTTGATGTCAAATTGGTCAGAAGATGCAGGCAGCATAAAGAATCCAAAATTACTCAGTTTAATGCTGCCTTTTTAGGTCCCAGAGATCATTTCTACAACCCTTGAACTTTTGCCTCCAGCTTCTGTTTTCCTTTTCTTTACTACAGTCACATTCAGTCCTGCCTTTTGCAGGAAATGAGAATGGATCAGTAAGGCTATCCCAGCTGTGCCCCACACAGAAAAACAGGAGGGATTGCTCTTAATTGGCAGCTTCTGATGATGATTTTGATCTGTAAAGAGAGTTCTGATATTTCTGGAGAAAACCTCACTCTTCACAAGCAGGTGCAATATATGCTTAGCAGAGCTGTGAATTGTTTAGGCTGAGCTCTAATTAATGGGGTCCTGAGGTGTTACAGCTTGGACAGTGAAACATCGAGGAGATGCTTCACTCTAATGAGATATAATGAGGGAGCATGGGGTTAAAACATCACCATGGCTTCTGTAAGAATCAGTGTTTTAATGAACTGCCCCCAAACCTTAAAACCCCAGGGACTTTTCACCTTCAGTTTTCTCTGGGATGTGTGTTTGCCTTAGCCTGCTCTCAGTTTACAGTTCATTATCCAGACAGATGCTCATCACTGAGGATGTTTGTCGTGGAATTCATTAGGAGTCTGTACTTCAAACTCTGCACTTCTGCTTGGGGAGATAAAGCCCAGCAGCCAGGGCAGGCTCAGCACAGGCTGAGGACAGAGCTGGCACTGAGCTCCTGCCTCTCTCCTCCTCTGCAGCAGCTGCTGAAGGACAGGGGGAGCAGCAGTGGGGATGGGATTTGGTTCATCCATCATCCCAGAACCAGAAGGGTACCAGAACCTCACCAAAGCTTGGACTACCAAAAAAAAAACCAAAAAACCCACTTTAAAACAGGCCTTAATGCCCCAGCTCTGTGTGTGATCCCTGTGCTGAGTGAGTTCCAGCCCAGCCCTTGCACTCTATGGCCCCATTGCTGTGGGGTGCCTTTAGCCCCCAGTTAAACTGCAGGGCCTGGCAAAGGGAATCCACACAAACACTGCCCTGCTCAGGATGGCTTTCCCCTCAGAAACAAACCATACATGCTCCAGCACCAGGGCATGACCACCAGCACGCTGGGGAGAGAGGGAATTTCAGCAGGCAAATGAAAAAAAAAGTACCACTGGCATTAATTTTAATCAGGTCCCAATCATCTGATTTGTCCTCTGTATATTTTTTCCTCTAGCAGAGCTGATGGTCTTTCTGCAAGATTTGTTACCTCACAGAAAAATAATACGGGCTGTAATGATGTAATTTATGGCTGTAATTTGCTTTGGAAATCCTCTATTAGTGAAAAATAGCAACAGTGCATTTTATTAATTGCAGTAGGTGGCTGTTGAATGCTGAGTGTCAGTACCAGAGGAGTGACTGTGTTGTCCCCAGGGTCCTGTAGGAGCACAGCTCTGTGTCCTTTGGAGGCTGTGGAATGAGTATTTTGCTTAAACTAAATAAGTGTAGAAATAATTCAAGTTCACTGGGAAGTTTGAGAAAATGAGGGAGGGAAACATTAGCCTGTAAATTCGGAATTGAGAGACACAGCAGAGTGTTAGTGCTCCACATAATGTGCTCACCCAGAGGATGGCTCTGCAGAATTGCACATTTATTTACACCTCCTACCCCCAAAGTGCTGCTTGCAGCTTAAACCTTGAGGTTCATTGCTGAGCTCCAGCCTGGTGTGTGCTGTGCCAGGGAGAACCACTTCATCTCCTTTCCTCCTTTAATGTGGACATTCTTTACCTCAGCACAACGCTTTTATTTCCATTTGCATAAACCAGACTTTACCAGGATGTAGCCTGGGGGGGAAAGCAGGGGGGCAGGAATCACCTTGGTGTGATTGAAAGGTGAATTCTCTTCCTTTGGTGCTCGGGCAGGAATCACCTTGGTGTGATTGAAAGGTGAATTCTCTTCCTTTGGTGCTCAGGCAGGAATCACCTTGGTGTGGTTTAAAGGTGAATTCTCTTCCTTTGGTGCTCGGGAGCAGCACAGGGCTGGCTGAGGTCCAGAAGGCTCTCTGTAACCTCTCTGTGCTCTTGAGCTCTGATTCTGGGGAGCTGACAGAAGGCAGGAGCCTCCTGCTGCACAGGTGATGTCAGCAGCAGAAACCAAAGCCATCAGTCTCGGAGCCCAGGGTCCTGCCTGCCTTTTTTTGGGAGCTTTTTCCACGGTCTGCTGCTTGGTGGAGCCAGCAGAGGAGCCTCTCTCTGCTCTGGCTGCTGGAGCTGGGACAAAAAATATCAATTGTTGAGAAGCAGGGCTGAGGGGGGAGCTGCCAGCTGGCACAGGTATCCTGAGGCATATGTTCTAAGGATGCCTGGAAGCCTCAGGAGTCAGCTTGGTGTGGGGATAAATAAGTCATTCCAGACTCAGTCATTCCTCCTCTGCTGCTCTTACCTCATCCAAATCATGGGCTGCTCATTAAGCCCTGGGAGGCTGTGACAGGCAAAAATAGGAATTGTCTGGCGGGGTGGGAGCCACGCGTCTGTCTGCAGCTGGTCTCTGCCTCTCCTGGGGCGCTGGCTCATCTCTAAAATGGACATTATTTCCTGTGTTACAGTGCCAGGGTTTGGCTGGCAGGATGGTTCTGTACTGCTGATCCTCTGTGAAGGAGAATCCCTGCTTAAATCTCATCTCCCCTGCTTCAGTTCTAGCACTGAAGAGTAAAAATCAGAGTAATTCCATGAGTGAAGCCAGGTCTGTGGCTAGAGGTGATGTCTTTTATTAGGTCATCCAGTAGAGTTGGAAAAAAAGGCCAAGCTCTGGAGCACACAGATCTTTCTTCAAGCCTCTTTCAGTGCTGTGAGATGCTCAGATAAAGTTAATGGTCGTGGGATTGCTCCAGGTTATACTAACAAAGAAAATGGTGCTTTAAACAAATGGGTTTGATCCCTTTGTCTGTCATAGCCCTGACTTACTCAGTGATCAGAGCAACCCTTGCAAGGATGCTTCTCTAGCCAGGAGCTTCCAGCAGGATCTGGACAAGCAGCCCCTCAAGGTAAAACATGTTTCTGCTTGAGGAAGGGGGCAATAATTGCATCTGTGATTATACATACCGTATATATTTAATTTTCCTCCTTCTAGATATATGCCAGGTTTAGTTTCTGTAAGACCCACCAGTCTATCAGACATGTGTCTGATCAATAATTTAATTTTCCTGTGTCACCCTCTCATCTTTTTAACCACAGTGAGTTTCTGATGTCTGTGCAGTATCTGCTCTCATTAATGCAATAATCCTGATCCTGCCCTCTGTGTGCTTTGCTTATGTAGAGCTTCCCTGAAGTCAGAGAAATCAATGAACTATTTGAAAAGGAAAAATAATCCAGGTACAAGTATGGGAAATAATAATGACTATTTTCTGCATTTTTATGGCCACTTTTTCATAGTGGTTGCATGAGAGTTTGTGGTGTCTTTGTTACAGATTTGGCTTCTCAAAAATTAAAACTGTACAGCTGAAATAAGAAAAGAGCAAGTAGAAAAATCTTCTTGGTGATTTCAAACCAGACTAAAGGAAATGGAAATACTGGAGCAGAAGCTGCCTGCTTCACTTCCACTGTGGTTTGAACAGGGCTCTGACATCCAGGAGCCTCAGCCAAGTGCACGGCCAGGAACTGCGGAACTTGCAGGACGTGAGTGCTGTCTGTTAGAAGGAGAAAGCAACTCGTTAATAATCCATGGCATATTAATCTACCCAAATAAAACAAGTTCACAACCTCCACAGCGGCCATAAAAATCATCCATGTATCGTGCAGCACCCCAGGAACTTAAAACAAGAAATTGTCCTTGGGACTGAACCCTTGCAGTCCATAGAGCATTTAAAGTGAGTTCACCTTGGGTCTGAATACAGAAAAGCACATTGGTGAGGACTCTTTAGGGTTTGCTCCATGGCATGCACCTTGGCTTTACTGAAAGTAGATGTTGAATTCAGCAGGGTCAGGCTTTGAAAAATTACTTTTGCAAAGTTTTCCAAGCCCTCATCTGATGGTGCTTATCAGATAAAAAACTCCGTGTGTGGCTCCGTGCTGTAGGTGTTCTCCTGTGTCTCCCAGAGATGAAATGTGCATAATTTATGCACTGCATAAATGCATAAACCCAGAAGTTTTCAAGAGAACTTAGGACAATTTATTGCCTGTGTTTATCAAGTGTAAGTGTGCTCAGAAGTACCTGCAAGTGCACTTAGATCCGTAAGCAGCAGCAGCAGCAGCAGCAATGGTTCTCAAGTGTGTTGGTCTCAGAAAAAGGGCTTTTAACCTGTCACTTCACACATTTTCATCTGTTTCCATTTCCCATGCTAAAATGAGCCAGTTGTGGTGCTGCAGTTGGAATATCTCAGGTAATCACTCACATTTCAAGCCATAATACAGTTTTTTCTCTGTAGATAATGTGTTTCCTGTGTAAGTGGTTTCATTTCTAAGTCAGTTCAGCAAAATATTGAAAGTGAGGACTGAAGTGTCACAAAGAGGAGCAGGTAATTTCCTGTGTTACAAACAAGCATCTTCTAAAAAAATCTGTTTGTTTTTTTTTTTTAAATTTATGTATGTGCTTGGAGAAATAAAATGTAGCCTTCTGCTTCCCATCTTCTCCAGTCACTTTTATGTCCTTATTCTATATTTTAAGTGGTTACAGAAGGATGAAATGTGGGGTTCTGTTTCCCATCTCCTGCAGTTGTCCTTTAAGTTTTTTCCTAAGTTTTAATAGGTTCCAGAATTGCTTTCTTTGAAGTCATTTTCAGTTCCACACAGCAGGAAATGCCATCTTTCTTGGCAAATACAGACTGGCCACTGAATCCTGACATGGCTCTTCCAGTCCACAGAAAGCAGAGACAGCTTTGGTGGAATATTTGGGGTTTATATATTTAACTTTCTTTCTTTATTTAATATTATTTAATATTTGAGCTGTTCCTGATGGAATCTGGTGCCACAGATCCTGCAAGGCAGAGAGGCCCTTATAAATAAGAGTAATCAATTTCTTTGTTTTGTTTTGATTTAACTTTGAATCTGTGTATTTCCCCAAATATATTTGGAAAATGGAACAAAGAAAATTCGAGCAGCTTTATATAATATCTTTTCCTTGTCATATCTTTTCTGTAATATCTTTTGAGTGTTTTATTCAGCCAGAAAACCAAACCCAAGCAGTGTCAGATGCTAATCCCACCTGACACAGCACTGTGAGGGATCTCCTCTCTGGCAAAGTTCAGGCAGTGGAACTTTACTGGGAGAAATATGACTGCAAGTGCTCAGATCCTTATTTCACAAGGGAGAGGAAACAAGATTTCCTGGTTAGGCTCAGTGCCTGTGGCAGACTTGTACAGCTCCAAAATTAAGTTTTGAATTGGTTTTATGAGCTGCATATGATAAAATTAGTATAACAAATACAGTGAAGTAAATATTTACTTCTGAGACCAGTTTGTTAAAAGAAATCTGAATTTGATTCTCAGTTGTTGAGAAGTGGAAGAAGTGACAGGAGCTTCAGAGGTGCCGTGGTTCTGTGGTTCTGCTGGGTGTTAAGGGCTCTTCATTCCACCTGGTTGCAGGGCTGAAGTGAAGAGAGGGACTGGTTATTCCCCTGCAGGAGGGGCATTCATCAGCCCTCAGCTGGAAGCAGAATTTCTCAGGATTTCTGCCTTTAGGAAGGTTCATCCTGATCACAGCCCAGGGTGTGCCCATGGCTCCTTTTCCTCTGGCCAGAACATCATTCATGGCCTTTTCAGATGGAATCCTGGTAAGATTTTACATTTTTATTCCAGATGACAGAGCTCCTGCTGTCACAGTAGTGTGGGCAGAGCCCAGAGCTGTGTCCCTGGTGCCCAGACCTGGGCAATGCCAGCATTTTACAGCACCAGCTGCAACAGAACCCAGCAATGGAGTGCTCCAGTCTCTCCTTCCTTTGTGAGGGATGCTCACTTTTGACAGATGACAGAATTACATTTACCAACACAGAATCTGCTAAATCAGAGTGATCATTGGTGATGCTCCCTTCTGCAGTCTGACTGCCAACAGGATGGATTCACTGCAAGGAAAGTGGGGATTAGTCACCCAAGGAGCCAAAGATATTTCTCTGCATCCCTGTCTGTTAGCATATTCTGCATCCCCCTGTTCTGTCTGCAGAGTGTAATCTGTCAGGACTCCAAAATTCTACTTGCAGGGAATTTGAAAACTGTACAAGCAGGGAAGGAAATGGAATGGTTTGTTGCTAATGTAGGGGGGCCACTAATTAAGATTTATCTTAATGTGGAGACTAAACAAAGACAAGGCCGTTGATTAAAAGGGCATTGCATTTGCAGAACACTGAGTTCCCATTCTGAACAGACACTTAGATCTTGGTCATAAATTACACTGCCCACAAAAGCCACAGGGAAGATTGTGCTGGGCCCAAAAGATTCCCACCCCAGCTTTGCTTTCTCTCCTCCTGGCCCCAGGAAGCTGCCACTGTGTTCCTGGCACTGCTCCAGCCCCAGGAGCAGCTGGGGAGGGGCCCCAAGTGTCAGAGCCACTTTGCTGGGAAGTGGGAAAGAGGAGTCTGCATCCCTTCCCTGTGTCCTGGCTGCACAGCCCTCCCTGAGCCTGCCCAGGGCTGCTGGACCCAGAGCCATCCCCTGTGGGACAGCAGAGTGCCAGCCTCAGCCCTGCTGTGCCCACGGGAGCTGCCTGGGCTCTGCTTGGGCTCTGCTTGTTCCTGGGGGCAGGAGCTGCCCCTAATTTGTGTGCCATGGGTGCTGCTGGCCACTGAACACAGCCTGGCCAGAGAGGAGATACCTCACGGTGCTGGGTCGGCTGTGTCGTGTGGAATTAGCATCCAGAAGCAACTTGGAGCTCCTTTGTTCTCCTGTCCTCCTCAGAAACAGGCTGCAGAAATGGCAGCTTTTATTCACTAAGTCTGGTTCTTATGTAGATTTGGAATGGCCTGATTTTTCTCCACGGTTCATTTGTTCCTTAGCTGATGCTTTCCTTGGCAGTGTGGACCTTGGAGTCGTGGAGTAACCTGGATTCCACCTGGGTCTGTGTTTGGAGTAACCTGGATTCCACCTGGGTCCATGTTTGGAGACTTAGGGATGCTGCTAAGGATGCAGGAAGCACTACAAACACCAAACCCTTTTGGTTTCACTCCTGAACAGCACTACCCTGTTTCCTCTGCAGCTGATATCACTCACAAAGTAAAAACCCTTCTATTATGAAGTGATAAATGAAGAGCAGGATTGAGATGTGATGGGCCAATAGGATTGGAATCAAGTGAAAGAGCAGCCCAAAATCCAACCAGCCAACCACATCTGCCCTTCCCCACTGCTGCCAGAGGGTGACTCTGCCTCGGGAGTCCCCACTTACCCAAACCCCCTGGCCTGCAGGAACACTCCTGTTCTTCTGCAGGGTGTGCTGACAGTTTAAAAGGCAGGATGTCAGCTGCTTTCCCCTCCTGTACCCAGTGCCTGTGGGTGTGGAGTATCAGGGGACCCAGCTGGCAGAAAGCACAGTGTATAATTTACTGTTAATCGTGGGATTACGTAGATAAGCAGAGTCTGCTGCCTAACAATGTAATTTTGTTAATCAGCTGTAATCTCAGCAGCATTAACAACTCCAGCCCACAGCCATTGTGTTCCCAGGCTCACAGATCAGCACCACAAGTGCCTGCAGTGCAGTGAGTGCAGCTCTGGGGCTGCTCTGGTGCCCAGCTAAAGGCACCTGCTGGGTTATCCAGGGTGTTTGC
>VWZP01001129.1:87208-123546 GCA_013396995.1 Dicaeum eximium
ATGTTTGCAGCTGGGTTACCTGGGCTGTTTGCAGATGGATTATCTGGGATGTTTGCAGTTGGATTATCTGGGATGTTTGCAGCTGGATTATCCACAGCTGGGTTATCCAGGCTGTTTGCAGCTGGCATGTGCAGTTTACATCTCCCACATCTCCATCTTCTCCTCTTGCAGATGTGCTGCCAGGGAGTTCCTCAGTGTTCCTCAGGGTGCTGGGGGAGCCTCAGCTGGAAGCACAGCCCAGCTCCTGGAGCTCTCCTGGGTGGGCTTTGTCTCCACTGCCTGCAGCCCTGTCAGCAGCCAGGACTTGCTGGCTGTGTCCTTGTTCTGTCAGACAAATGCTGGGCTCATTTTAGGGTAGACAGTGCCCAACTGCTTCTTTCCCACGTGCTCTTTGAAGCAACTTTCCCTATCCAAACACAAATGACATTCTTGTGTCAGTCCTTCAGGTCTGTGCCGCAGGTTTGTCACTGGTGAGTGGTGTGGCTGTGTGAGGGACAAATCCGAATGCTGAGCCAGGATTAACATCATCCTGGGGGACTCCCCTCACAGCATTTTCAGCCTGCAAACTGGACCATTCTCATGACCTCAGGCTCCCATGGATTTCTCTTGATAACACCATCTAATCGGATTTAGAGTTTAATTAAACACCTGTGACTTTGCTTCCTCATTCTGCCACAACTTAATGTTGAATTAGTTCCTAAATCAGTCATGGCTGAATGCTTGCCTTCTTACAGTTGCGAGGTTGGATGAACAGGAGGTTTGCTCTTCAGCTAATTCCAAGCAATACTTTGTGTTCCTGCTCTTTGTGCAGAGCTCCCACTGCCATCAGTGAAGTTCCCTGACTGAAAAGGGATGGAATAAAATGAAATTGCTGCAGAGTCACCCCAAGGGTTCCCTAGCTCTGAATGACCAGATGTGAGCACAGCCTCCTCAGCTCTGCCTAGAACACATCTGCTTTAGGGCTCTTGTTTCCCCTTTCTAAGAGAGAAGTGATTTTTCTGAAAACCAGTCCTGCAGAGTTTGCTCTGGAGCTGGGGAAGGAAATGTTGACCCAATAGTGCTGCTAGTGGACTTCATCCAAATTAACCCTGACACAGGCAAGGGCAGAGTAGGAGTGGAGGTTTGTGGTGCTCTGAGCTGTAACAGCAGCTCCAAGGAGGAAAGCCTGGAGATCTCCTGGACAGTGGTGCTTTTGCATCAAATTCTGTCAATAAATTTTAAAGTAATTTCTTACACACAAAATTCAATTATTTGCTTTCAGATATCTCCTTTGATGCCTCCTGGAGCCTAACCACTAGAGTTTTCCTCTAATCATTAGAGGAAAATTTGTTCTTTAATTATACTATTTGTTAATTAAATACGTTTTAATAGTAATTATCTCCTTCATATGCTGTATTCATTGAAGGGATGCCCTGGTAAGAGGAAAGAACCTTCCTAACTGGGAGTTTGGAGATGTTCTTCAGGCAAGAAAGGCAGCTCAGCCTCTGCAGCATCAGTCAGATGTTGTTGGGATTTGGGCATCGTGCTGCCAGCACAGTTGGAGCCTTCCACAGTCACAGCTCCAGTCTCTCGTTTCCAGGAGGATTGTCTGTGTAGCTCTCTGTTTCAGCTGTGCAAGTGCCACTCCTGGCTTTTTTAGTTTGCAATTTACTCACAGAAACTTCTTTCTGACCTGGATATTGATGCTGCCTTACAGTGCATCTTCCTTCTGTTTTTTCAATTTACTCTACTTCCCTCATTTTTGAATTTCTTGGGGAACAAGTCCAAACACTGCTATCAGATGCTTTCAGGTTTTTTGTCACATAAAATAAATTTCATTTTAAAACTCTACATGAAAGTAGAGTACTAGAAGAAAGTAGATTAGTTCTTGGGGGATTTTAAAAATTAAAGAACCTGAAAATGGCCAAGATATTGTGATTTTGAAAAGTGCCTTCATCTTAAGTGAATTCGTAGTCTCTGAAAGTTTCTCAGGAGTGTTGTTTGTGTACTCCCAAATTAGCCTGCAATCAGGGCAGTACATTGCATTTAAAAATGAGGCCCAGAAGCCCCCACCTCTGTTGCCCCACGTCTCAGGGGTCACCATTGTTGCTGTTGGAGTCCCCTCAGGGTGAATCAAGACTCTTCACTCCAATATCAGAAGGTTTATATTATTTATTAAAATGACTCCATTGCTCAGAAGGATTTGGGCTATTTCTGCCCAGGTACAGAGCTGGCATCTTGCTTCTTCCAGCTCCATACCCCAACTCCCTGGAATGCCAGAAAATGTTTACAAAGTCAGAGAGAGCAATTCTTTATATCATAGGTTGGGAAAAGCAAACCACATCTCCCATATCAGGAGACAGGCAAAGGAATGCATTCTGTCCTTGAAACACACACACAGGGATTTGAAATCTGCAGAGAAAAAAGAGCTTTCCCATGGAAGAAAAACTCAGCGAGTTTGCACCCCAGAAACCTATAAAATGTGCAGTGGCACAGCTCTGCTGGCTGTTGGGTTTCCCTGGTGGTGCCTGGCAGATCCTTGAGGAGGGAACTGCTGCTTGTGCTCACCAGTGGAAATTCAGGAGGTGGGAGAGGGCAGGGAAACAAAGCTGGGTGCTGGAGCAGAGCCCTGGGCTCACGTTCAGGGGGTCATGGACAGACAGACAGACAGACAGACAGACAGGGGCTACTTGAGCCCCTTTTGTTTTGCTCTGTTTCAGTTCTGGAGGAGTCCTGGGCTGTGGATGCTTCCCTGTGCTGCTCAGAGGTTCCTGTCAGATTTTGTGCAGCAGACACTGGGTGATTCTCCCTGAATTGCCTTTGGCTTTATTGCAGCAATAAAAAGAGAGCGCAGAGGAGGCAGCAGCAGTGCCATGAGGCTGTTCCACATCCAGGGATGTAGGATACATGAGTCTCTATTTTAGTTCCAAACAAAAAAAAAGACAATAAAATCAAGGCTTTGTTTGTTCCTCGGTCTTTTTTTCTGGTTTGTTTTAACTATCACAGGGCACTCAGAGCCTGAGGAAGGGAAGTGGCAGAGCTGAAAATTGCTTTTAGTATAGTGTATAATAGTGATATATTAATTGTTTATACATCAGTATTTCTTAATCCGTGTAAGACCCATGAGTTGTGGCTGCTTTCAGGGGAGGTGGAGGTAAAAAATTTCCATCTCTGCTCAGAGCAGTGGTTGGATGGGCACCAATCCCTTCTCAGTGCTGGGGATCCCTAATGCTGCAATGGGAATGATTTAGGGTTCTTACATTTCTAGAACGCTCAACGTTCATTTTTAGCATTTTCTTTTAAGTTTTATGGGGTTTCTTAAGAGAGCTGCAGGAGAACCTGAGAAATAACAAGTTGCCAGATGAAAAGAAAATCTGACCTAAATTTCAGACTCACTAAACTTGAATTGAAAACAGTATCAACAGTATCAGTGCCCCATTTTGCTGCTGTTGACATCAGTGGCTGCAGTCCTCATGACTTCAGTGCTGAGGAATTTGCTGAATATCGTATTCACTTTATATTTGAAAGCTGAAAAGTTGGAGAAGACTTTGAAGTTCTTCCTGCATGGGAATCTTGGGAATACAGTGATGCTGAAAGAGTTGAGGAGTTCCAAGTGTTAGCCTGGTCGATGGTGCATTGAAAGGCTTTTATATGCCACAGCCCCAGCTCAGACTCAGATTTCCTGGTTATTTCCCCTGCAGTTAACAGCATCACTAACTCCTTCTGGCTTCCTTGCATTGCTTCATTGGCCATATCAGAGGAAATTAAATAATCTTGAAACAGTTCCAGACACAAAGTTCACGGAGAGGCCCCATCTTTGCAGTGGGCTTGGATTCACAGAGCAACATTTTTGCTTTGGAGGCTCTTTTATCCTTACTCAAACACTGCCAGTCAAGTCTACATCAGTAAAACCTCTGAAACCACATGTTGGAATATTGGGAATAACCCCTCATATCTCAAAAAAAAAAAAAAAAGGCAGAAGATACCTGTGGAGTGTGCCTGACCTGGATACAGCTGCAGTCAGGGTGCAGTTGGACAGAGAGCAGCACTGAGTATTTGTGTAGCAGACCAAACACTGTCACTGCACATTTTATGAGTTTCTTGGATGCAAACTTGCTGAGTTTTTCTTCCATGGGAAAGCTCTTTTTTCTCTGCAGATTTCAAATCCCTGTGTGTGTGTTTCAAGGACAAAATGCATTCCTTTGCCTGTCTCCCGATATGGGAGATGTGGTTTGCTTTTCCCAACCTATGATATAAAGAATTGCTCTCTCTGACTTTGTAAACATTTTCTGGCATTCTAGGGAGTTGGGGTGTGGAGCTGGAAGAAGCAAGATGCCAGCTCTGTACCTGGGCAGGAATAGCCCAAACCCTTCTGAACAATGGAGTCATTTTAATAAATAATATAAACCTTCTGATATTGGAGTGAAGAGTCTTGATTCACCCTGAGGGGACTCCAACAGCAACCACTGGTGACCCCTGAGATGTGGGGTAACAAAACACGGCTGGGGTTTCTGACCTTTGAGCAGGTTGCAGCTCTCTGGAGATGAGCTGAGATCTTCTCCAGGCTCCCAGGGCTGGTGTGAGCAGCTGTGCTTTGTTTGGGTGCAGGACACGGAGATCCTGAACACGGCCATCCTGACGGGCAGGACGGTGGCAGTGCCCATCAGGGTGGTGTCCATCGAGGAGAACAGCGCTGTGACAGACATCTCTGAGTCCGTGGAGTGCAAATCCTCGGGGGAGGACGTCATCAAGGTGAGTTCTGCCACCGAGGGGCTTCTGCAGCCTCACGTTTTGTGGAAGGGGAAGGGCCTGGGGGTAACCCTGGAGCAGCTCCTGCACATTAGTGCTGTTCCCAGAGCATGAGGAAAAGGATTTTCAGGTGTAATTCCTTTCTCTTCAGAGCTGGTTGGAAATTGCTGAGATGGTGAGAGAAGGTGTCTCCTGTGTGCTTGGGATGTGTGCAGAACCGGAAAATAACCCTGAAGCAGCTCCTGCACATTAGTCCTGTTCCCAAAGCATGAGCAGAGGGATTTTCAGGTGTATTTCCTTTCTCTTCAGAGCTGGTTGGAAATTGCTGAGATGGTGAGAGAAGGTGTCTCCTGTGTGCTTGGGATGTGTGCAGAACCAAAGAGGGACGTGGCTGTGACACGAGTGCCAACTGCTGTAAGCATACAGCTGGCTGAAAAACACAGCTCAGTTAAATGCTTGCAACAAAAAGGTTTTCTCATCTCATCATAAAGGAAAAAAGGCTTTTTAATTTTCTTTTTTTTTCCATCTAGAATGTTCTTGTTTTTATGAAATCCCTTTCCTTACATGGGGAAGTGGTTTGGGGTTCAAGGCAAATTGACATCTTCAATTGGTTCAGATTTTAAAAAGCACTCAGAAAGCTTCAAATGAGCACAGAGGCCTTTCATCCTTAATTCATTTTGAAATTCTCCATCAAGCTTTTATGTTCAATTCTTTAGAAATATCATCTTCTTCTGTGAAATCCTGCATAGAGACCTTGTTGGGAGTAACCTTTCTGCTTCAAAATAAAACCCAGTCATCATAAATTTTGTCTTTTGGGCAGAGCCCATGGTACAAGGGCTGTGTGCATGAGTTTGCAGTTCATGTAAAGCCTGTAGATTACCTTAAAACCACTTGAAGAAGAAAAAAAGGAGTTATTGATGAGAGCTATTGAAAGCCATTTAATACTTACTCACATTATCATCTAGAGGTTCAGGCAGATATTTTTGTGTGCTTTTAATTGTGTGGGATTTGTGGTAATTTGGATCAGGCAAACCTGACAGGGTGAGGCCAGAAGCTGAAGATGCTCAGTGCCAGTCAGAAGAGGGGATGGTTTGATTCTGCTTTGCTTTTCTGCCCCTGGTTGTAATTTACTCATTGTGAATCTGTGTACTGTAGATACACACTGAGTTAAGAAATGACAAGCACTGTGAAGGTCTCAAATGCACATCTACTGCCCAAACTGTGTTAGAGGAATTAAAACTCATTTCATCCTGGGATCCTGCCTTGCCAAGCAGGATTTTTGGGGCCATGCTGCGTGTATGGGCTGCCACATCCCCAGTGAGCAGGAGCCAAGCTCTGCTTATCCCCATTCCCAGAAATTGTGTGACTGGAGAGTGCACAAAGTGAGGCAGATTTTGGGTTCTGTGCTAATGTGAGCTGCAGAGAGCTCCCGTGGCTCAGCACAGCCACAGCTCAGCTTCAGAGCTGCTCATTTGGGAGCAAATGGATGCCCTCCAGTCTCAGCTGGCATTTTGTGCCCCTTTTACTCTCTCAGTTCTGTCGTGGTGAATGATATTCAGTTAGTTAAATGTACTGCTGCTGCTCTGCAAGGCTGCCTCTGAAATCTCTGTAATGAGATTAGATAATGTACAGCCTTTTCCCTAAGAAAAGCTCTCTTGCTTTGGGGGCTTTCTGCTTAGTTTTGCTAATCTGGCTGCTGCTATTGGAAATGCAGACCCTGCTCAGCAGAGAGAGCCCAGATTGCATCCTGACCATGGCCCTGACTGGTTAGGGCCTGTTTTTACTAAAAAAACCTGGTTTTCCTGAGCTGCCCAGTGCAGTGCTGGGGCTCCCTTGCTGGGAGCCTGGCCTGAGGACTGGCCTCAGGGATGGATCCAGTTTGGGATGTGGCAGCTGCTCAGCAGCAGCACACAGCCCCTGTGCCTCTGAGAGCTGCAGGAGGCTCATCCTGGGGATGATTCCAGGCTGGAGTCAGCTCAGGAAGGTGACACTGCCCTGCTCCCCGTGCCTGGTCCCCGGCTACCTCAAGAAGCAGATTCACTCTTTTGGTGGGTCACGGGTGAAAACAGCCCTGGGGGTTCTTCCTGGAGGTGATGTGAGCACACCAAGCCCTTGCTGTGTCAGGGTGAGGGTTTTGCCAGCCTGCAGGGCTGTGTGTGCCTCTGTGCTGGCAGGCAGCTCCTGGCTGAGCTTCCTGAGCTCCAGCTGCATCCCTGGGGTGGCTCTGGCAGCTCCAGCCATCAGCAGCTCCTGGAATGGAGGCTCCCATTCCAAAGGTGTCACAACGCTGAAAATAGCATGGAAGAGCTCAGGTCTGAAGCTTTAATATTCAGCAGAATTAAACAGTTTAATTTGAAGAAATGAGTAGTATGGGCCTCGAGACAGCTTCAGTTTTCCACTAGGTTACTGATTATTCAGGATTATGCAGCCAGGCATTGAAATCCTTCTTAGGAAGCCTAATGTTCATGTAGCAGAGGATTTCCTTTGTGTATAAAACCATGGTGTTTAATTGGAATCAAGGCTACAGAGCCACACAGAGTCTCTCTTTCAAAACCTGTAGAATTTAGTAGAAGATAATTCCCTTTTTGCAGAGGACGTTGTTAAAAGGAAATCTTAGGAAAAATTCTATAGCAAGGACATGAATATCCAGAAAGTGGAATGGTTGTCACTGTCCAGTATTTCCTATAAATGATGTGTTGGTCTGTGGTGAATAAGTGCTCCTGGTGCCCTGTGTTCCTTATGGAATGGATGGCTGCTCCCAGAGCTTGACCTCCACGAGCTCCAAGAGCCTTCCTGGTGTGTCAGAGTGATGAGCTAAACACAAGAAGTCTCATGTCTGAAAAGTGCTGAACACCACTAATCTTTACTGATTATCCTGTAATTTTTTTTTCTCACTGAAATTGAGATTCCTTTAAGAGGCACTGGAAAAAGCTCTCTGCTCATAGAAGTGCTGTCATTAATATTTAAACATTTATGTAACCTTTGAATATTATAGCAACATTTACATTAGTATAACAGGAATGGGTAAATGGGTTTACAGACAAAAATGCAAGATTCTGAACCTGATGAATACAAGCAGGACCTCCACAGTTACCACATCTCCTCATTTCTGCTCAATCCTAAAACCACACAGACCTCTACCTAAAAAATGGCCTGATGCCTCTCAGCTTTTCAGTCTCCGTAAACCTGACAGGATTGCTGCATTAAAAACTTCTCCTTTTGTCCTTCTGAACTGTCCTTCAGAGACAGGGCTGGTGTCTCCAGAGGTGAAAACCACTGGGAGAATAAACAAGCTTGGAGTAGAGGAGACTCACAGAGGCAACCACTCATTTATTTTCAGGTTGTATAGGTGTCACTGTTTCCAGTTCTGTGTGCCAGGACAGACAGTGCTTTGAGCTCACCAGCTCCTGAAAGGCAGCCTTAGCTTGTTTGCACACAAAACTGGTCCTTCTAAAACCGCCTGACTCCGGCAGTAACTGCAGGAAGATGTCTCAGGAATCCCTGGAGGAGTTTAACCCTGCAAGCCCAATGTTCTCAGAGGTGCCAGCAGCCCCTCTCTGGCTGTGTGTCCCTGTCCCAGCCTGTGGTGACCTCCAGCAGCTCCTGCTCCCCTCTGGCAGTGCTGCAGAGCAGATCGTGCTGGGATCTAAAGCCTGAAACGAGGAGGTGCAGGGAGACCCAGAGGTGCTGCATGTGGCTGGAAACAGTTCCAGGCACATCCTTTAAACCCACTGCAGCTGTCTGCTGATGGCCAGGGGGAGGGATGGTCCCTCCCCAGACCACAGAGTGCCACAGGTAAGCGATTCAGGAGGGGCTCTCTCTTGATTTCCAGGCAGCAGTTTCCTCTGTCAGCTCAATAAAATGTGATTTGTTGCAGAGAGAATCTGTCCAAGTCATCTGGAAAGGCAATGGCCTTTGTTACAAGGGGGCACAAGAATACAATGCCAGGAAAGAGACAAAGAAGAAGCCTCCAGGGAATTGTGCTTAGCCCTGTCTTTGCTGTCTGCTTCTTTATTTGAGTTTTAATCTGGAGAAAGAAGTTAGGAAAATAGAAAAAAGGGGAAAGGAGCTGAATGCAGCTTAATAATGAAAGAAACTGCTGAAATAGCATCAGAGAGCTCTTTAAAATGCAAAAGTTCTTGCTGATCTGCTAAGCAGGAAAGAAAAAACCCAATCACTTAAAGGTGGTGGCTGAGCAGGCTTTCCCTTCATCATTGCTCACTTCTTCTGATGCCAGAGATAAAAAGCACTTTCAGAGGGAGGATGTTTTCATAGTAAAAGCATAAATACTACAGGAGATGAGAGACACATCACTGCTCACAGAGTTCCCAGCTTCTGGTAGAAACTTCCTTGACCTGGAGTGGGCAGGACCCACAGCTGGGAGATTCTCCATGCACTGTTCCCTGACCTTCCAGAAGAGCTGGCAAAAGCCTGGAGGAAAACAGAAAAGTACTTCTGTGTACCAAAAATCTTCAACAAATACACCTGTTTAATTAAAAAAAAAAAAAAAAGAAAAAAGATTTTGAGCTCTAATGTGACCCTTTTTTTTTTAATCTGCTTTCTCTCCTTCCTCCATGGCTCCATGTGGCATTGCCTTTGGTTGTCCCTGTGTTTCCATCCTGTTTTACCCCCAGGGGAACAGATCAAAGCAGTGCAGCCAAACCTGCAGTGAATAACTGAGCCAAGTTGTCTGGGGTGTTATTTCCACCTTAGTCAGTCTGAGCTGGGGGGCTGTTGGGGCACCACACAACCTGTACCCTTTTTTTTGGTGAGAGGCATCTGCCCAGCAAATCAGACCCTACCTGGGGCTTGCTGGAGTTGTAAATTGTACAGCCAGTCCCCCTGCATCTGTTCTGTGAGGCTGAGAAACTTTGTTTATTTATTTATTTTTTAAGTGACACTGTGTGAGGGAAGGGCAAGGAAAGCAAACCCCTTGCTCTCATTTTCCTTCTGTTGTGGCTGAGCTCAGCTGAGGTGTGTTGCTCCAGAGGAGGTTGATAGGGAATGGCTTTAGCTGAACATTTCATGAGGATGAGGATGATTAACCCACAGAGGGCACACCCACCTTGGGATCAGATCAGAGATAATTCCTCCTGTGTTGCACTGGTTGGGAAGTGTTGCCTTTCTCTGTCAAGAATGATGGGTGATGCTCCCAGGATGCCTGGGAAGAGTTAAAATGCATACAGAATTACAGGAGTGCAGTACAGCCTGAGCTGTGCTCCTCCTTTCCTCTCCTCTTTGTGCTTCCTCTTTATCAGGAGTACAGGAGCAGAGGAAAAGCAGTGTAGGGACATCAGCAATGCTTGTTCTTGGGGAAGAGAAGGATGTTTTTCGCAGTGCAGCTCCTAAAGAGCTGCCAGTGCTGCTGATGCATGTCCAGTAATAAATTCCAGCCTGGAAAGGCTCTGTGGTGGCTGCTCAGCCACCTCCTTGGGATGCTCTATGGACTTGTTCAGCCATTTGTCTGTGGCATGCCCACAAAGGCTTGCAGCAGCTCTCCAAGTACAGATGGAGATTGGATCTCAGCCCAGAACCATTGTGGAATTGCAGTTTTGCTCCTATTGTTATTCCTTTTCTTTCCCCAGCAGTTAGATTTGCTCAGTTACCGACAACACTGAGCTTCAGACAATATAAAATCATACATCTGGACCAGAGCTGACCACTCTGAAGCTGAGTGTGTTGTCAGAAGTCTTTTACCAGCACGTGCAGGTGGTTTGCACAGTGCGTAAATAAGCAACTTGCACAACTAAACCAGAAAGTTGACTTTGCCTTTGGTTTGAACTCCAGAGAAATGAGCAGGGTGGAACCAGCTTCAGGACAGCCGTGGCTGCTGCTCCAAGCAGAGCTCAGTCAGGCTTTGCTGGCAAACCTCCCAAACATTCTGCTCAGAGGAAGGCAAGGCTGAAGAGCTGAGAGCTTTATCTGAAGCTGCTCTGTGGAATGTTCCAGACCTGGGATGGACACCAGCAGCTCAGGTACAGGGGCTGAGTGTCCCTGGGACGTCCCAGGGCTTTATCTGAAGCTGCTCTGTGGAATGTTCCAGACCTGGGATGGGCACCAGCAGCTCAGGTACAGGGGCTGAGTGTCCCTGGGACGTCCCAGGGCTTTATCTGAAGCTGCTCTGTGGAATGTTCCAGACCTGGGATGGACACCAGCAGCTCAGGTACAGGGGCTGAGTGTCCCTGGGACGTCCCAGGGCTGGCACTGCTCTGGGCTGCAGCAGCTCAGGGCTGGGCTCCTGACACGCAGCCCTTGCTTGCCTGCAGCTGCAGCTGTTTGTGAGAGGCATTTTCAGGATGATTCCTCTGCCAGGGTGAAGCTGATGCAGAGACACCACAGAAAGAACAAGCAGCCCATCTAGGGGTGTGTTCTGAGAAACTGCCTGGCATTATATTGGCTGTTACACGTATTATTGGGTTCCTTGTGACCTCTGCTGCACGGTGCTTTGAGATTAGATCAGTCATTCTGAAACAGCCTGGTGTGAACTGAACCTCTTTCTGTATTGCCATTCAAGTTAATAGATGGAAAATTAGGCCATGCCATTCACAGTGCTAAAATGAAGATCTTTCTGCCCCCTTCAGGCTTTTCAACCAGGCTCAGGTGCTCTGGGGGAGAAGCCTGAAGAGAGGCACGTGGTGGTGCTTCAGTCAGCAGAGCTGTTAGAGCATAACCCTCTGAGGGAACGAGGCAGAGAAACGTTTGCATTATGTTCTCTGAAGTTCTTTTTTGCAATCTCATCATCAAATATTTTACCAGAATGTGAGCAGTGCCTGAACCCCAGAGAGGACACGAACGGGGGGTGTGTGTCAGACCGGAGCAGTTCAGCTCCTGCTCTGTGGTCACAGAGGACATCCATCTGCTGGCTGTGTCTGGGGACATCAGCAGTGCCAGCTGGTGATCTGCATTTGAATAAAACGGTGTTGGGGATGGATAAAAGGGAGCAGATGATAACACAAATATATGTTCAGGTGGGGAGATGCATTCCCACCGTTAGCGATGCTCGTTAGGGGTGATGAAATGGAATTCTGACAGGATGGGAGCAGGAGCAGGAGTTGGGATCTGCTGGGTTTGCTGTTAATTTCTGCAGACATACCAGCTCATTTAGTAATGTAACAGCTCCCACTGCTCACCACTTAAAGTATGATTAATGTGCCACAGGATTTCCCCAGACATTTATGACACCTTCAGGAATAGAAATGACAATGACTTTATCACATGGAGTCACTTCATACTATCTGCATCTCTCTTAATGATTTATATATCCAGGAGTGATTTTATCACTAGTACTCAGTAACATAATAAATGAGAAAACTCAATGGTCTGTAAATTACAACACTGATTAAAGAAGAGATTACTGATATAACTCTTACATGGCTATGATAATGCTTGCTTTTATTTTAGGACAGCATTTACATATTAATGATAAATCTACTGTAGTGTTTAGAAATACTTTACAGCTTTAATCAAAATGTAAACATTTATAAACAGATAATGTTTATTGCAGAGGAAATGAGTTGACTTCTGCTACTCTTCAGTGGGTGAAATCTACTGCAGAGCCAGTCTTGAAAGCAGCATCACCCCTGATGGAGGTGGTCTTCAGGGCAGAGCTTTGACTGGCTGCTTGCCCCTGTGGAGACCAGTTTGGGTTTGCTGGGCTCCTCTTGACCAAGCTGGGAGGGAGCTTTGCTCATTAAGAATTGCCCAGCACTGCCATGGGTTTGTGGCTCTCTGCGTCACAGACAGAAAATCAACCACGGGCTTCATAAATAGTGTCCAGTCTCCAGGCATCTCCAGCATGATTGTGCCTCTGAGCCAGGGAAGGGTTTGTGTCCAGCTGCTCCCCCTGCAAGGGGCTGTCATTAACATTCAAAGAGAAGGGAGCCTTTCCTGTTTGTTTTGGGGTAGAGCCGCCCGGGTTACACTCGGAGATTGTTTTGTCACAGCCATCACCTTCTCTCTTCCCCCTCTCAGGTTTCTGACAGGTGTGACTATGTTTTTGTCAACGGCAAGGAGATGAAAGGCAAGGTGAACGCTCTGGTGAACTTCACCTATCAGTACCTGAGCGCTCCCCTGCAGATCACGGTGTGGGTGCCACGCCTGCCCCTCCAGATCGACATTTCCGACACCGAGCTCAGCCAGATCAAAGGCTGGAGAGTCCCTGTGGTTTCCAACAAAAGGTGGGTTTGAGTCCCTGCATCTCTTGGGTGATTTGTCAGAGAAATGCTCCTGAAATTCCCCTGAGGAGCAGCAGTGCTGGAACCCCCAGCTTTGCACTGGGCATCTGCAGGTACAGTAAAGCTTTAAAAGTTCTGCTTCTGTGCATGTGGCTGTCTTGGGCAGCAAAGCACAGTGTGGAGCTCTGGTAAGGTCCCCTGGCAGAGCTGTTGTTTGGAGATGGCAGCAGAGGTGAAAAAGTGGCACAGCCCAGTTGTGTGGTCCTTCATCAGATGAGGTGGCCGTCGGCAGTCCAGAAATCCAGAAGGGAGGGCTCTGTGTAAGGGGGCACATCAATTAGCACTCAGTGTTAATTTTCAGTGACGTCCTTGAGAACATTTCTCCATGCCCTGTTCTGTGCTGCCCCCAGGCCCACCAGGGACAGCGAGGACGAGGACGAGGAGGAGCGCAGGGGCCGGGGCTGCACCCTGCAGTACCAGCACGCCATGGTCAGGGTGCTGACCCAGTTCGTGGCCGAGGACTCGGGGCCCTGGGGGCAGCTCCGGTACCTGCTGGGCTCCGACTGGCACTTCGACATCACTGACCTGGTCAGGGACTTCATGAAGCTGGAGGACCCCCACATTGCCAAGCTGCAGGAGGGCAGGATCCTGATCGGCCGGGAAGTGGGGATGACCACGATGCAGGTACTGCCCTGGGCAGGGACTGGGATCCTCCCTGAGACAGCCTCAGGGTGGGGTCACACACGGCTGCCACTGCACATTTTATCAGTTTATGGGGTGCAAACTTGCTGAGTTTTTCTTCCATGGGAAAGCTCTTTTTTCTCTGCAGATTTCAAATCCCTGTGTGTGTGTTTCAAGGACAAAATGCATTCCTTTGCCTGTCTCCTGATATGGGAGATGTGGTTTGCTTTTCCCAACCTGTGATATAAAGAATTGCTCTCTCTGACTTTGTAAACATTTCTGGCATTCTGGCACTTTTGGGTATGGAGCTTGAAGAAACAAGATGTTAGCTCTGTACTTGGGTAGAAATAGCCCAAATCCTTCTGAACAATGGAGTTGATTCTTCTGTGTTTCTCCAAAGGTTTTGTCTCCTCTGTCTGACTCCATCCTGGCAGAGAAGACAGTGACCGTGCTGGATGACAAAGTGACCATCACAGACCTTGGAGTGCAGCTGGTGTCTGGGCTCTCTCTCTTCCTGCAGCCCAGTGCGGCCACCAGCAGGGCCATTGTGGCCACAGCCGTGGCCCAAGAGCTGCTCCACACTCCTAAGCAGGTAATGTGCACTCTGAATTTACAGCCTTTGCCTTCTGGGTGGGGCAGGATTTTACCAGTGCAAAGCACAGGTGATAATTCATAGCAAGTTTAGAATTTAGATTTCAGGTGTAGTCTGTGTCCATGTTAATATTCTGGAATTGCCTTGTCATTTCTTCCCTTCCAGTAGGGACTTCAATCTGCAGTAAAAGCTCTAACTACACTGAAGTTTCTGCTGTTTACAGTTTTAATACCCTTTTTTTAGCTGATGAACCTGTGCTGTTTTCACTGCACAGGCAGTCTTTGGACAGTGATCCTGGTTTGCTCTATGAGCCTGCCCTTGTTTTCCATTCTGGAGAGCACAGAGCTCTGTGTGCCACAATTTAATATCTTGAAGAGCTGTAAAATAGAGGCAGAAGATGGCTACATCCATTTATTTTCCCTCCTGGAACCATGACACACTGCCAGGCTCACCTCTCCTTTTATTTTTCATGTGGATTTTGGGGGTTTCATCATCCAGTTCATGTGCTGATCTCAGTTTAAGGCAGCAAATTCCCATCTCTCTGAAGGGGGTCTCTCAAACAGCTTGTCTCAGGTCACAACCTCTGTGGAAAAGAAGATTGGAGAACGCCACCAGATCAAGTCAAACAGGCCCTCTGGCCCAGAATAAAGCCAAGGGTCAGCCCTGGAACGTGATCCTTGGTCAGTGGATTTGAGGATTGGGACTGGGAACTATGCAATTAAATCTGTGCACAGTACTCCTCTTGCAGAAAGTGTTTTTCCTCTCACATAGACAGGGAGAGATCTCAAGTCAAGTTTTATGGCCCATTTTCATGATTATTGCTACCTAATTTTCTGGAACATAAAAATAATTTCGTTTGTTTTATAACTTAGTGACAGGAAAATGTCCAAACTGGAAGGACACGGTGCCCATCTGTTCCATTTGTTGCATCCTGTAAACATAAGAATCTTATGTAATTAACCCATTCATACCCTTCTTCAGGGCTTAGAAACCACATCTGGCACACTGTCTTCAGACAAAGACTGAAAACAAAAACTGGAGCATTCCTCACCCAATCCTGTCCTGTGGGACAGAGCACCAGCAGTCCTGCAGCAGCACTGCAAGAATTGTGGATTTGATTGCAGATAAAAGAATTCATGAATGTGGAAATGCTGCCCAGTCCCACTGTCAGCTTCTCAGATTTCTAGCTGATCTGCCCTGAGCATGCAAAGACATTTTTCACATCAGGCTGTGGCAGATGATGCCAGTGGTGCCCATTGTGACACCTCCTGGTGCCCTTGGGGTGGCAATAATTGGCAAGGCAGGAAGCAATACAGAGGAATCAAAACCTGTAAATGTGCTCTGGGTTGAAATTATTTTCCCAGGATCTGAGTTCTGGAGTGATTTTAGTGAGCTGTTTGGTTTAAGCTGCTGTTGCTCTGCAGGACAGTTTCAGGTTGCTGGGAGTGGCACATTTCTGATGCAGGGGTGAGTGGGGGTGTCAGGCCCTGGCTCTGAGCTGTGCATCTCCATCACCAAAAACAAGACAGGAACAGGTTTCACACTGGGAAATAAATGGAAGGAAATGGTGTAGGAGGGGCCTGTAGAGTCACAGACATCTTTTCCTTTCATTTGCAGTTTGAATGAAGGATATACCATT
The DNA here is from genome assembly GCA_013396995.1 of Dicaeum eximium. Taxonomy (NCBI): domain Eukaryota; kingdom Metazoa; phylum Chordata; class Aves; order Passeriformes; family Dicaeidae; genus Dicaeum; species Dicaeum eximium. Next base: position 103,023 of record VWZP01001129.1, read on the forward strand.
TAAGTCACTTTCCCTTAGAAAAACTGATGCAAATGTGGGAATGTTTGTGGCTAAATTTTGCAAGAAGTGACTCATGATTTGAAGTGCATCAGCTGAGATCCTGACTGAGCTGAATTTTGAAGGCAAATGCTGAGTGTTTGCTGAAAATCAAGCCCCTTTTGAAGGAGGGTTTTTTCCAAGGAGACAGCCCAGGATTAAGCCTGTACTTGAACACCGTGAGGACTTCATTATTTAAGTGTGTCTTTTCCTCTCAAGCAAGTTTATAAACAGGCCCAAATAACTCATGCAAACCCTACTGATGCAACTGAAAAACAAAACCCAGGGTTTTTGCCGTGGCTTTCTTTCAGTGGCCATAATGACTGGATTACCTTAATTCCAATGAGCACACCTTGGCTGCATACGCAGCACAAAGCAGCCAGAAAAGGCCTGAAAAGCTGGCAGTTCCTCCATAAATACCAAGCACTCCAAAGAAGATAAGTCAATATTTTTTTACTTTGGATGCCCTAAGTTAGGTACCTTTATCTTTGGCTGAACAACAAATTACCTGCTGTGACAGGGTGACCTTGAGGGATGCTGAGCTCAGATATTATTTACTAATCAATAGGGAGCTGATCAGCACTGAAAAGTGGATCAGTGATTTAGCTGCCTAAAAACAGACACAGGCTGACCAACTTTTAAATATCAAAGATGAAGTGTCTTCTGAGAGTTTGGAAACTGTAGCTGTGAGTAATCTGTTTTTGTGGCCATCTGCTCAGGTGGGAGAGCTGTTCCATTTGGCTTGCTGACTGTTGTTAAATCAACACTGTCGTCTTAAAGGCTTCTCCAAAATGTAAACAAAATAAACCTACAGTGTTTAGGTGTTTTCTGATCTAAGTGAGCTTCAAGGACTCTCAAAGCTCAGCTGGCTCTGCAGGGAAACTCAGCCATATCCAGCTTTTTTCTCACTGTAGGGTATTGCATGGGGTTTAATGAACTGAAATGGGTCAGCGAAGAAAGGAGGAAAAAGCCTTTAATAAGCAGCTCTGTGCATTAATGCATCTCTCAGTGCTGCTGGGGAGCTGCAGACATTTTCTCAGGGAAGAAGAGCAATGTTGGTGCTGTCTAACAGCCCAGTCCTGGTGTTCCCAGGTGTGGTACCTGCTGACACCAGTGCACGGTGCAGCCTGGGGCTGGGGGTGTCTGCTCTCACTGCTGGGAGGGGAGAACAGCCTGGGGGTACTGCCCTGCCTTTGGCTTCCCTGTAATGGTGTGAATGAAGGGAAATGATCTCTTGCCAAATCGAATATTTGGTCTGATACAGTAGATTTTGCCAGGATTTTAAACTCTCTCCCTCTTTCTCTCATTTGTTTTCTTTCCCTTTTAATTAATGTTGGCCATAGTAAGGGCATGACAACGTTGTTTTGTGAAAAAATTGGTTCCTCCTATGAAAACATTGGCTCCTCCTGCTGCCTTCTGCATGGTCTGGTTCAGCTCCTGGCCTTCCAGCCCTGAGAATTCACTGACATCTCACAGTTAACAGCAGATACCAGGAGTATTTTTGTGGTATGGATCCCTTACCCCATCCTGGCAGCGTGTGTTACCCTGAAATTATTATTTCTATCTTCTTTAAGCAGACAGAGCCGTGGAATGGCTCACAGGAATGACAAAGGAATTCAGCAGCCTGGGAAAGGGAGAAGGGATGCATTGTTAGATAAGAATCTGAATTCTTCCCTTGCAAATACAAGCAAATTCCCACTGGAAAGAAATGTCACATTAGTAGATTGGACAAAAAAGAGAGAGGGAAATACACAGTGGGGGAATGCATGGTTTGAATTAAGATCTGAGTCTTGGCTGCCTTTCATTTCCCCACCATAACGATCAAGCCCAATTTTTGCTACACAAGCCACAGGCTTAAAAATAAATGCACATGTAATACTTTGATATTTCATGTGATAAAATTGCCAGGGAAATCCATTCCAGCATTGAAGTCCCCAGACAGAACAATCAGAGCTGGTCTAAGAGAAGCTGCTGAGAACAGTGTTCCTTTGCCTTTATTTGAGGGAGGGATGGATTTGTTTTCTGCAGAGCCAACCATTTCTTTCCTCTGATGTCCTGCCTCACTCCAGGACCCTTGCAGCTGACCCCAGCAACTGAGGGCTTATTCACAAATACTTTTATTTGTGCCATGGTAAATGAAGTCAATTAAAAGGCTGTTTTATTCTGAGCATGGAATAAAATCAAATATCCTGATCTGTGTTTCTAAGCAGCAGAATTCTCTAAAATGCAAGCAGTTTATCCAAGCAGAATGGTATCTTTGGACTGATAAGCCACCATGTAATTCAAGGCCAGAGAAGGTGGTGGAACTGCCACAGATCAAGAGCTGAAATTACACCTCTGATGGGGGAAGAGAGCAGCACAGGCACAAGGGAAAATTCAGACAAAATACGGAGTGAGAAAGCTTTTTATGTGCTTAAGGAAAGCCTGGTGATAATCAGCAGGGGGTTGTGGGAAGCAGTTTCTACATCTCTGGACCGGATTTTGCTGTCATTACCATGAGCTAATGAACATTCTGTGCCTCACTTCACATCACAATCAGTGTGCAGATCCTCCTGCTCTGTAGGGAGCACTGTGTGTGTGTGTGGAGGGAAGAGAGAGGAAATGTGGGGGAAAGAAAGGCTGGAAAGCAAGATAATCCCTCAAACTCTTGGTTTGTGCTTGATAATTAAAGAGCACAAGCATTTGTCACCTCAGTGTTGAGGGCATGGGACGAGGGGCAGCAGCTTTGCAGGTGAGAAGGCTCCAATCCATCTTCATCTTCTGGGAGTAACTGGAGGACCTTGTCAGAGATTTGGAGGGGATTTATTGATGTGGTACACAGGATTTGCAGAAACAGCTCCTTGAAGGACATGGCACTAAATCATTTCCCTTTTCTGTCTTCTTTTCTTTTTAGCTTTTCAGAATTTATAATCATTTGGGAAATTCACTTCCTTGCCCTGCCTTTGGCTTTCCTGTAATGATGTGAATGAGGGGAAGTGATCTCTTGCCAAATCGAATATTTGGTCTGACACAGGATATTTTGCCAGGATTTTAAACTCTCTCCCTCTTTCTCTCATTTGTTTTCTTTCCCTTTTAATTAATATTGTCCATAGTAAGGGCATGACAACGTTGTTTTGTGAAAAAATTGGTTCCTCCTATGAAGAAACGTTCTCTTGGAAATAAAAAACATCAGTGCTGGTAGAAAATAATGGTTCAGCCAGTGCACACCTCTGTTATTGACAGTAAATCACCTGTGTGCCTGCAAATTTCAGCTGACTGCCACCTCATTTTTCTCTGTCCCTGCTTCATAAAACCAGGAATGCAGAATTGTAGAGCAGTGGCATAAAGAATAAAAGTTGCTTTGAAGTTGCTGGCAACGTTGTCCAAAGGCACAGAGGGTTGGGTGGTGTAAATCCCGTGGCAGAGGTGTGGAGCTGTGGGTGTTCCTGGCTGGGAAGGAGGCACAGGTGTCATCATTTCCAGCCCTACAAAATCCTGCACTTATTTTCTCACCCTGCTCTCCAAAGAGGGCACCACTGGCAGGCAGTGATGGTGTGCTGGAGGTGATGCTGGTTTTCCCTGGCTGATGAAAATCCAGTGTTCCCCAATGGCACACGAGGCTGATTTTGTTTTGGGGAGAAGGAAGGCAGCAGGGTGCTGAATTGCCTGGGGAGGTGAATCCTTTTCTCTCTATATACCCATTAAAAAAACCCCTTTGCTTTCCTATGACCAGGGTTGCTCTGCTATAGATTTCTGTGATAGAAATTGGAGCTGTGCCCTGCAGCGTTGTGTTTGTCTGTTCAGCCATTTCAGGGTTGTCTCTCTAATGAAAGATCAGATGTTTTAATTTCCTTATGCAGTTCACCCTTCCCAGCTTCTGAGTTACCCTGGCTCCGTTTCAGCTCTTTGAAGTAAATTTGAGTCACCAGGAACGTTGCCTTCTTTCCTGTTGTGCCACAACTTATTTTTCCTCTTTCAGTCCCTCAAATACTTGCTGATAGTGCTTTGGAAATCAAATAGTATGGCCCAACCTTCTGCCCAGCTAAATGCCCCTTGCTGTTTTCATTGAAAAGCTTTAAATTCAGCTGGAAGGGTAGCAATTCTCTTTGTTTATAACCACAGCATAACAAATTGCAGCCAATTGAAAACCATATTAAGTTGTAAATTTGTATTATGACTGGACATTAACAGGGTGGCAATGTTTTTTCCCTAGTGCTGGTTTTTCAGCCCAGTTGTTCTGATGTACCCAAGTGTGAAGTCATTAGAGCCATTTGTGGTTTAAGTGTGGGAAGGAAAGAACTTCACTTCTGTGGGAAGTTGCACTCTGGCAATCTGCCTGGCCGTCTGCTGGCTACGCAGGCAAGACAGAGAACAAATGAAAAATTAAAGAAATGTCCTGCAAAGAAAGCTATTGAGATGTGGAGAAGCAAATATCTGTGTCATCTGGATAGGATTTCACATGGCAGAGAGCTGACCTCTGGCTTTGTGTTTGCTTCTAATGATGACTTCTAGCAGTGCTACCTGCAGAGCACAAAGATGGACCAATTAAATCCAGACTATTTGTATTTTCATTGCAGAGATCATGCCAGAATCCCCATCCTCCTCTTCTTGACACAGAAATTTGGTGGAATTTTTAATTATCTCAAGGATAAAGTCTGTTTTACTTAAAACAAACCTTTCTCCAGCAAAATGGCAATTGTGCTGTGAGTCTTTTTCTTTCAGATGAATCTTCTGCTCCAGCCATTTCCAAGACTCTGTGGTAGCTCCTTCCTCCTGCTAAGATACTTATGCCTTAATTTGACAGCTCCTCGTGACACCTGTGCATGTGGAACATGAGGAAAATAAGTGTTCTGTCAAGTGCCTCTAGTAATTTTTGTGATTTGCCTCTTTTGGCTTTTGTACGACAGGAATGACTTTCCTTACAGAGCTCGTAAAATCGTAGCCTGCTAATGGGTACTTTGGTAATGAAGACATCTCCCATCAATTATTTTCTATGTCCTTGTGCAAAGCGTTTGCAGGGAGGGTAGCAGTGGAACCTTTAGTGACAAACGTGGCCGGTTTTCTGCCCCATCAGTCGAGGTTTGGTTTGCTTTACAGGCAGTGCAGAGTCACCGTGTCCCGTTTCTTGCGGCGCTCAGAGATGGATGAGCTGGGTTGGGCTGGTTTATGGAAGGCCCTGTCTTTAACCACCTCCCTGTCCTTTCAGGAAGCCGTGGTGAGCACCTGGATCCAGTTCAGTGACAGTTCTGTTACTCCTCTGGACATCTACGACCCCAAGGACTTCTCCCTCTCGGCCGTGTCGCTGGACGAAGCCGTGGTCTCGGTGCACCAGAGCCCTGCCCTGAGGTGGCCCGTGGTGGCGGCGGAGGGCGAGGGCCAGGGAGCGCTGGTCAGGGTGGACATGCAGATCTCCGAGGCCTGCCAGAAGTCCAAGAGGAAAAGCGTGCTGGCCGTGGGCAGCGGCAGCATCAGGGTGAAGTTCGGGCAGAACGACGCGGACGCGGAGCCGGGCGGCGACTACGACGCGGACGAGATCGAGAACCGCGCCAGCGACCGGCGCCACAAGGCCTCGGAGCAGGACGGGCGCCACTACGGCGGCTCCTCGGCCGAGAGGGACGAAGGGCCCCTCAGGAAGGCCAGCACCACGGCCAAGTCCATCCTCAAAAACAAAGTCCTCAAAAACAACCGCCCGGACGGCGGCAAACTCTCGGACGACGGCCAGCTGCAGAACATCCCCATCGACTTCACCAACTTCCCCGCCCAGGTGGACCTGCCCAAGGGCGGGGCTGGCATGGAGGACAACGACCTGGTGCAGACGCCCCGGGGCCTCAGCGACCTGGAGATCGGGATGTACGCCCTGCTGGGGGTGTTCTGCCTGGCCATCCTGGTGTTCCTGATCAACTGTGCAACATTTGCACTCAAGTACCGCCACAAGCAGGTGCTGGTGGAGGGACAGACCGCCATGACCCACTCCCACGACTGGGTGTGGCTGGGGAACGAGGCGGAACTGCTGGAGAACACGGCAGAGGCGTCGCCCCAGCAGGACGAGCACACCACCATCATCGACCGCGGCTCGGGCGGCGAGGAGAGCAGCCAGCTGCTCAACGGCAGCGCCCAGAAGAACATTCAGGGCCAGGTGCACAGGGCTGCAGACCCGGGGGGGAGGCTGGGCAAGGAGCACAAGGTGGAGCCTTTGCACTCACCCACGTCCAAGAGGAAGCGGGTGAAGTTCACCACCTTCACCACCATCCCGCCCGACGACGGCTGCCCCACCGTCAACTCCATCCTGGGCGGCAATGACGAGGACATTAAGTGGGTGTGCCAGGACGTGGACCTGGGGGACTCCAAGGAGATACGGAACTACGCGGGGAAGTTCAAGGACAAAGCGTAGCTCCCCGCTGGGGTTCTGGTTTTTTTGGGTTCGACCACACCTTGATGCCTTCAGTTCTACAGCATATATTGGGGAGGGGAAGGGATCGCCAGCAGAAACGGTGAGGCAGTTTTTGTAATCAGGGAAAGAAATTTGCCAAACTGTCCGTGGTTTGTTTTTTTTTTTCGCTTTGTTTTGTTGGGGTTTTGTTGTTTGTTTTGGTCCTTTTTTTTTTTTTCCCCAGTGGTTATCCTGCTACTCACGGATTTAGGAAGTGGAATACAAATAGCAGAAAGGAACAAGGAAATGGTATGACCAGTGTGATGAACTAGGCAAGATGAGGTTGTGAAAATTCATTTGATGGGTCATACAAATCATAATGATAGTAATATTTCACAGTACCAAAAATGTCTATAAAGAGAAAGGAGAGAATATAAGAGCATGAAAAGAATAAGCAAGAGGCAAACAAGAACTTGTTCTGGTTCCAGTAAAACATCACAGTTATGGACATATGACCCACAAGGAAACTTTATATTGGTACTCAAGCTGTTTCTTTTCATCCCTTCATTTGAAATGAAGATGTGTCTTTGGCATTACATGTGAGGGAGGAAGAAATTACCTGGTATTTTCATTTTTACTTTTCCATTTGTCTTGTAAATTGAAACAGAATCATATTCCCTCTTGTATTTTTCTTTTAAATGTCTTGAAAACAGGAAAATTTAAAATTCAGTAAATTCACAGCGGGCCAAGAACATTTTGTTTCTAAGTTAGCTGTAAACAGTCTCCTGTCATTTAAAGAATTCAGGGGATAAGTATTGACTGATAATTTCCACGTGGTGTCTCTTCTGGAAGCCTGAGCCTCCATTTCCCCCTAGCTAGAAGGATGTTCTGTTTGAAAGAATTTCCATTTTCCTTTCAGGTCTGGGTTGTTTGTTTAGTTGCTCGTTTTAAACTTCCACAACCAAAGTTCCTGCATTTCACCAAGGGAAGAAGGTGCTGTTTTTTGTTAGCTTTTAGAAGTACCAAGCAATGGGGGGGCCCCACTGGTGCATCATAAATGCACCTGGAACTGAGACCAACACAGGCCAAAAATGTACAGCCTGGAGCTGGGTTGTTTCGGGTTTTTTGCCAGGTTCATTAATTCATAATTTTGTGCTGTAATTTTCTGTTTGTTCTGGTGTCACCGGCTCTCATCAAGCTCTGAAAGCAAGAAGAAGAATGGACAGAAAGACCCTGATTGCCCCCAAACTTTCATTCCCTTGTACTGGGAGAGCTGGCCCCTGGGCACCCTGTTGGGAGGGAGGGGAACATTGCTGAAGCAAGAACAAGAAATATCTGGAGCTCTTTTATAGATTTTTTTTTTTTTTGCCATTGGACCAACTAAGACTGAAAAGTTTAGACTAGATTGTAAATCTGATGTCTTGAATAAACAAATCCCAAGCCAATAGTAAATCAGAAGCAAATATAAAATAGAGATTTAATTTGTGGTGTGAACTGGCAGAACTGTGTTGGCTCAGTGCCAGTCCACACTCATGGAGGACACAGCTCAAAATCTGTTCAAAGAGGAAACCACTGCCCTCCCAAAGCTCTCCTAGCTAAAAGGAGGTGGTAGGTCCTTTGGAAAAGCAGTATTATGTCCTGACTGTTAGCCAGCAGCACTTGCATCATCCTGTCCTTGCAATGCATTTTGCTGTTTTGGGTTTTTTAATTACTAAACTCTGTAGTTTGGGGGTTTTTTTGGTTTTTTTTTTACTTGGACAAAGTCAATCCTGCCACCCAATAACATAGATGGACGTTTTAAGAAGACATGCCTAGTATGCATTGTAGACTGAAAGAATGTAATATTTATTTATACATGTTATAAGAATTGTAATTAAAATGCTTTACACGGCTTGACAAATTAACTTCTCTTTCCTCAGGGTGGGGGCTCCTCTGTCATTTGTGTGAAGTGCTGCATCCCCTGCCCTGGAACACAATTCCAGCCCTTTCTGGAGGGAGAACAGGGATGTATGGAAGTTTTTCCCTGCTCTGCCCTGCCCTGGTGAAGCACAGCACAGCACAGGGAGCGTGGTGATGGTGATGGTGATGGATGGCAGGAGCAGCTCAGCCAGGCACAGGGCAGGGCAGTGCCACCATCCATCTTCTTCATCCCCTGCCTCCTCCAGCTCCAGCAGCTCCAGGGCTCTGATCCTGGCGTGGGCAACTCCTGCAATTAATTAATTATTAATTAATTACTTGGCTCTTCCTGGGAAAACGCAGGTGTCCCTGAGGTGGAAAAGGCATTTACAGCGTGGAGCTGCAACAGGCAGCAGCAGAGGAGCGAGAAACACAGGAGCAAAAAATACCCTGTGGTGGCAGAGTATTGGAGCAAAAATAATACCCTGTGGTGGCACAGTATTGGAGCAAAAATAATACCCTGTGGTGGCACAGAAAGTTCCAGTTCCCAGGGCATTTCTGGGGAGGCTGTTCCTGTGCAGCACCCATGAGGGGTGGCACCTCCAGGACCCCAGAGCTGGTGGCTGGACAGGGGCAAGGTGACCAAATGGTGAAAAAAAAAGGAAAAAAACTGAGCCCTGCCTTTGCATTTAATTTTCCTGCAGCTACAGAACACGGGCCTTCAGAGGCCGATACTGAAATTTTTCAATTTGTCTTGCACTGCCCAAAAATTCTGTCACAGCCCTGTTCTGAGCGAGCCACCACAAACGAGCATCTCAGGCGGGAGGGGGAAACCACTGGGCTGTGAAATATCATTTATTTGAGAAATCCAGGTCGGGTCAAACAGCAGGATTTGCATGTCTGAAGCTCTGCCACGCCGCAGGGGCACTGGGATGGGGCACTAGGATGGGCACGGAGAGCTGCTGGAGCTTCCCTGCCAGGGCTGTGTGGCTCAGAGATAACGTGCTGCAGGCTGCGCCTTCCTGCCAAGGAGCCAGCACAGAAATTCATTAATAATAATAATAATAATAATAATAATAATAATAATAATAATAATAATAATAATTGGCACTCAGAGGAGAGCCTTCCATCCCAGCAGCTCAGTGGCTCCCGATGGGGAAGGATGGAAATGTGAGCAGGTGAAGTGTCCTGGGAGGAGACAGCACTGGGTGAGCACTTCTGCTGTGCCTGGAGCAGAGCTGGAGCTGCTGCTGCGTGGGNTTTCCCTGCTCTGCCCTGCCCTGGTGAAGCACAGCACAGCACAGGGAGCGTGGTGATGGTGATGGTGATGGATGGCAGGAGCAGCTCAGCCAGGCACAGGGCAGGGCAGTGCCACCATCCATCTTCTTCATCCCCTGCCTCCTCCAGCTCCAGCAGCTCCAGGGCTCTGATCCTGGCGTGGGCAACTCCTGCAATTAATTAATTATTAATTAATTACTTGGCTCTTCCTGGGAAAACGCAGGTGTCCCTGAGGTGGAAAAGGCATTTACAGCGTGGAGCTGCAACAGGCAGCAGCAGAGGAGCGAGAAACACAGGAGCAACAAATACACTGTGGTGGCAGAGTATTGGAGCAAAAATAATACCCTGTGGTGGCACAGTATTGGAGCAAAAATAATACCCTGTGGTGGCACAGAAAGTTCCAGTTCCCAGGGCATTTCTGGGGAGGCTGTTCCTGTGCAGCACCCATGAGGGGTGGCACCTCCAGGACCCCAGAGCTGGTGGCTGGACAGGGGCAAGGTGACCAAATGGTGAAAAAAAAAGGAAAAAGACTGAGCCCTGCCTTTGCATTTAATTTTCCTGCAGCTACAGAACACGGGCCTTCAGAGGCCGATACTGAAATTTTTCAATTTGTCTTGCACTGCCCAAAAATTCTGTCACAGCCCTGTTCTGAGCGAGCCACCACAAACGAGCATCTCAGGCGGGAGGGGGAAACCACTGGGCTGTGAAATATCATTTATTTGAGAAATCCAGGTCGGGTCAAACAGCAGGATTTGCATGTCTGAAGCTCTGCCACGCCGCAGGGGCACTGGGATGGGGCACTAGGATGGGCACGGAGAGCTGCTGGAGCTTCCCTGCCAGGGCTGTGTGGCTCAGAGATAACGTGCTGCAGGCTGCGCCTTCCTGCCAAGGAGCCAGCACAGAAATTCATTAATAATAATAATAATAATAATAATAATAATAATAATAATTGGCACTCAGAGGAGAGCCTTCCATCCCAGCAGCTCAGTGGCTCCCGATGGGGAAGGATGGAAATGTGAGCAGGTGAAGTGTCCTGGGAGGAGACAGCACTGGGTGAGCACTTCTGCTGTGCCTGGAGCAGAGCTGGAGCTGCTGCTGCGTGGGCAGGAGGGAAATCCCCTGGAACAGTCTGGAACAGTCTGGAACAGGAGCCTGGGCAGGTGGGGAGGGCAGCTGAGGGTCAGGGTTGGTGGAAGCTGTGATGGGTGTGATGAGAGGCAGCTGTGGGACAGGAGGGAGCAGGGGAAGGGCAGTGAGGCTCCTCTGCTGCTCAGGACAGAAGGGACCTGGGGGGAAAAGGTGAGTTCTGCTTTTATTCCTTTTTATTGCTGAGTTCTGTTTGGAGGGAAGGGGAAGTTTCATGGTTTAAGTGTCCTAAGTGTGGGAATCAGCAGGAGAAACTGTGTTTATCATTGATCCTGCCCTACCTTTGGCAAGGGAATGAGCCTGGTGCACACCCATGGGAGCCCCTGCCAGTGCAGCATCCTCAGGGAGCATCCTGCAGCAGAGCTGGGTCACAAATCCTGCTGGGTCCCAAATCCTGCTGGATCCTGAACTGTGCTGGGTCCCAAATCCCACTGGGTCCCAAATGCTGCTGGCGTGGCTGAGCTGCTGGGCAGTCCCTGTTCCCTCCCCAGCTCGCTCACTTGCCCTCAGCTCTAGAAATGCTTTGACACTGATGACATCTGAGAGGTGACCTGAAAAAGGCTGTGGCTTTGCAGGGAGGCAGTGAATCCCCGATGTGCTGGGGTGCAAACAGGGCAGGGACCCCGGAGCTTCCACAGCTCCTTCCCTTGCCAAGCCCCCAGACCCAGGCAGCAGGAGGATTGCTGTGCTTTGCAATGCTCCTAGGCCCGATTTCAGTGCTCAAAACAAACTGTCAGATAATGATGGAAATTACCAAATAACTCTCCCTCTTGATTACGTATTTTGGGCAAACCCAGACCCGTTATTTTTGTGCTTATGTTCAGAATTAAAGCTCTTTGTGTGAAGGAAGAGTGTCAAAGGCAGCCTGGAGCATCTTGGGCAGTGGCTGATGTTCAGCTGGGCCGTGTCAAGTTGCAAAGACACCCGGAGCTAATTGCACACACCTGAGCTAATTGCACACACCTGAGCTAATTGCACACACCTGAGCTAATTGCACACACCTGAGCTAATTGCACACACCCTGAGCTAATGCTCTGCCCGTCCCTGGGCTGCTCTGCACTCCAGGCAATGGTGCACATTTCTGGAGGTGTTCAGAGGTACCTGGTAACTTCTTTACCCCTCATTTCCCCTGGATCTGAAGGTTTTTGGGCAGCTGCTTTGCTCCGTGGCCATTGAGGGTGGTGAGTGCAGCAGCCTCTCTGAGCCTGGCCTGCCAGGACAGGTTTGCTGCCCTCAATCCAAATAATGTGACAGCAGCTGAGTCCTGGGAGCCACAATTCAGGCTGGAGCCCTTCGTGCACGGATTGCAGCCCTGTGAGGAGCTGGGAGCTGCTGCCTGGCTCCCAGGTGTCAGGGGAGCCTTGCAGGAGCTTTTGGGGAATTCTGCCACAACCTCACAGGGGAAGGGGCCGGGCTGAGGGTGGCCAGCTCTGCTCTGTTCACTGAGTGTTTCTGTCACTGCTGGCTATTTCCAGCTGCCATCCATGCCTGGGGTTGCAGATTTAACTGTCAGCCTTGCTGGTGAAGAACCACAGAGTTCATGCTCTGCATTTGTGGGGAGAGGGGAGGTGGGAAGGGATGTGGACAGGTTTTAGTGCAGAAGTGGAGAATGAGAGAGCGGTTGTGTGAAGGGTGGGGTTGTTCTCGTAGTTTGCTTTCTGTAGTGTTTGTACCATTTCCATGGCTGCTGTGGTCTTTCCTGGTTTGGAATTTTCCTGGTTTGGGGGTGAGATCTGCACGAGCCCCAGGGGAGCTCTGGGCTGGGCAGTGCTGCTGCTCAGGGCTGGTAATTCGGTGTTTTCTGGTGCTGGGGAAGGCTCTGGTTCCCAAATTGAGTTGTGCAGGTCGTGAGGCTCTGCTGGGCAGCTGCACTGCCAGGGGACAGCCCCACGTGGGACAGACAGGCACCCAAAATGCTGAGGGGTGTCCCTCAGTGCCATTCAGCAGCAACTGCTGCAGGAGCAGAATTACCCAGGGACTCCTCTTGATGACACTGCACATCAATAAAAGTGAGTGAGCCCACCATAATGAGGGGCTCTATTAATTTAATGTGATATTGCTGCAGGGCCTTTCCATGCATTGTCTGAAAAGATTAATATTCTCTAACGGAAACACTTTGGCAAATCAAGGCACCATTCCCCATTCTTCCACTCCACCCCTGTGTTTTGGGATCTGCCATTTCTCCATCGTGCCTCTGGGTTCATCATTCCGCATCCATCAGCACAGCAGGAGCCCCAGGAATGCCTGCTCTGCTTTGGGGGCACTGTGTCTCCTTTTGCAGCCTGCCATCACAGAAATAAAACACAGGATCGTGTTGGGGGTGAGGGAAATGAGCAGGGCTGCAGAAATTCCATCTGCATGTGTGTTTTACATGAAATTATCAGCACATGCAGCAGTTGCAAGGACTTGTTCTGTCCCTGCTCTGTCACCTGCAGCAGCCTTGCCCTGGACACACGGAGGGAGCTGCAGGTTCCCATATAAATACATATATATTTATATTTATATTTATACATATTATAACACATATAAATATATTAATATATTTATATTAATACATATTATAATATATTTTAATATATTAATAATATATTTGTATTAATATATATTTATATAGTTATATAAATGTATATAAATATATATAATTATATAAATATATGTATTCAAAACCCAGTTTCCTTAGAGCTCTGGGAGGGTGAGAGAGGGAATTCCCAGGCTGGTGTTTCCTTGCAGGGCACTCTGAATGGCAGAGCCCTGTGCAGCAGCCAGGGGTTCTGTGTGTTCTGGGCTGGCTCGGAGGGAAGGAGCCCCTGGGGAGCTCTAGGAAATGCCCTTTGGGATTGCCCAGGCCTGGCCAGGAATTGCCGCTGGCCATAGCCCGGGTGGAGCGTGGTGCAGCTCGTCCTGCAGGGCGGGGAGCGCGGGGAGCTCCGGGGGATTGAGGCTGGTAAGGTCCGGGGATGGAGGGGTTAACCCGGCCCGGCCCGGCACGGCCAGCTCGGGACCTGCCGGGGCTACCGGCGCTGGCAGCCAGGAGGTGGCACTGCGAGCCCGGCGTGCGACATGTGCGGGCACCCAGAGCCTGGCGCGCGACATGTGACATGTGCCGGCACTCAGAGCGCGACATGCGACATGTGACATGTGCCGGCACTCAGAGCGCGACATGCGACATGTGACATGTGCCGGCACTCAGAGCGCGACATGCGACATGTGACATGTGCCGGCACTCAGAGCGCGACATGCGACATGTGACATGTGCCGGCACTCAGAGCGCGACATGCGACATGTGACATGTGCCGGCACTCAGAGCGCGACATGCGACATGTGACATGTGCCGGCACTCAGAGCGCGACATGCGACATGTGACATGTGCCGGCACTCAGAGCGCGACATGCGACATGTGACATGTGCCGGCACTCAGAGCGCGACATGCGACATGTGACATGTGCCGGCACTCAGAGCGCGACATGCGACATGTGACATGTGCCGGCACTCAGAGCGCGACATGCGACATGTGACATGTGCCGGCACTCAGAGCCTGGCAGGTGACATGTGACATGTGCCAGCACCCAGAGCACGACATGGGACATGATGCCCCCGACTCCCTTCAGATGGCTCTGGGCTGTGTTTTGGTGCTCCCTGTTGGGTGGGGTTTTTCAGAGAGGTCTCAGGCCACCCGTTCTGGGGCTGCTTTGCAAACCTGACCCGGCAGCTCTGCACCTTGAGCAAGATCCTTGTCCCTCTGTTCTTCACGTGCATCCCGACTTTCTGCTGCTCAAAATTAAATTCCTCCCTCTCCCAGCTGTGCACTTCCTTGTATTGGGCCATTGAGGCTGTGTCCCCTCACCACGGGCTCAGCTGGGTTTGCAGGAAGGGATTTCCATGGCACGGAGTGCTTGGAGGGCTCAGAGTCACCAAGGAGCCTCAGCCAGCCTGGCCTGGGGCAGGGGTTCCATGAGTGCAGCTGGCTTTTGTGGCAGAAAATGTTTTATAGCAGCAGCAGAGAGCGGCTGTGTTCAACACTCAGCCTTGTAGAGTGGAAGGGAGGGTGGAGAGAACTCGTAAATCTTGTGCTGGGAGGGGCTCCTGGGCTGCTCAAACCCAAATTCTCCACCCAAAGTGCCGCAGGGGCTCCCCTGCTGTCGCCCCACGTCTCAGGGGTCACCAGTGGTTGCTGTTGGAGTCCCCTCGGGGTGAATCAAGACTCTTTACTCCAGTATCAGAAGGTTTATATTATTTATTAAAATGACTCCATTGCTCAGAAGGATTTGGGCTATTTCTGCCCAGGTACAGAGCTGGCATCTTGCTTCTTCCAGCTCCATACCCAAAATCTAGAATGCCAGAAAATGTTTACCAAGTCAGAGATATCAATTCTTTATATCATAGGTTGGGAAAAGCAAACCACATCTCCCATATCAGGAGACAGGCAAAGGAATGCATTTTGTCCTTGAAACACACACACAGGGATTTGAAACCTGCAGAGAAAAAAGAGCTTTCCCATGGAACAAAAAACTCAGCAAGTTTGCACCCCATAAACTGATAGAACACCCAGTGACAGCCAGCCCCTTGGTGCAGCCCAGGAGGGAGGGCTGGGCTGAGCTTTCAGTGCGGAGCTGGGGCAGCAGGAGCTCAGGTGAGGCTGCAGCTCTGCAGCCTCAGGAGCTCCAGGCAAACTCCCCCTCCCTCCTCTGGAAATCAGCCCTTGAGCTGGGCTCCTTGCTCTCAGAGGCCCCCAGCTTATTTGGTATTCAAGGATGCAAAGAGGAACATAAATAATTTGATATTCATAGTGACAGGTCTAGGCACTGCCGTAGCCCCAGTTTCAACAATGTAATGGACAGTGTGTTATCTCATAATGTGTTTTGAGATCAGAGCTGATTTAAAGGTTATTCACCCCAGGAGAAATTATGCTGTAATTGAATTTATCTTGCATTTGTCTATTCAAGGAAACACAGCTACAGTTTAAGGGAGAAAAATACATCAAGGAGCTAAATTTTTATTATCAGTTTGTATAAAAAGATACAAATTATTCCGGCAAACTTCCTCCACTGAGCTGTGTCATTTTCTGCATAATCGAAGTCCAGACTGGAAAATAAGGACTTCTTCCAGCAGATAAAGCTGTGCACCTTTACCTCAAAGCATGACAGTGGAGCAGAGCAGCACAGAGCACTGGAATAACGAGGTTAATGTGAAATGAGTCAGAAATCTGGGCTTGAACAGGAGCAGAGAGGTTCAGCTGTGGAGCTCTGGCATTCCCAGCCCAGGGTGGGGCACAGGGAAGGGGCTCTGGGCTGGCCAGGCTGGGAGCAGCTTTTATTTCTTTATTTATTTGTGCTGGGAGATGGGGACAGAGCTGGGAGCAGCCCCTGCCCCTCCAGAGCTGCCCCAGACAGGAGCACTCAGGAACACTCCTGAATTTGGGTCTCTATATCTTGGGGGATTTTTTTTTTTGCCCCAATCCAGCAATTTTGATGAAGGGAAAAGAATTCATTTACCTCTGAGATAACAAATTTTATGCTAAATTTCAGGCAGATGGCACAGAAAACAGCTGAGAGATTATAGCCCCCAAACCAGGCTTTAAGCAGAAATGATCAGTTGCCATAAAGCTGCCACCAGCACCCTTCTAACAATGGAAGAGTTATTTCCCTCATTCACTCCCACATCCCCTATTAATCTCCCTGTTCTCCATTATCCATCTTATTTCCCTTCTCCCCCTGCTGATTATGTCAGAGGGAAGGGCTGGAGCCTTGGAGAGCCTCAGAGGAAGCAGGATTTCCTCTTTTGCCTTGGAGCTTTCTTCAAAACTCCGGTTTTACTTCCCAGGAATGTTCTGAAGGGCACAGCAGCCCGGGAGGTTTGGTTCAGCAGCAGGAAAAAGCTCCTGGGATGGTGGTGGTGGCACCAGCCCTGCCCAGGGGCTGCTCCTCAGGTGTCCCTGCCCCAGCCAGGCTGCTCAGCCCCTCTGAGACACCAAAATATCTCTGTGGGTTCCTCAGCTGCTTCCCTTCATCTTCCTGAGGGCTCTCTGTGGCCCAGCCCAGCCTCAGGTGTTCAGTGCTGCTCTCAGACCGAGTGTGGGGCAGCCACAGGCTCTGAGTGTGTTTTTCTTTTTTTAAAGCAGCCCTTCAGCTCAGTATTTACTCCCTGTGAGAGCCTGGAGGGATTGCAGGAGCACCAGATGTTATTCCAGGGGTGCTGGAGCACAGTCAGGGTTTGGGCAGTGCCAGGGACACCCATGGGCAGAGCAGAGCCTCTGTGGATGCTCCTGGGCAGCTTTCCTGGGGCAGCCACTGAAAACAGCCAGATCTGGGAGGCCTTCAGCTCCTGGGGATGGCCAAAGGCAGTTCTGGCCCTGAGTGCCCTGGTGAGGGCAGAGCAGATGTGGCCAGCTGTGATGTGACCAGCTGTGCGCACCCTGAGTGCCCTGGGTGAGGGGCAGAGCAGATGTGGCCAGCTGTGAGCACAGGATGAGCCTCTGCAGGATGGACACCCACACTCGGGGTGTTTTCATCAGCTAAGATCCATCTTTGCTTTAAAACATTCATTTTCTCCCAAAGTGAGCTCCTCCAGGGAAGGTGTGTCCGTGTTCCTGGGAATGTGACAGGGCAGGAATGTCCCTCTGAGGGAGCAGAATGGGGATGCTGAGCCCTCTCAGGGAGCAGAATGGGGATGCTGAGCCCTCTGAGGGAGCAGAATGGGGATCCTGAGCCCTCTGAGGGAGCAGAATGGGGGTGCTGAGCCCTCTGAGGGAGCAGAATGGGGATGCTGAGCCCTCTGAGGGAGCAGAATGGGGATGCTGAGCCCTCTCAGGGAGCAGAATGGGGATGCTGAGCCCTCTCAGGGAGCAGAATGGGGATGCTGAGCCCTGCAGCAGCCCCTGGCAGCTGCTCCTGGCTCTGCCCCAGCTCTGAGTGCCCAGGGCAGCCCTGGCTGGGCAGGATGAGAGCAGCAGGCGAGGCTGAGTGAAGCCTTGGCTTTGTTTTCACTGCTTGAGGAACATCCACACATCCCTTTACTCAGATATAAATCCCAGGGTGGTGGGAGTTAATGAATGGGCTGAGCTGGACTTAAGCCACTGGTGCAGCTCAACAGTCTCCATCCTTTATGTTTTTGCAAGCAACCTTTCCAATATTATTGAGTAAAGTCCCTTTCCAACTGAATGCATCGCTGCCTGTGGATGACCAGGAGCTCTGGAAGCGCACCCAGAGCCCAGATGATTTTTAATATTTCAGGACATGCATTTCCATGTCTCCCTTGCCTGCCTCTGTGCCTTGGCTGTGTCCCTTCAGGTGACAGCAGCACTTCACAGCCCTCACGCCTCTGTGGGGCTGACAGGCAAGAAATGGAGGAGCAAATGGATTGACTGATAGAGAGCAGAGCTGGAAAATCAGTTTGATGGAAAACAAACGGAGAAGGGCTCTTGCTGTAATAAAATTTGCTAGTGGCTAAGCAGTTATCACCTGAGCTGCCCTGGGGGGAAACGAGCTTTGATTTCCCAGCTGGAAAATTTCACTCTGATGTTAGGGAAGGGTTTGGGGGAAACAGCTGAGGGGAGGGAGAGTGTTACCTTCAACTGCTCCCTGGGCAGGGCACTGACAGCAGGGACTCTTGTGTTTTTTCTTGAATTTCATGTAGTGTGGGAAGAGGATTTCCCTCCTGGGAGCAGGAGCTGCCTTGACTCGTGGAGAGCAAATGGAAGGGGGCAGGACAGGGTCAGTGCAAGTCTGTGACCTTTGAGGAAAAGCTGGATCCTCTCCTTACCCTGAGAGCAGGCAAGGAAAGGATTGATTTGCCCGGGGGCAGTTCAGGAGACTCCAGAGCAGCTGCACTGCTCTTGCCGTGGCAGCTGCTCCTCTGTGGCCTCCCACTGCAGGTGCTGCTCCCTCAGGTGTTTCATGAGAGGGCCAGGGAAGGTCCTGGCACAAAGCAGGCACACAGGTGTGACCCAGCTGGGATTTGGGAGAGCTGGAAGGTGCTGGGTGTGCAGAACGTGTGGGGTGGGGTCACAGCTGCAGATCCATGGGCTGCAGGGAGCCCCAGGGCTCTGGGCTCTGCTTTGGGGCGAGAAGAGAAGGCACAAGAGGTTTCTGGGGCTGGTGAGGTGTGGTGCTCCATTGGGAGCCCTTGCCCAAGGACAAGGTGTCAGCCTGAGCAGGAGTTGGTTATTTCAGCTCATGAGCAGAGGCCAGGTGATTCCAGGTAAGAAGCAGCAGCTGTGGGACAAAGGGGAGCTCTTTTTGTGACACCTTTTGAACCCACTGAGTTCCAACTGCAGCTCCTGCCAGCAGTGGTGGCTCCCTTGTGCTGCCAGGATTTTGTCACCTCACTCTGCTCCCTGCAGGCACAGCTGTGTAAATGTGGAGGCAAACATCTGTAACACCCCTGGGCAGTGCCTGGGCCGGCCTGTTCTGCCCTGCAAAGGGCACTGGAGCCCAGCCCTGGCTCCTCTCTCCTCCCTGCCCACTGCTCTGTGTCTGCAGCCCGCCTTTTTCTCCAGATTTTATTTCACAGGCACATTTTAAATTGCTACATGTATATGAAAAGCAAACAATAGGGCTCTGTGCCTGCCAGGGACATGAATTATGTCAGGGAAGTGAGAATAATAAAATATTGTTTAATATACTGCAATAGACACAGCAGATGTTTAACTTTCTTTCAATAAAAATGACCCCATATCATTTTATTAACTTCAGGGATGCATTAGTCCCTTCTCCAGAAGGCAGGAGAAAACCCAGCTATTGTACCAAAAATTAAAGAGGAAATTGAAGGGGGATGTTATCATGGCATATTTTCCTACTACTTCTGTAGTTCTGTACCAATTCCATAGGAGGCAGCTCCTGTCAAGTCTTACTCGTGTCTGCAAAACCAAACAAAATGAATTTGTGCCCCAAATGAGCCACCTTCTCCAGACCCACGAGGATCAGGCTGCTGGGCCCAGCCTGTCTCCACTGGTGAGAAATGCTGTGGGGTCTCAGCAGGCTCTGCTGCTGCCCGGGCTGGCACAGTGAGTGCAGATTTTGGGGAGGGGAGGGCAGGTACCCCAGTGCAGCCAGCTGCTCTCCTGACTGTGGGTATTTGTATTTACAGGAGCTGAACCTGCTCCTCCACCCACAGGGGCCAAACCTCCCCTTTTAACCCCATCAGCAAACTCACTTCTGCTTCAGGGGGCTGCGAGCTGGAGATGAGCTGGGGTTATCACTTTTCCAGGCACTCCAAATGTTTTTCTCAGTCTGGGGAGTCTGTTTTGATGTCTACTGCTTTTACTTCAAAAGGCTGTTTGACCATATTCGGCTTTGACACGCTTGTAAAAATATTTGAAGTGCTCCAGCAACACGAGAGTGCTTTGAAAAGCCCACTTTAAATTATTGTAGCACTTTGTGCTTTTTAAGGACTGGAGTTTGGGCAGTTTTGTATCCCACAGAACAATCTCATCACGTTAAAGCTCATCAATTTGATGAGCTGGAATTTAGAAATTATGAGGATTGTGCACATGTGTAATATAATTTTTGGAATTATTGAACTTTGGACAGCCTGCAATAGCAGCACTGCCAGGCCTTGCCTGGGTTTGTGGCTGGTGTGGCTGGGGACATTGCTGGGGACAGTGCTGGGGACAGTGCTGGGACAGTGCTGGGACAGTGCTGGGGACAGGGCTGGGGACAGAACTGGGACAGGGCTGGGGACTGTGCTGGGACAGTGCTGGGGACATTGCTGGGACAGTGCTGGGACAGTGCTGGGGACAGTGCTGGGACAGGGCTGGGACAGGGCTGGGGACTGTGCTGGGGACAGTGCTGGGGACATTGCTGGGACAGTGCTGGGGACAGT
>VWZP01001129.1:123909-140822 GCA_013396995.1 Dicaeum eximium
AGGGCTGGGGACAGTGCTGGGGACAGTCCTGGGACAGGGCTGGAACAGTGCTGGGGACAGGGCTGGGACATTGCTGGGGACAGTGCTGGGACAGGGCTGGGACAGAGCTGGGGACATTGCTGGGACAGGGCTGGGACAGAGTCATTATTCTTTAGTCATTCCAGTTTAAATCCTGCTAAGGAATGCAACAGCTGAAGCGTTTTTGCTGATTTATCTGGGCAAGGATAGGACACTGCTGCAGCTGTGACAGAATTAATGGGGTACCTGGGGACATTCAGAAATCCAACACCATTCCACTGTGTCTTCAGGAAAGAAAGAACAAAGAATAAAACAGCTGTGGTTGAATTTTGTTCACCTAGAAACAAAGGGTCGAAAGTCACAGCATGGAGGTTCATTTTATTTTGTAAAAGATGTCCATGTACAAAATAAGGACATTTTAAACAACAGAACTGCAGACCAAGGAAACTATAAAAACTCAACGCATTAATAAAAAGGTTTTTATTTTCTTTCTGCATAATTCCTTGCACCTTCCATGCCAGTCTGCACACACTCTGAAGTACAGTTGTTAGAATCATTAAAATTCAAGAGGCTGAACATAAAGCCATTTGCTCTGCTGGAGGAATGTGTTGCTGAAAGATCCAAACCCTGGAGCAGGTTAAATAAAAGTAAGACAAGACTGAAGGACCTGGCTAAAGGCTGCTAAATGGTTACTGTGCATTGATCTGCTCAGAATTCCAGCTCGCTTTGCTTCCTGCAAATATCTGGAATAGTCCTTAGGGGAGAAACAGTGTTAGACTGAACAGGGCCTTGTCCAAGGGTGGGTGCTGTCCTTGCACATCTAATGCAGGCTCAAAAATAAAAACATTGCTGCAGCCAAACAATCCCAATCCCAACAAGTGTTAATTGTGCACCGAAGTCTGCAGCAGCTCTCTGACCAGCTACTGGGATTTAGGATCCAGTCCTCAGTCTTGGATACTCCTGACTGCAAGTCTGGACCTAAATCCTTGATACACTGTGAGTAACAGGCCAATTATAAAATTATATTCCTTTTAATCTGGGTACTTTGTACTTTATTTTGTCCCTGTTTCTTGCCCCACAGTGACTCCTAGCACTGAAAACCCACACAGTCCTTGAGGCCCCTGGCAAATGTTTCCTTTCTGTGTCCTCAGGGCAGGCTTGGCTGAAGGTTTCTGTGGCTCCAGCGCTCAGTCTGGGTCAGAACAGTCCTGGTGAGTCCCAGTGTGCCAGCTCCAGGACTCAGTAAATGTCCCCAGGGAGCAGGAGCAGCTGCAGTGCCCGCAGTGAACGATCCCTGGTGTCCCGTGCCAGGCCCCAGTGCAAGAGCAGCCCTGCCAGAAGGCACTTGAGTGGTGCAGGGCAGGGCTGCAGGGTGCCCTGGCAGCAGGAGGGTCCTGGCCGGGCTGTCCCCTGCCGGGGGGAGCTGTCCCCTCCCTGCTGCTGCTGGCACTGTCCCCCCGGTCACGCCCTCCCGTTGGCGGCCACCTCGCCCGGCCGGCCCTTGTGGTGCTCGTACTTCACTGACACGATCAGGAACAGCAGCAGGGTGGCTCCTTGGATGGCAGCCAGCAGGAAGAAGTAATAGTTTAATTGGCAGCCATTAATATTACCTAGAAAGAATTGGGGAGGAAAAAAAGTATTAATGGGATGATACAAACAAAAACGTGAATCTTGTCAAGCTTAAATGAGGACTTCTCTGCAGAACCAGCCCAAATCGTGTTTCCCTCCCACAGCACAGTTCATTTTTAATTATCCAGAGCACAGGCTGGCACTGCTGAGGAAGATGTGCACAGGATAAGGAATGTTTTCTTTTCTTCTCCAATGCTTTAGACCAAGTCGAAAGAAAATTTTAAAAAACCAAAAAATGAATGCTGTAAAGGAAGAAGTTGGCAACTCCATAGATATAAAAAAAGCCATTACTGCAATGGTTTCTCAGCCTTTTTTGGGGACAAAGTTTAGAGTTCATGAAAACATAGGTGACTTCTTTGTGGTTCAGTTCACCTTTGATGCTCCCTCAAAGTTGTAACAAATCAGAGCTCTGGACACGGAACAATGTTAAATGAAGAAAGCTCCTTGCTAGAACATCATTGCTCTGTTAGGAAGCGTGCACAGCCTCTGCTGCAGTTCCAAGAACAATCCATTGTGGCTCCTTTCCAACACTCCAGAGCCAACTGGACCATTACAATGATCAGAAATGCTGCAGAGACTAAAACAGTGACGTGTACATGGACCCTAACCAGCTGCTCCTGCAGCACGCCCATAAACGTGCAGATTTAATTACTTTAATTACTGAAACTTAAGATTCAATTAAATGAACTTATAATAAAATGCAGTAAAATTAAACTGAGCCTTTCCTTGACATTTAAAATACAATATAGATGTGAATCTCTATTTCAAGAGCAGATGTGTTTAAAGAGTAGTAATTATCCTTTATGAGATGGGTATTAAACCCATGAAATCTTAGTTTTGGTGGGAGAAACAAGTCAATCCAATGGCAGCAACCACCCCTGAAGTGCTGGCAGAGAGGGAACTTGCTCAGGACATTCTGGAGGCAGTCATCACCCCAGTGATGTCATGAGTTGGCAGAAATAGCAGAAATTTTGAGCACATGCTTGTAGTCATTCTGCAGCATCTCATGAAAAACGAGACCATTCACTGATTGACTCCTCCTGGCAATTCCTACCCTGGAAAAGCCAGGTGAAGTTCAGCTGTGACCCTGGAGACTTTCCATGATGCCACAGCAGTGAAAGCTGAGTTCTGCAGTTACACAGGCCTGGAGCAGGGGCTCTGTCCCTGCAGGGACAGGCACACACCTGCAGGGACAGGGACACACCTGCAGGGACACACACACCTGCAGGGACAGGCACACACCTGCAGGGACACACACACCTGCAGGGACAGGCACACACCTGCAGGGACACACACACCTGCAGGGACAGGCACACACCTGCAGGGACAGGGGGACAGGCACACACACACACACCCACCCACACCCACACCCACACCCACACCCACCCCTGCAGGGACAGGGACACACCTGCAGGGACAGGGACACACACACACACACACACACACACACACACACACACACACACCTGCAGGGACACACACACCTGCAGGAACACGCACACACACACACACACACACACACACACACACACACCTGCAGGGACAGGTGTGCCAAGGCCAGGCACAGGTGTGCAAGCCTGCTCAAAACCACGATCCTGAGAGGTAACACCTGCCAGGGCTGCCCATCTCTGGGTGGATTTAGTGCAGCCCGAGGAATTCACAGAGAGAAGATTCGGCAGTGTCTCATCAGCTGCTGCAGAGAACAAAGGGAGGGGCTGGAGAAGCAGCACCAGAAATTGGTGTGAGATTGTCACCCCTGTTGAGCCCTCACCAGCCCAGTGACCTCTGTACAGAGCAGGAAAGGTTCCTTGTCTAATTTTGGGTGGGATGAAACGCTCATTTGGGGAGGACACTCCCAGGAGGTTCAGGCTCTTGTTATCTCCTGCAGTTTTTAAAGAAAAGCCACAGATGCCAACTTGTGGCACACGGAGGAGTCAGACTCCGTTGCTTTTTGGTGGATGCAAATCCAGTCGAAATGGCAAATTCTCTTAGGCCAAATTTAAAGTTTAGGCTGCAATTTTAAGCCATGTACACACAGCAGGTCTAGCAGACATTTTAAGAACTGTTCTCACTCCTCCTGGCTGAACTAATTAGCCCACTGAGGATGGGAGGATTTTCTGAAATTCCCAAGGTGCCACCTACTGGTGCCAAAAATTATTTTTAACCTCCACTGGCAACTCAAAGCAGGTGATTTGTTGAACTTTAGGAGTAAAAATAGCTAGCAGACAGAAATGCAGAATTAGCTCATGGTAATTTCAATGAAGTCACTTGAAATGAGGAAGCTGAATAATCACTTGGAGATTTTACTTCCCATAACCACAGAAAGCAATTTAAGTACTTTATACCAAATATGTTGTTCTGCTGCAAGTAATTTAAATATTTTTTACTGAAATGAAAACATTTGTAATTTCTAGTGATGAAGTGCAGTAACAGCTGAGCAAGTAACTGAGGCTCTACAGAGGTGTTTCTCATGAACACGAGGGCAGTGAATTATTCTGCAGTCACATTATTTCATACTTAGATGCAAAGTAAAACTTAGAGCAGTGGACAAATTAATATTTGGAAAACAATAACTATGTTAAAAAACGGTGTTAAAACTCAGCAGTGCCATGTCCTTGATGCTGAACTAAAACTTCTACCTTCCAGAGCATGAACACACTGAAAAATGCACTTACCAAAATCTGTGTGATTGCTCATCCAGCCAATTTCTTTAATAGACACCAGTGCCAACAATCCAGAGCCAACAAAGGACCCGATCCCCGAAAAGAAAAAGAACAGCCCCATGATGGCACTCTGCATCGATTTGGGAGCAGCTGAATATGCGAATTCTAGACCTGCATTAAAAGAGGAAAAAATGCCATTGGAACATGTAAGAGATGACAGTAGATTGTTGTAGAATTTACAGGTGTGCCATGAATCCCTGGCAGCTCCCAGGTCCTTTTAACTCCTTTATGAATCCTCTTAAAGGTTATCAAGGCATCAACCCACTCAATGGACAATGTTTGAGACTTTGATCTTATTTATGTTCCATGTGTGAAATCAAGAAATCTTCTGAACCAACATATTCATTTTTCTGTCTAAAATTATTCTCAAAGAAATGCACTAACCTAACTCAAACCTGGCAGTTCCCTCTCCCATCTCCCTGTCCCTTGTCCCCTGCCTGCTGGGCAGCACATGCAGGACAAAGACAAAAGTCACTCTTGCATTGGCCATGAACATTTATTTCTTACAGCCTCAGTGTCTCTGTCTCTGAATGTGCAGACATGACTGGAACTGGGAAGGCAGTAATTATTTTAATTTAATTTACTTTTGATCTAGAATTCTCTGAGTTCATTGCTTGCCAGCAAGCAATTCTTTTCAAGATTTGTAGATATAGGGCTTGAACTTTCAGCTGTCTTTACTCAAATTTCAAGCAATAAAGCCAAGAAAAACGTATCAGTGACCATCCATCTGCAAATCTGTGCTACTGAATTTGTGTACCAAGAGAACATACTGGGTTAGGCTCTGCCACACAAAGATTAATGCCCATGATTAACTCTCCTTTTTAGAATAATACTCCTGTCAAAAATCAAATGGGATTATTCACAAGAGACAATCAAATACATTCCTTGCAGAGCTTTTCCTGACAGGTGAAATGCTTGTTTCAAAACAGTCTGCTCATACTGAGAATTAATGCTACCTCATCTAACATTTTTCTTTGCAAGGAGAGCATTACAGACCTGAAATTGCACAACTCTTGTGTCTGGCATAATAAAGGTGTGCTTTATTTACAGCACCACTGCTATTACACTGCTCCAGCCAGGCTTGAGCAGAAATCCAGTGGCATTTCTCTCCAAGAAAAGGATGAACCCTTGCAGCCAGGCAGGCCAGCTTTGTTCCTGGGCAAGAAGCAGAGCTGGGTGCTCCAGGGACCCAGGAGCAGGGCTGGGACACCTGGGGCAGGGCTGGCACCAACACCCTGAGCTCCTTTGCTCTGCACAGGGGGCAGGAGGGGCCAGCAGGGAACTGAAACTCCTCCAGCTCAGCTGTGAGGCTGCCCCAAACTCAAAGTGCAACCACAGAGCCCCACAGACACAGGCACAGCTGCACAGGGGCAGGGCAGGGGGCACAGTGAGATTTATTTCAGGAATTAAAAGTGCCCTTGGTTCCTAGGCTCAGTGTAACAATTCAGATTTTCCAAGGAGGATTTATTTGTCCGACTGCAGTTTAAGAAATAACAAGCAGAGCACTCTGAGGGCACAGCAGCTTGTTTGTGACTTCTGGTTAAGTTCTCAGAGCTGCCACAGGTCTCCTGAGCCTCAGGCACACCTTGGTCACCAGGCTTCTGAATGTTTTGTAAAAGTCAGGCTCAGGTGTAACACCTAAAAGGATCTGGACTGTTTCTTTTCTTGTTCATTTTACAGACACACTGGATCTGACTGCTCCAGCTGGAAAAAGACCTCAAGACTCAGAACAAAAACCAAAATGAGTGTAACTCTGCACTTCTTGCAACAAAATAAGGTACATTTCTAAATGTGAATAACTTTAGCTGCAACACTAATATTTAATCTGGCATAAAGAATATGAAATCTTTTCTTTGCCTTCAGAGCTCCTTTGGCTGCTGGCAGCCATTGATAATGATTTCATGCTCCTGCAAACAAGCACTTCTGAAATTAAAGCCCCTCGCTGGTGTTGTCATGTGAGATTACAATTCCCAGTTAAACAAGGGTGCTTTAGGAGGATTGACAGAATAATACAAAAGATTAATGCAGTGTGTGTCATCTTTTTAAAGGTACCTCAAGTGTAACTAATGTGGCTTAATAAGAATATGCTTAGTTTTACAGTAAACAGAAAAACAGAGGTATGTTTCAGCTCTTGTGCTATTTAGTCCCTTTGTGCTCACAAGAAATATTTCCACATCGTTATGGTTTTGTAACCAGTAACACTTTGCTTATTTTAAGCCTGAATTTCATGGAACAGTAGATGCCTTTATCAAGTTTAAGATTGAATTGGTAAAGTACACTCTGAGTCTTGAGAGCCCTTCTTAAAAATATTAAGAATTATGTTCAGATAACAATCAGAAGGCAGAAAAGAGCCTTTGTAAAAAAAAATCAAATGAAAGTGCACTACACAAAGCAATTAAACTCTGCATAGAATTTCTGGTACGTTTTTTTCAAACACTGACCAAGAGTTTTTGAAGTTATAACGCTGTTGGTACAGACCCAGCAGTGCAGAACAGCAGAATATTCAAGAATTGTGTAAGCCTTAAAGACTTCTGACAAAGAACTCCACTGAAGTCCTCTCAGCTTGGAGTTCAGCAAACAGAGAGTGCTTCAAGACCTTTGCACAGCCTGCAGACAGGTTTGCTGTTTTTTCCTTGCAAACACCTATAAACTATGAATAGTACCTGACAGAGAAACAAGATTGTGTAAGAGGGAAGAAATCAGTTTAATTTTCCATGAACACTTGTATTTCTGATAAGTCATTATCTGAGTTAGGATTTAAGTGGCACAATCACTAAACTGACTACAAGTAATGAATTTTACCCTTTGGATAAAAATACTAAATACAACATTAATTTTAATAAGTAGCTAAATCAGGCAATATTCTATCTTCAGATTTTTGAGTCTTAGCATTTGTGCCAGGTACCATAGACACATAAGGAAATGGGAGAGCAAATGACTAGATAGGAAAAAATAACAAACCCCACTTTTATTCTCCTTGCCAAGCAATGCCAGCACCTTATTTTATTTCCTAACAACTGTGATGACAGCAGCAGAGGGGTAACCAGAAACCTGATGGAGCAGAAGTTCTCTGCTGCAGTGAGAGGGGCACAAATGGGCCATGTGACAGCTGGGGCCAGCGCCAGCCACTCCTTCAGGAGCAGAGCTCTCACTTCAGCCTGCTGGGATTGCCCAGGAATGGAAGAACCTCCCAGGGGAAATGAAACAGGGGCTTCTGCACCAGGAATGGAAGGGAGAGAGCTGCAGGCACTGCCAGTCTGGGTGGGTGATCCTCCCAGCTCAGTGCTTGCAAACAGAATTTCAACACTTCAGGAGGTAACTGTGGCCGAGGAGAAGTGAAATGGGTTTTCCATGGATCACTGGAAGGATTGCACCAGGGAGCTGCAGAATGCCCCTGCAGTGGTGCCAGGAGGGGCATCTGGACACTCAGGGCTGCTCCTGTCACTGTAACCAGCCCTGAGCAAACTGTGCTGGGACACTCCCAGAGCACTTCACCAGCAAACAGAGCCAGGAGAGCCCCAGGGACTGCCCAGGCTCGCCCTGCTGAGGAGCCTGCACACAGCAAACAGAGCAGAAAATGGGATTTTATACTCCCCTTCACCCCCTGCTCCCACTTCACTTTCTGCTTACAAACCAGTGTGAGCACACAGCTGTCCACTGCATCACACAGGGCAGGGCTAGGGAATTTAAGAGCTCCTGCATTTGTTCCAGACACACAAAATTTGAGAAGGGTTTCAGCTTGCTTAGTGTCACATGCTGAAGTACTGGAACAGCTACAGAAAAACTGATCTAGAAATAATGTCGATAAAATTATATAAAAATAGCTACTTTATTACTAATATTCACAAAAACTTCTCTTATTTCATAGATGAAAAAACTCAGCATGAATTTAAAACTGGTAAGTCTTTCTAAATGTGGTTTATTTCTTCCCTTTGCCCTCAGAAAGGTGCTTCCACTTACTGATTGACTTTCTAAATTGTGAGCTCAGTTTTTAAGACAAAAAAAAATCACAAACTATTTCCAACACAGAGGAAGAGTCAGAGGACACAAAACTGCATTACAATACAATATTGAAAGAGTATATTGCTTTGTATTAGGGCTTGCAAATATCCAGCACTAACTGGATGCCACAAAAATATTTTAGGTGTTACTCTGTTTGAAATTCAGTTTTGAAAGCAGAGTCTTACATAGCCAGGCTTCAAATGTGCAAGACAATGTTGAGCTTTGCCACTTAAATTGAGCAGTATTGTATAAAAATGTGGTTGGGAAGATCAGAGCTTACTTGTAATGATTTGAGAAGTATTTATTTTCTAAGGTTCCATCGTTTATGACAGATACAAAAGCAGACTGAACCACACAAAGACTCTTACCTGCTATACTTGCAAATATTTCACTGAATCCAATCAGCACATACTGAGGAATCTGCCACCAGATTGGCAAATCTGCAGCATGGTATGTAACATTCCCAATTGTCTGGTTAATTGTTTTCACCTTCACAATTTTCAGCCTGTTGCTTTCCAGAATTCCTATGTGAAAGGGGAAAGAAAAGAGATTGACCTAAGATGCAAACATTGTTTCTCCATATTAAGAATTAAATTAGGATTCAGCCCTGCATTACAATGAGAAATTATACAATAGGAATTTGTGTTTATTTCCTGACATAAAGCACTTCAGGCTACTTTTGCTGTTGTTATTTCAGGACATACAGTTGTTCTGCCATAGAATTAGTGATTATATTCTCATTCAGTAGCAATAATTATACAAATACTCAGCCCATTTCTGATGGATCAGCTCAGAGCTCTCATGGACACTGTGCTGGGGTTTTTTTAAAGACAATCTCATTTTCACAAACTACTACTTTGCACTGTTGCACCATTTCAACTGCCACCACAGTATTCATAAATTAGAAACCCTTTTGCTTATGGAAATGGCTACAGCAGTCCTGTAGAGCTATGAAAACCCTCTATGAATATGATTATGACATTCATATGACACTTTTCATCCAAAGAGAGCCAAGAGCTCATTAGATCTTGATTTACAAGCAATACATTGCATAGGAAGTACTTCATATGGAATGAAAAAGAGACATGATAGTGTAAAATATAAGCATTTTTAGCTTGCTCAGCACAACAGTTTAGAGTAGAAAGTGAATATCAAATAATGCTGTAGGGTTTTGTTGAAGTTGCCCAGATTAAATGACCCACAGTTACATAAAACACACAGAATAGCTAATAGTTAATAGAACTCCCTGCTTCACCCAAAACAGACCTCTCTAAAGAACTCTCATCTCTTATCCTTGGAAATGAGGTGAATTTATTGATCCCAATTCAGAGGAGCAGGACTGAGGCACTGCTCCTCCAGGGTGGGTTCCCCTGCAGCCTCCCCCTCAGGGCTGTCACCTCTGTGCTAAGTGACAGTGCCCAAATCTCTTACTAACATCTGGGTTTGAGGTAAGGATGGTCTGAATTTATTACTTCTTCATGTCAGGCCAGCCACCACATTCTCTCTATACTCCTCACTTCTTTTTAGGTGACCCATCTTATTTTTATGTGTCTTCCTTTAGCTCTTCAGCTACCTCAGTGCCCTCTGAACTATGAAGAGCTGCTGTAATTAAAATAAAACTGGATTTCTGGATGTTTTCCTTTTAATATAACTGCCAAACATTTTAGAGTGGAACTTAATTAAAATGTAAACAAAGCAGTAGAGTCATCTAAGAGCTCAGACGTAATTTCATTTATTTACACTCAACACAGAACTGTTGCACCTCCAAACATCAAGTGATATTATTGTGTTAATACTCCTACAAAATAAGCATTGAGCCACCTAGGAGCACAACTACAGTACATCAAGCTTTGCCATAAATTCATCTTCAAAATGTTTCAGAATCTGGAATCTACTGATTCTTCCTTCAGGACTCTGATAGACGAGTTTAATGTTTAATTTTACACTCTTAGTAGCTAAAATAATCTGAACTTCTTGCTATAATGGTTTAAACTCTGTAAATGAAGTAGATTTTCCAGTTGAATAACCTTGAACATTGCTGCTCAGAATTCACCATAAGATACATGAAGCACAGCAGATGTTCATTAAATCTAATCAGTTGTATTTTAACACAGTTTATAAAATATTTTAAATAATCTAACCAAGCTAATAGGCAGCCTGAGTAGTGTCCACAACTAATGGCTGTTAGATAAGCAAGTCAAAATGGAAATATGGCACAAACAAATCATTAAGATATTGCCATGACTGCAAATTCTTGACATTTTCATATGTTTAAGATTTCATTCAGTGTCCCTCTTGAAGGCAGCAATGATTGCAAGTAATAGTGTATTTTAAGGATGTTAAAATATAGCAGCTATAAATATCACTTAATGAGAAAATAAAAATTGAATGAAACATTTAAACCAACACCTTGCTAGAAATAAACAGTTTCCTAAATCCCAAATTTGTCACAACTGAAGCTTTTAAATTCCTGTTATGATGAAGAGATGTTGAATTACTCCAAAAGGTTAAACTTTCCAAAGAGATTGCAAATAAGCACCAAAGAATTCACTTTTTCAGTTTCTACTGGGGAAGAGCTGGGGAGGATCAAACCAACAACAGCATTTGTTACATTTGCAGGTGAATTGAAAAAAGCTTTTGAAACTTGAAGTTCTGCTGCATGAACCCATTCCCCAACTCAGCTACCACAGCTTGATGTGCTGTTCCCCACCCCAAATAAAGACAGATATTGCTGGGTTTGAATTCCCTTCTATGTGAGCCCACAGGTTCTATTTAAAGAGCTGACATTTAAGTGTTTTACATCATGCTCTTCTGCAGCAGCAGTGTCCTAAGAAACATGGAATAAGAGAAACACTTCTACTTTAACTTGAAATGACTTTGCTCAAAGAACTTTCCTTGCCCACAAAGTGACCTTGGCCTCGTAATCACCCCTCTCATTGAAAGAAATCTTAATAACCACACAAAGTGTCCCACTCCCTAAAATATGGGGGATCCCAAGTGCTGCAATGAATTTATTGAATGCTATAATGCTTTAGCAGGACGTTCATTACAGTGATGCTGCTATAGATCCTGTGAAGCATTGCTCAGAGATGTTCAGTTCCACATCAGCAGCACTTAACAACTCGAAATCATCTCATAAGCAGATGATTTATGGGGCCAGCAGAGTTGCCATCTTTCCCCTTTCATGCTACAGCTGAGCTATATTACACTACACTAATTCCCAAACATTGGGGAACAGGAAGATAGGGGAGAGAAAACCCAAAGGGGGAGGAAACTCTTGTTCAGCCATAACCTAACTTTATTATTTCAGAGCAGGGGAAAGGATTTTAGGTAAAAATTCAGCTTTTTTATACTTGGAAGTCAGAATGTATGGAGAAACATTTTTAAAGGGTGTATGCAAAGTCTACTTCAGGCAGGAAAAATGGTCCAGTTGTATTGCAAGTGTTCAAAACAGTTTAGTAACTCTTTGGATATAATTCCCTTTATTGAGGGAAATGCATCCATGAAGGCACATTCCAACTATCCCGCTAAGAAGATCTGAATAATGCTGAATTAAATATTCACACAGTTGTGTAAAAAATGCTGTTGCAGTGAGCTGAACAATTCATTGTTTCAGGAGATCTCCAGGTCGTTTTCTCACCTGCAGCAAAGGCAGAGCACATGACAAAGAACATTCCAACTGCAATCCTCTTCAGTGAGGATGGCAGCAAGCCATTCCTCTTCAAAATGGGGTCCACCAGTTTGTCTTTTAAGGGGATCAGGATCAGGATAAGCACTGCATCAAACATGGTCAGCCAGGCTGCTGGAAACTGAAAGGGGAGATCACTCAGGCTGGCAATTTTATACTCAGGAGCTGATTTTTACTATTATTTTACAAGAAAAGGTTTTGATTGAACACTCTGAGCCGAAATAAACAACAGTGCACTGACAGACATTGTGAAAAGTCAAACAAGAGTGTTTAAAAGCTGAAGAAAATATTCAGCTGTTCAGGTTTTTATTGAATCTGGCTGCTCATACACCTGAAAGCTCAGTTTCTCATCTGACAGAATTAAAATTTTTATCTAATTCAGTCACAAACAGTATTTAATAGCCAAGCTCTGTATATCTCCTGTTAAGCTTAGAACCATCAGAAATATGCCACAGAACAGCAGAAACTGAGTCTTACTAATGTAAATGCAAAATTTAATTAAAATCAAGTTACACTTGTCAAATGAATAGAGAGGATGGTGTAACACAAGTGTCCTGTAAATCCTATGGTTTTACTTCTCTGAGCCGTTTTTGCAATCACATGATGCCAACCTTTCTTGAAAAATATTGACTGAACAGGTTCTTTCAATATGCTAAAGGTAAAGTAATTATTGATTAGGCAGTCTAGAGTAACAAATGCGTCTCAAATCCCAAATGCTAATGTATCACTTAAGGATGGGTGTTCATTCCTGCTGGGCTTGCAGAAATGCTTCTGTCCTGGTATGGAACTCAGGGCATGGAGATTGATCAGCTCTCTCCAAAGGTCAGACTTTGGCCACTGAAGGGTAAAGAAACTCTTGATGAAAGCAGTGAGAATTACCTGAATGCATCCAGAACAGGCTGGTGTGAGCTCCAGACACTTGTTGGCATGACAAAATCTGGGATGTGCTCCTAAAGCCCCAAAGGCTGAGGGCACTGAACCCCAAAGGCACTGCCTGAACTTCCTGGAATTCTGCACAATACTGATCTAATTTGCATTTCAGCTAAAGAAAGGCCCTTTGCACTTGTTCTGCTCTGCTCACCGTGTGGATGGAGTTGGTGTCATTGGATATCTCTGGAATTTTCAGATGGAGACTCTGCAGTACATACGTTGTCTGCATCTAGCATTAGGAAAGAGGAGCTGAGGTCACTTGGACAAGGAGTGCTGAGAGCAAGATATTTTTCATTTTGTAACAATTAACAAAGATCATACCAGAGATGAAATGCAAACACAGCAAACTGAAAAGAACTACGGTCAGATGACAAGACTTTTTAACCAACCTTGTAGTTATTTTTACTAAAAACACAAAGAATCATTTGTGTGTCTTTGAAAACAATTTCTGCATTGGTTTTATTTTTCCTAAAATGTATTTTATATCCTGAATCATGTCCATAAGACAGAACCTGAAAATTAAAATGAGGTCTAACCTATGTGAAACAACTGCAAGATGAAACACAGCACAGTATTGAAGATATGTGAATTTGTACAACTGTGAGTCTTAACTACAATTGTTATGATTTTGTTTTTTTCTATGATTAGGTCAAAATATTATCTGAGAGTATTCCTTAGTAGTAGTCTTTTACCTCTAAACTTCAAGGTAAGTTTCCTATTTACGAGAGAACACCCCAAAACATGTTAAATTAGAAATTATATAAAATATAACTGTAACTATTTGGAACTACTCACCTGAAAATACACTGTCCAGTAAGGTATTAAAGCCAGAAAGACAGGGATAATCTTGACAAGAGCTTTTACATCTTCTACCTTATCTTCTCTGAAGGGGCCCCCCCGAGACAGCTTGGCCATCTCGAAGAGGCTCTGCGTGCGAGGCGGGTGCAGCACTCCCTGGCCTTCACTTTGGAAAAGGATTTCACATGTTTAGTTCAGCATAACTGGCAATCTCCTCTTATAAAAAGCTAATGCATTTCCAAAGGAAGTAATTCATGGAGGTTACAATAACACAGCAGGGCCAGAGTGGATGCCCAGCAGGTGGAAGCACAGGAGGGAACCTTCTGCTATGGGGTTTCCTCCTTTCCCACCCTCCCCACACACCCCAGCCCTAAACAACTGGCAGAACTTTGAGTAACCTGTATTTGTGATATTGCTTGTTAAGTCAGTGAGTTTGGCAACCTGAACACGAGACCCCACTGCAGAGGAGGCACCTGACATCTCTCAGCCGTCATTCAACTCAACTACCAGTATTCCACGGGCAGCTCTTAGGAGTGGAAAAATTTTGGCGCCCCATCAAGCTACTTAGAGCATTAAATGCAGATGACAGTGCTTTTCAAACCAGAAGGCATCCACAAGCATATCTACCAGAGAAGAAAGTTAACTAATGCTGAGAGCAGCAGTCAGGCTGTGTTACACCCTGAGGAACTCTGAGCTGGCAGGACACAGAGCTCAGCTGACACCCTGATCTGGCTGCAGGGACACCCAGGCATCTCGGCGTGCCTCTCTCACCTCTCAACTCCCAGAAAGCATCTCCAGGACTCCAGTTCTGCAGTTCTCAGAGCAAAGCTGCTCCCTGTCCTGCAGTCTCTGGTGGGAGTCACTACCAGGCAGCCTGAACTGCAGAGTTCCAGCCCTAGGCTGACTCTGAGTGAGGCCACACAGAGGAGCTCATCACAAACCTGTTGGCTGAATGCTCCCTGTGGGTCTTCTTGGAGCAGCAGGAATATGTGAGAATCCTGAACATGTCTGTGAAGGCACTGCCATCAGGAGGTTTGGTGATGAAGAAGCTCTGGCCACACAAGAACACCATGAATGAAATCCCAATGCAGACTGTGGGGACGCTGTACCCGATCACAAAGCTCACGTTCTGCTGGATGTAAGCGATGCCTCCCAGAGACAGGATAGCTCCCAAATTAATGCTCCAATAAAACCAATTAAAGAACCTTCTTGTGGCTTCTGGACCTCGGTCTTTCACCTGGAAAAGATTAAAAGCAAGCCCTTCAGTTCCTGAAGAAAATAAGGCTAAACAGAATTAGAATCTTTGAATTAGAATTCAAACAGGTTCAATACACTGAAGAGTTCAGGTTCATTCAGAGTCACACTGAAATGATTTAAGTGTTTTGGGCTTCACATGGTATTTGATGAAATGACACCTCAGTGAGCTGCACCATTATGTGAGTGACCTTCTGGAAGCTCAGCACAGGGAGAAAAAAGCCACATTGCTGAGAGACACCTCTTCCCCAGAGAGGCCATTATTATTTCTACTGCACTGACTCTCCCAGGGTCATTTCTCTACAAAAAGCTCCCTCAGATTAACATCCCATAGTCCACAGGAGTTTAGGTAACTATTTTTTAGTAACAAAAATTTAAGCTACCCAAAAATTCAAGTATTGCCACAATTGCTTCTTCTAACTGTATTTACATAACAGTTAACACTATTCCATTTTCTAAGCCTCAAATGAATACTTGGTAATTAAACAACAAATTTAAATTTTAACACAGTCTTAATGCCTCTCATCAGAACACAAACTGAGGATTTGTCCTTCTGACCTTTAAAAAGAATTAATTAAATTTGGGCTGCCTGAGGATCACAAGGCCCCAGTAAATATTTATCCCTCTAAGTCATCACTGTTCACAGTGTTATTTTTCTGCTTGAAGCTCTCAGTTTCTCTGCAGTGAAAGTAAAGACATGACTGTTTACAGAACTATCCTGTACAGTGTTCACCATCCCTCTTTATTATTGCCTACTGTGAGTTACCTCACATTTTGTAATTAAGTCCCAGGAACCCAGCATCACTCATAAGAGGTGATGTAAGAGAAATTATGCAAATTTACATTTGAAATACATTAAAAAGATCGAGTAGTCTGTAGAGGGATCCATACCACTCTATTTGTCAGTGGCTGATGACTGAAAGGCCATTAACAGTGACCAGCAAGCCAGTGCCACACACCAGCCTCGCTGAGTCAGTTATTTTTCATTTCTAACTGCAAATTGCCCCTTCTCATTTGCCAGCTCTTCAAAAGGTCCATATTTAGTTTGCAATATGAAAAGCAAGCTGTGTCTTAAAACGAGTTTTTAACACTGTCAGTCCTGATTAACAACTTCAGGTTTCCCAGTGGTGCACAAACCCACCTGTACCATTTAGCCAAGCCCCACAAAGGAAATATTAAAATATCTATTCCTGTGCATAGTTAATAGCACTGTCAGGCATTCAGGTGCATCTGTTAGAATGTCAAATTCAACCCTGGAGACTAAACCCACGAAATTCTCTCTCTCCAGCTTCAACTTGGTACTCAATTCCTAACTTTCATCAACTGCAGCAGTGTATCAATCTAGGAATTCCTTCCAAAGCCCACTGAGCTGCAGGATATCAGCAAACAATTACATGGAACACAGTGCTCCAACTTGTGTAAAGTGTTAGCCATCTGTCTGATGAAGTTTCCGTTTCTTCATCACAAAGTCTCAGTTCTCTTATTTCTGCAAGGAAGATGACTTCTCATCCTCCCTCTTGCACATGACCTGGCTGACATCTCTACAAAGGAAAGCTGGGAGAAGAAAGCAAACTTTGATCCAGGCAAGAACAGGGAAGCACAGCATGAGCCTTCTGTCAAGCATTATCCCAGCCTCCATTAGCTCCTGAGAAACTTCCTGAACCAAGGATGGCTCCTCTCTGCTTAATCAATGCAGCAGCTCTCCTCTCCATGAGCTTGTGGGACCTCTGAACCCAGGTCAGCCTTCAGAACACAGAACATCCCGTGGCAAAGAGCTGCAGAGGTAATGACACAGTGGGAAGGAAGGACTGCCTCCACCTCCTGCTTTGAACCTGCCTGTCCCAGCCTGGCTCCTTCACCTTGTTCTAGGG
>VWZP01001130.1:33671-58377 GCA_013396995.1 Dicaeum eximium
AGAAAGAGAGAAAGAGAGAAAGAGAGAAAGAGAAGGAGTTTGATGTACACTAACCATTAGCAGCCCATGAGCTGAGTTTCAGTGAGCTGCTGACCAGTTAGATGCAAACACTGTGCTTTCTGATAACCACACAAACATGAGCTGTGTGAACAAAGATTTGGCCATCCTGCATGAAGAACAGATGTCTTTGTGTTGGAACCCTGGGTGCTGAGAATTTCAGCCTTTCTGTGCTGCCAGGCACTGACCCCCAAGAGAACACTGCATTGGACCTGAGGCCATGGAGAAGGCTCCAAAATGGAATGACAGCACTGGGATTGTGGGTGCGGAGTTTGAATAGAAGTGTGTGATGGCACAGGGTGGAAAACTCAGAGTTAAAGGTTTTAGAATACAGTGATATATCTAAAGCAAGATGGAGTTTTTAGGGCTGAGGCTGCTCCTTCTTCTTCACCTTCTCCTCCATGGGTTTGGGTGGTGTTGTGTGATTGGACAGAAAAGTCCCCATTGTGGGGCAGGGGTGGTTGTTATTGGGTTAAAAATAAAAATAATTTAGGTGTCATTTCTTAACTGGACAGTTTATCCTTAAAAGGCCTTGAAGAGAGAGATAGTTGGCCTTTTTGTGGCTTGTTAGTGAAGTGCTGTAGAACTCAGGACTTGTAAGACTGTAGTACAGATAAGAAATAATAAACATTGGAGCCTGAACACAAAACACCATCCCTGTGCTTTCATCCCCCCCTGACAAGGAATGAAAAGAAGATAAAAGATACAAATCTCCACCGTGGCCAGGGGCACTCACAGTTTTGTAGAGCTGAGCCCTCAGGCGGTAGGAGCTGTACTCCGCCCTCCTGCGCTCCTCCTCCATCCTCCTCCTCACCTCGGGCAGCTGCTCGTACATCCTGGGGCACAGGAAAGGCAAAAACGACATTTGAAACTGCCTGGCACAGCTCTTGTACAACAGCAGAAATATAAAATACGGTTCAGGCCCTGCTACTTTACCTAAACCAGTAGCGGGCTTGTAAGTTCTTCTGTGAAAAAATCACAAGAATGAGAACCAAGTTTGCATAACAACTCATTCTTGTAAAGAAAAAAGTAATAACAAAAGATCTGTCCCATGAGAATCTGCAAAGAAAAAATCGCAGATTTTTCTGAGTATTTGAATATTGAATATTGAATATTTCTTCAATACCTGAAGAAAAAAAAGTCTTAACACACACACACACACAAAAGCACCTTCTGACCAATAGATTGAGTGTTAAGAGAGTTACTAACCAGAGTCAAACACAACATCTTTAAAAACTGTATAAATATGAGCTTTATGAATAAAGAATTCGGTTTTTTTTCCTGCATGAAGAAACTGAGTCCCATGTGCTTTATTCAGCACATCCTCTGCTTTACCCCCAGGCTCCCTAAGGGCTGCTGGCCCAGCACATCCCTGACAGATGAGTCTGCAGTTTGCTGGTGTCTCTGGGCCAATGTGGAGAGGTGAGCCTGGGAATTCCTGCCCCTGGAATGCCTCTCCCACCCCAGCACCTCTCAGAGCAGCACCTGTAGCTCTGCCCTGCTCTGGTGACCCAGCTGCAGCTCAGTGTCCCCAGTGTCCCCAGCCCTGGACACTCCCAGGACATGTCCCTACATCCATGGCAGGAGCT
Source organism: Dicaeum eximium (assembly GCA_013396995.1). NCBI lineage: Eukaryota > Metazoa > Chordata > Aves > Passeriformes > Dicaeidae > Dicaeum > Dicaeum eximium. The sequence goes on from VWZP01001130.1 coordinate 35,318, forward strand.
CAGCACAGGAATCACCTCACTGAAGCTTTTTAGGCATTTCCAAAATGTCAGTGCTTTCAGTAGTGCTGCCCTGTGCTTTGTCTTCTCCTGTGATGATGCTTCCCTGAATTTTCCTTCAGTCATGGAACCCTGGAATGGTTTGGGTTGGAATGACCTCAAAGCCCTCACCCCTGCCATGGGCAGGAACACCTTCCCCAGACACACTAGGAATGCTTCTAAATGCTAAAAACCATTAAAATATATCACAGACATCATTAAAATCATTAAAAAGCATCAGGGGGTTTATTTTACATATTGTGTATTGCAGCAGGTATTTTGTGGACTCTCAGAGAAACTGAGGCTGGCAGAGACCTGTGAGGGCACCCAGCTCCTGCTCACAGCAGGGTTAATTCCAAGGCTGATCAGGCTGCTCAGGCCTCATCCCACCATCCTGTGATAATTCCCAAGGACTCAGGCTCTGCCACCTCTGTGGGGTCCTGCCCAGCACCTCACATCCCACTCACAGCAAAATCCAGCTGCAATAAACTCCCAATTTACAAATAAACTCCACAAATCCCTGTGACTGCGCTGGGCATTGCAGAGATCAATTACTGGGGTCAAAAATAAGACAAACCCTATCCTAAGGTGGTTTTTCCAAAGGTAAAAGTCTCTCTATTCCCTTGGGATGACTGTTTCTATAGAAAGCCTCCTCCTCTGGGGGAAATGCTGCCTCACTCCTGCCCCAGTTACCCACTTTGCTAATTTGTGAACTTGCTGCAGTGTCCCCCAGCCCCATTCCCTCTCCATGTGGGACCCAGTTTGCTGTGGATGCCTGACACTGCAGCAGAATCCTCAGGTTTAGCTACAGAAATCACTTTTCCAAAATTATTTTGTCTCTTGGAATTTCTAAGTAGGACATTTCTTCCTCTGGTAAGGCACCTGCATTTTTCACTGAAAAAGCTGAATTATTTGCACACCCAGTTCTTTGACAGGATTCAAAGTTCTTCCCTACCCAGGGCACTGATTCACCTGAAATAAAATTCCCTGAACTTTACCTTTTAGATCTTTGAAACATTTCATGCTTGGGAATTGGTCTTCTTTTTTCTTTCATCAGGAAACCTGAATGGAAAATTTTGAGAGAAGGGAACGATGAACAGGTTTGCTACTGCAGCAATGTGAGAGTCCTTTAAAAGTTTTAGAGAAGTTTTTACAAAAAAACTCCTTATAAGATCTTACAGACAGCAGGGTTAAATGACTGTGATGTCTTTAGGAGAAATAAATAATAAATCACAGAATCACAGAATCACAGAATCACAGGGTTGGGAGAGACCTTTAAGATCGAGTCCAACCCAGCTCTAACCCCTCAACTAAACCCTGGCACCCAGTGCCACATCCAGGCTTTGTTAAACACACCCAGGGATGGGGACTGCACCACCTCCCCGGGCAGAACATTCCAGAACTTGATCACTCTTTCTGTGAAAAACTTTTTCCTAATATCTAACCTAAATTTCCCTGGGTGCAGCTGGAGGCTGTGAGCTCTGGTTCTGTCAGAGCTGCTGCAGACAGAGCCCAAGCCCAGCTGGGCACAGGCACCTTTCAGGGATTGCAGAGAGTGCTGAGGGCACCCCTGAGTCTCCTTTTCTCCTAATAAACACACCCTGAAGCATAACGTGGAGCTCATGAAACCCAAGAATTCAAAGCAGAAAGTACCTCGGTTGGGCACTGGGTGATTCGCAGTCCTGCAGACCTTTCTCTTCCCTGCGGGTTGCAGCAGCTGTTGGGCTGGCAGCAGGTTTTCCCCCTGGGCTGGCAGCAGGGTTTCCCCCTGGGCTGGCAGCAGGGTTTCCCCCTGGCCCTGCAGCAGCAGGGTTTCCCCCTGGCACTGCAGCCTCCTCTCCTGGCGCAGCAGCCGCAGGTGCCGCAGGCGCTGCCCCGAGCGCGAGATGAAATCGGGGCGGTGCAGGGCCAGGGCCTCCTGGGGGGACACAAACACACCCTGCCTGGCCAAGCTGGGGCTGGCAGCTGCAGGGCACACCCAAAACAGCCACCACGAACCCCAAAAGCACGGAAAAATCCCATCACTTTAAGAGCTGTACCGAGAGGTGCAGGGCTCCAGAGGGCTCTGTAAATGCTGTTTGTTGTACCCAGGCAGCAACCACGGGTTGTGGGGGACAGAGCCCAGCCTAAAGCCATCAGCCACAGCTTGGGCATGGCTCAAGTCATCTTAGTTCTGTTACAATGCATTATTTACTTTCCTTTGCTGAGCATCTTAATACAGAACCACCAATCAATACCTTTACTATTATCTATAGCCTATCACAACTACTGACATTACAATATTCATGTCACTGTTCTCCAATCACAACAGGTTAGTGTGTTAGTTTATATTCTATCCTAACTACTAACATTACAATATTCATGTCACTGTTCTCCAATCACAACAGGTCTGTGTGTTAGTTTATCACTAACATTACAATATTTACGTTACTGTTCTCCAATCACAAAAGGTCATTGTGTCAGTTTATCACTAACATTACAATATTCATGTTACTGTTCTCCAATCACAAAAGGTGTGTTAGTTTAAAGCCTATCATAACTACTAACATTACAACATTCATGTCACTGTTCTCCAATCACAACAGGGTAGTACGTTACAGTTTAAACCAGAAGTGTTTTTTCAGTTTTCTTGCAGTGGAAAATTCGGAGACTTTTTTCTACTTACAACATCAGCATGTCTATTTACTTCTTGTATTTTTCTGCTTGGTAAAAAACATCTCCTGTTTGAGGTGGGCTTATCCTTTGTTCTAAGCCATAAAAACCTTTCTTAACTAACACACCCTTTGCCTTCTTAGTTACCCACTAAGCCTGGCTCAGCAGTTCCTTTAGACCTTTGTTACTCTTCTATATCAAAACTTGCTTCCATCTCTATTCTCTTCTCAGTTTCTACATTCAAAAATCTTTCTGCCAAGCACTCATATCTGTGAGACTTTCTTGTCAAACCTTCATCCATCCCAACACACCATAATATTGGGTGGAATATAAAACTCCTGTCCTTAACACTGGGTAGGTGCTCGGAGGTCTGGTTTAACAATGTGGAAATAAACTGTCCAGAAAGGGAAAAAAACCCTAAAATAATAATAATAAAGAATGATAAAAACTCATTTTGATCTCATCCTATGTACCCCTCAGTGCTATTTCTGCATGGAAGCACGTGTGTTGGGATGTTCTGCCAGCTCCATCCCTCTGGCTCCTGAACCAAGGGGTTTAACCCCTGTAACACCAGCCCAGGTCAGACACTGGGGAAACAAACTGAGGAGGCATTCAGGGGAAGCCAGATTGCCACGAGCAGTCCATGATTTGCCCCCTGTGGAGGCAGGGTGGCCTCACCTGCAGAGTGAGCTTGCCCAGGGGCGGCCCCAGCGCCCCGCCGGCCCCCTGGCCCCGCCTGGGCTGCTCCTCCCAGTTCTTCTCCCGCAGGGGCTCCCTCCAGGGCTTTGTGCTGCTCCAGGGCTCAAACCAGGCTGGCCCAGGGCCAGCAGGGACGCTGCTGTGGTTTTCTTTCCTCGAGTCACATTCCAAGTCCTCTGCTGGGATGAACCACAGAGTCCCTGTTAAAAGAGCACGGAGGAGAAAGAAGGTTTGAAACAATTCCTGAGCCTGCTGTCCATCCCAATCCATGGTCCTTTATTCCTGCAGGAATCCCAGGGGCTGAGGGGACAACAAAGAGCTGGGAGGGGACACAGCCAGGAGAGGTGATGCCAGCTGGCCCAAGGGGTATCCCAGATCATGGTCAGGAGACAGAGCTGAGGGACAGGAACACTTGGAGAGATGCTGCTCTGACCTCCCAGGTCACATCAGGCACAGTGGAGCTCTCCTGGGGATGGAAAGTGGGCAGGGGCTCTCCAGGGTCCCTGCAGTGCCTACAGGGGGTTCCAAGGAGGCTGCAGAGGGACCTGGGATAAGGGGAACGGCCTGAAGCTGAAGGAGGGCAGGTTCACACCAGATATGAGAATTGGGAATTGTTCCCTGTGAGGGTGTAAGGCCCTGGCACAGGAATTCCCAGAGCAGCTGTGGCTGCCCCTGGATCCCTGGCAGTGCCCAAGGCCAGGCTGGACACTGGGGCTGGAGCAGCCTGGGACAGTGGGAGGTGTCCCTGCCATGGATGGGGTGGCACTGGAGGGGCTCTGAGGTCCCTTCCCACCCAACCCATGCCAGGATTCTCCAAGTGGAGAAAGAATTCCTTGTCTGGCTGTGCTCGAGTGGCTTTTCCTTTCCCTATTAACCCATATCTATCCCAAGCCAGTGGTTTCCTCACTGTCACCCTCCCCACCCTGTCCCACATCCTGGGGAGGGAAGGAGCAGGGGTGGAACCACAGCAGTGCCCAGCCTGCAGCTGAACCCAACCATGCCAACACTGCAGCAACCCCCACTGCAGCTGAACTCCAGGAATTTCTGCAGGAAACACCTGGGCCAGGTTCAAGGGAATTCCTTCCCCAGGTTTCCCAATACCCACAAGTCTTTATCAAACACCACTTTTGAAAAGCCCAGAATTGTTCATATTCCAGGTTTCTCTCCATGGAAAGAACAGTTATTTGCCAGCAAACACACATTTTTAAGGAGCGTCTCTGCTGGCCTAAGCCCTGTGGCTCTCTATCCATATTCTGGAAGATCAAATGCTTTCCATCTCCCAAATGTTCAATGTGCCTCAGGAATTCAGTTACTCACAGTTTACACACACAGTGATGTGAGTACATCAGCTGCAATTCAGAGCAGATACTCTGAATTTTCTAAATTAAACCCTTATGAGAGAGAATGATCAGTCCCCACAACAACAACAGTGATGAGTAAGGGAAATATTTTTAAACATTTAATTGTGACGTTGTGAAGAGTGGCAGGAATTTCAGAGAGACAAAAAAATAAATGAAAACGTCAGGAGACTCCACCAGCAGCCTAAAAATGCAAGTCTCAAAAACAGTCAAGTTCTTCCCAATTGTCACTCAAGTACTCTGGAAAAATCTTCTGGGAAGTCTCAGGGCATGAGACATTAAGGACAAGTTGGTGACCAGCACTGAGAGTTTAGCAGAACGTTTTGTATCTCAGAAATTCATGTTAAGCACCAACATTATCGATAAATTCCCACCTCTCTACCTTGTTTATTCCCCCCCAATGACTGCATTTCCTGCTGCAAGAGCCATTTCATGGCTGCAAATGCCCCCAGAACTCGGCCCCAGCATCCCCTGGCAGTGGCAATGCCAGCAGGAAGGGGCAGTGGCAATGCTGGCAGGGACAGCTCTGTGTCCCCACCCTGGGGTGCTGACCTTGCTGGCAGTGCAGCCGGCTGCTCCCTGCCCGTGTGCCCGGCCCTGGCAGTGGCAGTGCTGGCAGGAAGGGGCAGTGACAGGGACAGACAATCCCATGTCCCCACCCCGGGGTGCCGACCTTGCTGGCAGCACAGCTGGCTGCTCCCTGCCCGTGTGCCCGGCCCTGGCAGTGGCAGTGCTGGCAGGAAGGGGCAGTGGCAGTGGCAGTGACAGACACCCCGGTGTCCCCACCCTGCAGTGCTGACCTTGCTGGCATCGCAGCCGGCTGCTCCCCGCCCGTCGGGNGCTCCCTGCCCGTGTGCCTGTCCCTGGCAGTGGCAGTGACAGGGACAGCCCCATGTCCCCACCCTGCAGTGCTGACCTTGCTGGCAGCGCAGCCGGCTGCTCCCTGTCCGTGTGCCCGGCCCCAGGCGCTCCCGCAGCTGCTGGCTGCTCCTGGGCGTGGGGAAGGTCACCCCAACGTCCCGGGTGTTCCTCCTGGTGCCGCTGCTGACGATCTCCAGGTCCCCTGCCGTGGAAACCAAGTGGGGACATCTCACTGCCGGGGCAGGAACCACCCTGCTCCAGCCAGAGTCAAGAACCCCTTCCTTCACCCACCTCCTGCAGCCAAACCCTTTTATATTCCCCCTTCCCCAAACCAAGGAGAGCTCCCAGTGCTCCTGCAAACCCTTTTATATTCCCCCTTGCCCAAACCAAGGAGAGCTCCCAGTGCTCCTGCAAACCCTTTTATATTCCCACTGCCCAAACCAAGGAGAACTTCCAGTGGCTCGGGATTGTTGCTGTATGATAATCTGAGTGGAATTAAAACCAAACACCCCAAGCAAAATATACATTTATCTGGGGGTGGGGATTCAACTGGAATTAACTCTGCCCTATGAAAATCCTTCCCTGATTCAATCTGCTTGCACACAAGCAGGAATAAATAAATAATTGCTGTATCTGATGAATAAACCAAGGCTATTACTCAATGTGATGATGGGGAGTTGGCGTGGAAATGAAAGCAATGAAGAAACTGCTAATTGCCACCAGAAAAAACCCAAGTGCAGAACTGCACTAGGCCAGAAGCGGCTCAGAACTGAAATAGAATTAAACACTCAAAATATTCCCAAGAAGAACACGGAACACTGCAGTTGCCTTCTGAAACAGCATATGCCTAAAAATCCCATTCTGGGAGGAACAGATGTCTTGGGGAAAAAAACAATAGATAAAAAAAGGCAGCTCACCTTTGCCATTGAAATGGAGCAGAAGCTGAGGTTAATACACTTACAAGTGGGAAATTTGGTTATTAAAGCAGCCCAAGAATGGCAAATGAACAGCTCACGTTCACTGACCACATCACCCTTCTCTGACTGCATCTGAGGTGAACTGGGAGAGTGCTGCCTGCACACCCCCACCCCCAGAACCACCCAGACTCTGCAGAAGGGGTTCCAGGAGGGGCCAGGAGAGGCTGGGATTCAGGGCCTCACCTGCCTGGATCCCCTTGTTCAGCATCCGTGTCCGCCGCCTGCTGCTCAGGGCAGAGCTGGGCCCCCAGGAACTGCTGCTGGCACAGCTGGAGTCCGAGGAGAGGGGCATGGTGCTCTGCAGAAACAGGCAAGAGAACAGGAACTCCTGAAATCCCAACCAAAATGAGCAGAAAACAGCATTTAAACAGGAAAAGAGTCACAGCTTTTCCCTTGTAGTTCCTTGGTTCTGCTGTTATTAATGCTGAGCCCAGGCTGATCTGTCCCGCTGCTCTCCCAAACCCAGCCCTGGCTCCCCCCTGAGCACTTCCAGCAGCCCAGGTTGGTAGGAAAAGCACTTTATTTCTGTGGGAGAGCTCGCTGGGATCAGTCAGGACAGCACTGGGCATCCTCCAGCCCACCTGGGGCTGCTCAGCTGCAGGGAGAGCTCAGAGCCCCTAAAGGGGCTCCAGGAGAGCTGGAGAGGGACTGGGGACAAGGATGGAGGGACAGGACACAGGGAATGGCTCCCACTGCCACAGGGCAGGGATGGATGGGATACTGGGAATTAGGAATTCCTTCCTGGGAGGGTGGGGAGGCCAAATCCTTTCAAAGCAGGGGCAGCTCCCTGACCCTGTGATGCTCAGCACAGAGTCCTCCAGGTGGGAGAAGCTAAACTCAGTAAATCCAAGAAAGAGGAGGGACAGGAAGGAGCAGGGCTGAGGGACCAGGGCAGCCTCACACCTTCATTCACACCAGCCAGGTGTGACAGCTGCAGGGCTGGACACAGCTTGGGGATCACACATTCATTTCAATCCATAAAGCCATTAAAGAGCAGGAATCCTGTCCCAAGCCTTGGCTCTGTGCAGCACTGGAGAGCTGGGGCTTTATTAGTTTAATTAATAGTTTAACTAATTAATTAATTTATTAACACCAACGACCTGGCAGCACCTCCAGGCTCCCAACCCAGCCCTGGCAGTGCCTGCAGCTCCCCTGAGCTCCAGCTCCAATTACAGAGCTGCTCACAGCAATTAGGAACCTGCAGAAAATTAACAGGTGTCATTGAGTAACCCCCAACCCCAACCCTCTTCATTCCCTTTCACTGGAGCTCCATCACCCCAAACAAAACTCCAACACTAACAGGAGGCAATCTTGGCTCCCATAAATGTGTTTTTCTTTCGTTTCCTGTGACTATCCCAGCTCCAGGAGAGGCACTGCACAGATGCACAGATACGGATTTTCTTCCAGATAACAGAACACGTGAACATTTGAATTGAGAACGTGTGAATGTGAATTATGGCAAAAATGTGTAAAACTGGGGAGAAAACCCCCAAAATATCCCTTCCCCTGCACGTGCAGCACTGAGCAGCAGTGCCAGGAATATGGAATATGGACTATTCCTGTTTGGATGGGAATATCCCCTGCTCTCCAACCTTTAGCTCTGCACCTGCTGCCAGGTGGCAGCTCCAGGAGGGACTGGGAGGAAAAACCTCCTGGGGTGGCTCCACGAGCTGTAAATTCAGAAAGCTGTAACCAAGTTTTCTGGAAGCAGAGCTGCCAATGGGCTGGCAGAAAGCTGAGCTCCAAATGCAGCATTCCCACAGGGACTGGGGCAGGAATCTCTCTGGGAGCTGGGCTCCTGCTCGGAATGAAGATCTGCCTCAGAACCAACAGACATTTGCACTAAAAAATACAAATAAATCTTGACTTTTCCTCAGCTAAACAGCCTAGAAGTGGCCAAAATTGGAATTTTACATTAAATTTGCTATTTTGCCATCTATTTTCTCTCACTCCTTATCTGAGGCGGGTCATGTGTGTCTTCTGATGGATTTTTTAAAAGAATGTTTCACCAGCAGATAAAAAAAGTGAGTTTCTAAAGTCATGGGCGTTCAGTGAGCCTTTTAAGGGTTTATTCCCCATAGCATTAATTCCATTTGTCGTCTCACAGGTGATTTAACAGTAAAAAAATCATATTTGGGTTTAAGGCTCAACAAACCCCGAAAAATTGATCTTGTGAATGGAATGTGGAATAAAATCATCTTCTAAATTCTACAACATTCTGTGCCAGAATGTTGGATTTTAATGCTGGTGTTCTGGTTGATTGTCTTAATATTGCAAACTTCAGGACAGTTTTACTTTACCTTCAAATAAATGTTAAAAATACTAAATAAAGTATTTTTAAACCATTCTTCACCTTCAAAAAGATTGTCTCTCCCCCAGATTTATTTAGTTATTTGCATTATTTTTCATTATTTCATAATTCTTATTTGACAAACAGACTTGGAGCTGTTTCTATAAAATAAAATATCTAATTTCAATTAAATCTGGTAGTAATGATGCCAGTCCCACTTTCATCTGGAAATACAAAAAAAAATGAAAGAAGTAATTCAATATTCCTGACTTGTCCTGTACTTCTCAGCATTCCTGCGTATTACAGAACCCCCAAACTCTGTAATTCCTTACTAAAATCACCAAATCCTGGCTGAGCCCCTCTTTAAGAACATTTCCATTTCTCCTGCCAAGGGCCACAGCCAAATTCACATGAAGGAATTATTCCCTCCCCTTTCAAGCAGCTGCACTGCAGAGTTCTCACCTGGAATTCTCAGCTCTTTAAAGGAAAAAAGTTCACAGCCAGCCAGACAAAACAACCCCACTGTTTGCAGGACCAACCACAGGGAAATTCCCATAATTGCATGGATCCTTGCCCAGGGATGTCCAGGCAGGAATTTGCACCAAATCACAACCTGGGCACTGCCAAGGCCAGAGCCTGCAGGTGTCTGGGAACAGCAGGAGCTGCTTCCCAAGGGAAATAAGGGAAATAAAGGGAAATACAGGCAGGGCAAGCCAGCCCCAGGGGTGTTTTGCCATCTGAGCTGCTGCCCTGGCTCCTGCAGGCTCAGTCCTTGGCTGGGCTGCTCCCGGGGCTGGCAGAGCCTCCCCTGTGAACTGTACTCGAGTTTTCAGTGGGTGCCAGCCAGCAGAGCCCGGCCAGCAGCGGCAATTCCCGTGGGGATGGTCAGAGCCGGGCTCCCGGAGCTCTTACCTGGCTCTGCTGGCCCTGAGCCGCGCCCTGGGGACATCCCACAGTCCCTGCTCCTCCACTCTCCCGGGGCCAGCTCTCCGAGCGGCTCTTCTGCTGCCTGATGGCACGGTACAGCTGGGCCAGCTGTGGGGCCAGCTCTGGGGCCAGCCTCGGGGCCAGCCCCAGCCTGCGCTGCCCGAAGGCCCGGAGCAGCCTGGCCGTGTCGATGGTGGACAGGGACAGGGAGCTGCTGTCCCCAGAGGCAGGGGAGGTGTCCGGCCCTGCCGTCCCCGTGTCCCACGCCGAGGTGCTGCAGCTGCTGGGCTCTCGGCTCAGCTGTGTCTCCGAGGAGCTGTCACTGGTGATTCTCAGGTGCTGCTGCTCCTGCAGGATCCTGTTCAGGTGCTGGGTCACCTTCTGCCCTGGGCTGGCTCTGCCTCGGGTCACACGCGCTCTCTGTCCCGGCTCCGCGCCGCTCCCAGACCTGGCTTTTCCTGCCAGCCCCATCTCTGGCCGCTCCCCTGCCCGGATTTCCTCCTCAGGAGCTCTGTCCCCAGCTGCTGGCGGTGCCAGGGTGTGCCTGACGGGGTTCTGCAGGAGCCTGGCCAGCCGGTCCAGGCGCTCCACGAGGGACAGCTGGCTGCTGCTGCCCGAACCCCGCTGCTGCTGCTGCTGCTCTCTGCTCCGGCGCTGCAGGAACGTCACCCACAGCTCGTCCAGGCCGCCCCTGGGCCGGGCTCTCTGCCGAGGCGCCGTCCCCAGGCTGTCACCCAGGTGAGCTGTGGGGCTCCAGGGCACAGCATCCCTGCCAGCAGCTCCCTGGGGCAGCTCAGTGCCCGGGGCTGCCCCGGCGCCCGGCCCCTCGCTCCTGCTGCCGTCGGGCTCTGCGGGGAGGGCACAGAACTGCCCCGCTGTGCCTGGGGGGGCTGGGGCCAGGGCAGCCCTGTCCCTGCAGGCGTCCCTGGGGTGCTGGCAGCAGCTCTGGGGCACGGGCATGGCGTGGGGCAGGGGCTCGGGGATACCGCGGCCGGCTCTCACACGCTGGGAACGGCCCCGCGGCTCTGCAAGAGAGGAAAACACTGGCATGGTTTGTTTCTCGGCCTAAAGTGGAGGGTTTTCATCCTAAAACTCCCCAAACACACCAAAGGATTAAAAGCAGGGCCACTGAGCTCATTCCCAAATGCAGGGAACTTGGAAATGCAGTTTGAGCATTATTAAAATCACATGAACAAATATTTTCTATCATTTGCAACATGGAATCCAAGAGAATATTATATCCAAGTGAGTCTGGGCAGGAATCTAATCCCACCTCAGGGAATTGCCCTGACCAGCACTGAACTGAGCCTTTATTCAGAGCCATGGAAGGGACCCCAAAGCCCATCCAGTGCCATGGGCAGGGACACCTCCCACTATCCCAGGTGCTCCTATTCCCACCCAGCCTGGCCCTGCACACTCCCAGGGATGGGGGTGCCCTGGCCATCCATGGAACACACACAGCACCAGCCAGGACCACTCTCCAAAACAGCTTTAAAGCCATTTTTAGTATCATGTAAAAGCTATCAAGTTTCAAAATGTGCTTTGTGTTTTTTGCAGCAAGGACTGGGTGATTGGATCTCCTCCCTTCCCAGCACAGGGGCTCTGGTGGAACACAGAGATCACGGATGCTGCAGCCAGGCCCAGCCTCACTAACTCTGAAAGTGCAGGAATTTTTCTTCCCATACAAGGGCAATGTTTATAAACTTGTGTAACAGCCTTCCTCCACATCCTCCTGACAAATGAGATCAGGCTTGGGAATGCCAGGCAGAACTTTGCTATTCCTGGCTTCTTAGAAAGTTACCAAGAAATGGAAGGAATGTAAACAGGCAAAAAATAAATATAAGTTTGCATAGAGAACTTTTTTTAAAAAAATACATAACTTGACTAATTTTAAGCTCTAGACAAGCTCTGTGGGTAGAGGTAATCTTTTATTAGAGCATCTAAAAATACAGTTGAAGAAGTCAGGGAAGATTTAAGACATGCAAGTCTTTCTTGTGAAAGATTCTTTAAAGTTCCAGCTGCACTGGCTGCCTTCACTAAAGATTCTTTCTCCTTACAGTTCTTTTCTTACCTGGGCCTTTAGACCATCAGAGCTATTAAATGAATGTTAGGAGATTTTAATTTTGTATTAACACTTTTGTTCCCCTCTCATTTTTATCCACGTTATCCATGTTGCAGCCTTACATAACCATTGAAATTTCCCTCTGCAAATAAAAATTGTCTTCTGGAAACACCAAAACCTCTCCATTCTGAGAGGAAAAGCTTCAAAGAAAAATACTCCACCTGAAGTGAAAAAATGAAAAAAACAGATGGAATTCCTATTAACACATCAGGAAAACTCCTGACAGGAAACACCAGGAGAGATGCAGCCACGCAGGGACGGTCTGGCTGCAGGGATGTGTGTGTGCAGGGACCAAACCCAGGAGCTCACAGCACTCACAGTCAGTGTCTGTGCTGCACAAGAAGTGTCCACGAGGATCCACTGTGTCAGCAGAGCCAGCCTGGAGCCAGGGGTGGGCTCCCTGCAGGAGCAAACCCTGACCCTGCTGCCAGGGCAGCTCCTGCAGCAAGGCCACCTCAGCAGGGACAGGACAGGGACAGCAGCACACCCAGCTGGAGCTCGGGGACACCCAGGGGACACAGGAACTGTCCTGATGTGACATCACAGGACAGCAGAGTGTCCCTGGGCAGGCACAGCCCAGCCCAGCTCAGGCAATCCCAGCTGGCTGCAGCCACAGGGAATTCCTGACAATCCCTGGATGCACAGGAATGCCAGCAAATACTGGTGGGCAAGTATTCCCAGTATTCCATGGAATGGTTTGGGTTGAAGGGACCTTAAATCCCACCCAGTGCCACCCCTGCCATGGTGTGGTGGTTCTGCATGGGAGCAGGGACATGGGCAGGGACACAGGCAGGGACACCTCCCACTGTGCAGCCTGGCCTGGGACACTCCCAGGGAAATCTGCATTTTATCAGCCAGGGAGAAGCAGAAAGATGAGGAAGAGAAAAGGGAGTCAAATTTAGCATTTTCTGGCAAACTGTCAGCAGTGTCACCAGAACCACAGATCCTGAACTGTCAATATTCTGCTCTGACTTCTTCCACGTGTATGAGCACACATAAACAATTACACAATTAAAACCACGCTCTCATTACCTGAAGGCTGTTGCAGGGGCGTGCTCTGCTCCTCAGGCCAGGCCAGCTTAGGCTCTTCCCCAGCACCCAGCCCTGGGGCCAGGAGCCCTGCAGGGGCAGCATCCTCTGAGCCTGCACAGAGAGAGCAGCATGAGCACAGCAGGGCAGGCACAGAAATGCCACAATTACCCACAGAATCACAGAATCACTGGGTTGGAAGAGACCTTTAAGATAATTGAGTCCAACCCAGCCCCAACACCTCAGCTAAACCCTGGCACCCAGTGCCACATCCAGGCTTTTTTGAAACACATCCAGGGATGGTGACTCCACACCTCCCCGGGCAGGATATTCCAGTACCTGATCACTCTTTCTGTAAAGAACTTTTTCCTAATATCCAACCTAAATTTCCCTTGACGCAGTTTGAGACTGTGTCCTCTGGTTCTGTCAGTGCTGCTTGGAAAAAGAGACCAACCCCCACCTGACTTTTTGGTGGCTTTTTGAAAGCCACCTTTCAGGAAATTGTAGAGGGCAATAAGGTCACCCCTGAGTCTCCTTTTCTCCAGGATAAATAACCCCAGCTCCCTCAGTCGTTCCTCATATGGCTTGTGGAACCCAGCACTCAGGAGCCTGGCAGTGCCCCTGGGAGGGCCTTGGAGCACCCTGGGGCAGGGGGAGGTGTCCCTGCCACGTGGAATGGATGATCTGTAAGGTCCTTCCAACCAAACCATTCCCTGATTCCATTCCCTGATTCCTCCATTCCATTCCATCCCATTCCATTCCCTGATTCCTCCATTCCATTCCATTCCATTCCATTCCATTCCATTCCATTCCATTCCATTCCATTCCATTCCATTCCATCCCTGTCTCAGGTTACAAACCTACAACTGTCCCCACCAACTCCTCATCCCTGCCAACCCCACCCAGTTCCATCCCATGGATTTCCTGCTCAATTCCCTCAGCTGCTCCCCCTGAGCTGAGCCCTGACTGCAGCAGGGACTGGGAAAAACAAAATGTATTTTTTCATCCTGCTGTACGTTTTCCTAGAGCCCTGTGCTGCTTCATTTGCATAGTGAATTTTTATATATGGCATCGTAATTTCTGCAAAACAACAGATTTGTATCACATTTGTTTCTCACATTTTGGACACGTATCCCCAGATAAACTCAAAAAAGGTCAAGAGCAGGGACACCTAAACCATGCCCAACACAGTCTGTGGCTGTAGTGACTGATCTGGGCACTTCTGGCACTGTTGGATCAGCCTGATCTCTGGTCACCACTGCTGGAATTCAGGAACTGGACATCTCTAACGTGAGTTTTGTCTACAGATAACTTTGGATATTGAAAACCTCTGAGTGAAGCCAACCTGCAAATAAAACCTGCAACACCCAGTGACACATTTTTTCCAGGAAAAGTGGCAGAGATCTGGAAGGATCCCAAGTGAGCAGTAATTCCCAGAGGAAAGTAAGGGATGATCAGGCTGTAAAACACTGAGTTCTGCTCCTTTTCACTGCCAGAATGGAGCAAGAACCCCCCTGCCAGCCCAGAGATGGAGAGCAGAGCCTGCAGTCAGGGACTGCCCACGCTGGGACATGGTCACAGAGAATTGAGCTCAGAAAATCCCGTTTATCCCTGGGCACAGGGTGCAGTACCTGAGTGGGAGCTGTCTGCACGGGGCTCCCCCGGGGACACGCTGGCTCCTGGTTTCTGGAAAGGCACATAATACATGCCAGAGCTTCCCCAGGGCTTGTAGGGCAGCAGCAGGGGCTGGGCTGGGGGGGCAAGGCAAACAGTGAGCAGGAGCCAGGCTGGAAACCTCCCGTGCAACAACCAGGGCCTGGGGAGGCTGCTCAGGCTGCTCCTGCTGCCAAAGCCTCAGGAACACCCTGCTCTGCACAAAACAGACTGCAAATGCTATTTCATTAACTCAGTTAAATTAACTGAATTTTTTAATCCCCACCCACAGGTAGAAGGTTGCCTTCCCTTACCTGGAAAAACAGCTTCACCTGTTCAATGTTAAAATTGTGATCAGGGTGGCAAACAGCGACTTACAGAAACATCTCCTGTACCCACAGAGCTCCCAGCTGATCCCAGTTTGAGGGAACCATTTTAAAGGAGCAGGGATGTGTCCCTCAAGTCAATAAAAACAACAACAGAGCCCCAGTACCAAACACCCCCGGGGTGGGAAAGCCCTGTGAACATCCACATCCCTCTGCTGACAGATACCCCAAACCCTGCAGTTTTCTGTTTTGTTCTACTAAAAGCAGCCATGTGCAGATTTCCCTCTGATTTTTTGGTGTTATCTTGACTAGAAAGTAAACCAGTAATCAGATCCAGCTCTCACTGAACTCCAAGTCAATCAAATGGAATCATCTACACACAAACATTAGAAAATATTCTCCAACCACGCTCAGACGCAATGAATTCAGTTCCAGAGAAACCTGAACTGAATCCCAACTGTATCCACACAATTCCCTCCCAACAAGGCTGAAAACCCAAGTTTAAGGGTTGGGCTTTTCCCCCAGTAGGAGCAACTTCAAATACCCACATTATCTCAAGGATGTTATTCTCACACAAAAACTGGGTTTGGTTTTGGGCTTTACCACTTATCAATACCTTGGCCTTGTACAGATGCAAGTGCACAGACACACAGAGGACAGGATCTGCTCACCAGGCTGCCTTGGGAAGGGGGGAATCTCCTGGTGGGATGAAGCTGTCACGCCGGGAGCTCCAGGGGCGCTGGGGAGCGAGGGCTGCTGGGCAGCATCTCCCCCCTCCTGGGGATCCACACAGATTTCTGCTGAGAACGTGGTTCTGGTAGGGCTTTCCGTGGTGATCTGGGTGGCAGCATCACGAGTCCTTCTCGCAGGTTTGGCAGGGCTGGGGATCCCCCGTGCACCCCGAGCCCTGCAGCCCCGGAGCTGGGCTCTGGCCCTGCCCTGCAGCAGCAGCTCCTGCCCGGAGGGACACACCCGGCTGGGCTCTGCTGGGACCACTGGCTCAGCTGGGCTGGGATCCTCTGCAATGCCCTCAGCAGCAGGGAATCCAGGAACACCTTCCAGTGAAGCTTCCGGAGCTGCTTCTGAGGTCACTGCCTGAGCCTTCGCTTGAGGTTTGTCCCACACCTTCAGCCCATCTCCAGCACTCCCCAGCTCGGGCTGCCTGACCCTGGAGCAGAGGGTGATGTGCACACAGCTTATGAATTTCCTCACTGGTGATGAGGGAGCCTCACATGTGATGGATAAAGCCTCATCTGCAGGTGAAGGGTGAGAAGGACCCATTTGCTCCCTCGCAGCCTCTTCTGGATCAAGAGGTGCCTCATCAGGGCTTTTCCTCCCCTCTGCCAACACCTCACGAGGGCCCTTCAGCAAACCCACTTGTGCAGCTGGAGCTGAGCCCTCGGAGCTCCCAGAGAGCTGAGTGTGGCCAGGTGGGATCTCCTCTTGCTGGGATGAGCTCAGAGAGTGGGGTTCAGCCCGTGGCTTTATGTCCTGGCTTAGTCCTGTGCCACAGCTGAGCCCCCTGGCTCTGGCACTCTCTGTGTCCTCCTCAGCCACACCTGCAGGCAGAGACTGGGGCTGCTCTGCACCCAGGGTGTGTCTGTTCCCAGCCTGGAGCAGAGATTGGGGCTGTTCTGTGCCCGGGGTGTGTCTGTTCCCAGCCTGGAGCAGAGATTGGGGCTGTTCTGTGCCCGGGGTGTGTCTGTTCCCAGCCTGGAGCAGGAATTGGGGCTGCTCTGCCCCCGGGGTCTGTCTGTTCCCAGCCTGGAGCAGGAATTGGGGCTGCTCTGCCCCCGGGGTCTGTCTGCTCCCAGCCTGGATGCCCGCAGGCTGCTGGGCTGTTTCCGGAGGAGCTGCAGCAGTGGCAGGAGGACCCTCGGCAGCGCTGCCACCACCAGCAGGCACAGGGCTGAGGGGACAGCTCTGGGGGCTGTCCCGGGGCTCTGTGCCCAGCCTCTGCTCCCCAGGGCGGGCACAGGGAGCCTCCCCAGGCAGGATCCCCCCCAAACCATCCCTGGCCAGGCTGGGGCTGTGTGCCAGGGCTGCCGGCGGCCGCCTGCGGGAGCGGAGGGTGATGGAGCTGCTGGGCTGGCCCAGGGCTGGCAGGGACAGCTCCTTGTGGGCACGGGGGGCAGCTGCACAGGGAGCCCTGGCCACAGGGGCACAGAGCTCTGCCATGGCCTTGGGATGTCCCACGGCTGGGGGCTGCTCGCACACTTGTGGCTCAGCAGAGCTCCAGGGCTTCAGCTGTGTGTCCTGCAGCTCAGCAGAGTCCCAGGGCTTCAGCTGTGTGTCCTGCAGCTCAGCAGAGTCCCAGGGCTTCAGCTGCGTGTCCTGCAGCTCAGCAGAGTCCCAGGGCTTCAGCTGTGTGTCCTGCAGCTCAGCAGAGTCCCAGGGCTTCAGCTGTGTGTCCTGCAGCTCAGCAGCACCCCATGGTTTCAGCTGCACATCCTGCAGCAGGGAGCAGTGCCAGGGATCAGCTGTAGGGAATGGTGCTGCTGCTGCTGCTGGGGAGCTGGGCTGGAGGAGCTCCCGAGCCCTGGAGAGCTGTCCCTGCCTGTCCCTGGGAAACCTGGGAGCCTGGACACGGCCCAGGCCCTGCTCCTGCCTCCTCAGGTACTCAGAAACTGCTTCCAAACCACAGAGCCACTGTGGATCCTGAAAAACAGAGCACAGTTCACAAGGGTCATGTGGAGAACTTCCCACCCTGGCCAAAACCTGGATGGCAAAAGCCAAAGAGAGCTGTCACTAACCAAGAGTGTCATCAGGAAGGGAGGGAACCCAGCTGTTAACAACCTAATTAAAGTTCATCCTTTCCAAGTGCCAAGTCACCATTCCCAGCCATCTCTCAGGGCCAGTGCTGATCCCAGTCCATGGGAGGTGCTGCCCTGGTGCTCACCTGAGCTGAGATCCCCTCACCTGGACTGGCCCTGATTGATCAGAGCTACCCCAGCCCTGACAGGATCCCACAGCACCCCACACACCGTGCCAGGGAGCAGCAGCTCTGCCACCCCTGCCCTCCAGTTCTGCTCCAGGGGACATCTGGGGCAGGATCAGGGCTGGGGAACGCTGCCAGGGCACAGACAAAGACACAATTCCATGGGGACCCAACCCTCCCATCCCCATGTCCCCGTGTGGGCTTCAGGCCACCACCCTCTGTGCACAGAACTTCTCAAGTGGCCTCAAGCTGCACCAGAGGATGTTTGGATAGGATCTTCATTTCTCCCTGGAAAGGGTTACCAGGCGTTGGAGCAGGGAACTGGCAGTCACCACCCCTGGAACTGCACAAAAAATGTGTGGATGAGGCACTTGAGGATACTTTAGTGCTGAGGATACTTCAGTGCTGAGCATGGTGGTGCTGGCTGACAGCTGGACTTGATCTCAGAGGTCTTTTCCAGCCTGATTGATTCCATGATTCCAACCACCAACATATTTATTAATTCAAGTGTAATTCAAAATTCCAATACTTCCACTGAAGAGAGTAAATCTGAGATAAATGTGCTGCCATGGAGATGGGCCAGCTAAGCTTAATTAGAGAAAAAACCCACAGAAATCTAGGTTATATTTACTTTTTCCTAGTGATTGGGTCAATTGAGGAAGCAGCAGAGTGTTCTCCAGTAATGAAGCAACACGGGTCCCTGGGTGATTGTATCCCCATCAACCACTGGGAATTTGGCAACAAAAAGCAGTGGGAACCATTTTTGGTGTAAACCAAACATATAAACAAGTATTTCACAACAGCTTTCCCAGCCTTTCTCCATCCCAGATGCCATGACAGCAGCAACTACTCCATCAGGCCTGGATCACTATCCCACTTTTCTATTCCTTGATGGATTCTAAGGCAATAAATCAGTTTATTTGGCATTTCCTCCAGCCAGGAGGGACAGTGAGGGCCTGTGGAAGGGCACAGGGACAGGGAGCAGAGCTGTGCCAGCACAGGATGATCCCAAGACTTCTCCTCCTGCACCACGTGCCAGTTCAATGGCCTGAGGTAACGCAGAGCAACTCCCACCAGCGAGAGCAGGCACAGAAATTGTGATAAACTCATCTCCCCAAGCCTTTCACATGTTTCATTGTGCCTGTTATGTGTCATCCTTCCAAAAAAGCTCCCTGTGCCATATGATCCACAGGAGCCTGCAGAGCAAATTTAGAGCTACAACTCCGTGAACTTCCTGGAGAAGTGAGAAAGCTCAAGGAGTGGAAAAGTACAGCAGGGAGTGGAGGAAAACACTGCACCAAGGGGAAGGAAGGAGCTCACTGGAAAGGCAAGAGAGAGCATCTGGCACCCTGAAACACAGGTGGGGGGATCAGCTCCACAATTTAGGAGGAAAATCCTGAGGCTGAAGATGCTGGAATTGTGTTTACATCCAACAGCAACTCCAAACCTGCCATGGCAGGGACACCTCCCACTGTCCCAGGTGGATCCAACCTGGCCTTGGGCATTGCCAGGGATCCAGGGGCAGCCACAGCTGCTCTGGCAATTCCAGCCCAGCCCCTCCCCACCCTCCCAGCCAGCAATTCCTTCCCAAGATCCCAGCCCAATCTCCCCTTTCCCAGTGGGAGCCATTCCCTGTGTCCTGTCCCTGCAGGCCTTGTCCCCAGTCCCTCTCCAGCTCTCCTGGAGCCCCTTCAGGCCCTGCAAGGGGCTCTGAGCTCTGCCTGGAGCCTTCCCTGATCCAGGGGAACATTCCCAGCTCTCCCAGCCTGTTCATGTTGAATATTCCAGGGGTTTTGAGCCCCTCCAGAGCACCTGAGGCCACGTTTGCAGCCCCTCCTGAGCCCTCTGCTCAGCCAGAACCCCACAGGATCTTCCCTGCCTGTGACAAACAGCTCCCAGAGACCCTCCACTGCCCCAAAAGATGGAAAATCTTCCCAAGTAAAACATCCCAGAGAACTTCCCCGGTGTCCTGCTCCTTTCTCTGCCCACAGACTTCACACACTTCCCGTGGCAAACAAGAAAATGCCAAGAATATCCAGAGGCACCTGAATTCCTGGAGCTGTCACCTCTGAAAAGAGAGGCAGAGTCTGAACATTCCCAAAGAACACCCACCCCAAACCTGCCCCACAGGCACTAAACAAAGATCCTGCTGCAGGAATTGTTTGTTTGACCTGTAGGAACAGTTTGTCTTTCTCAGTCTTAAAAGTTTAGGAGAAGGAAAATGTGTTCTCCCAATTTTTGTTCTGTTCTTTTTAAGCCCATGCACGGCACTTTGGCTCTCAAACTTCCACACTTACTGTACACAACAGTTCCCATTAAATTTACAGGAGCATGTTTTGCCTGGCTGTGTTTTTTTCAGTGCAATGGTTTTGAACAATCTGTATTTTTCAGTGACAGTGTTTGTCTTGGAGAGAAAAATACATTTATCTTAAGTACAATAAAAAAAACCCAGTGACCTTCACTCTGCAAATTCAGACCATTTTATATCTCAAATTAAAAACATTGCAGTGCAAAAATATTTTCAAGATCAAAGCACGAGGTGCTGTGGTTGAACTAAAGCAATTTCTCGGGAGCCTGGTTTGCAAAATTGTGGTGAATTTCTTCTTACTCTAAATGGGGATAAAACAATCCCCATCTGACACTGAGTCACAGAAAGGTAAAATCCTTGGCTCCACACTGCACAGAGTTCATTTTAGGGACAAAGCTGTGACCAAACAAAATCTAAAAGTTGGGGGGAAAATCTTTGATGCCTCTGGTTTTTGTATTTGTGTTTTGTTTCTCTTTTTTCAGAAATCTGAATTTTGAGAAATGTGGATTTTCAAAATATTAAATAATATTTATATAACATATTTATATAACAATTATTAATAAAAGTCCCTTTCTTTTCCCTCAGCTGCCCAGAGACTCCAGCAGTCCAGGAATACCTGGGAAGTTTGGCCTGATGGGTTTTGGGAGCTGCTGTGTCTTCTCCCAGCACTGCTGAACACAGAGTACTCCTAAACTCCTGCTAATGCAGGGCTTTTAATTAAAACAAACAAACCAACCCCTGCTGCTTTTCCCGGGAGGCAGGCAGGCTGCAGGAGAAAATAGGAAAAAAATCAAGGGAAAAAATAAAAAGCAAGCTCTTCCTAAAGCTCAGGGCACTTGTCTGAAACACCACAGAACCTAAAAATCCTGCCCTAATCACCCTGAACACCAGAGCAGTGCCAGAAATGGACATTTAAAGTGGAAACAAGGGTAACACACTCCTGCTCAGATGAATCCCAGCCCAGAAATGCACTTTATAATGAACTGGAAACACCCCAAAGGAGATGCACAAACCATGGCAGCTCCAGGGCAGGTTCTCCCAGCCAGTCAGAGCTGCAGGAGCCTGAACCTGCTCAGCCCTGAGCCCTGCTCTGCCCCAGCCCAGCACTCCAAACACTCCCCAAGCTCCTCTGGTGATCATCCTGTGGTCAGCAGCCCCGAGTTCCCCTGGCACACTCACCTGCACGAGTCCTGGAGCAGCCCTTCCCTCAGAGCCAGCACAGGGACACTCCCTGCTGCCCCAGGAGCCTCTCACCCAGCTCAGAGCCAGCACAGGGACACTCCCTGCTGCCCCAGGAGCCTCTCACCCAGCTCAGAGCCAGCACAGGGACACTCCCTGCTGCCCCAGGAGCCTCTCACCCAGCTCCAGGTGGGAACAAGCCCTGCCCCTGCCCGGGGGTGCTCCCTGGACACCCAGCTCCTGCCACACTGGAGGAGTTTCCCAGGCACAGCCAGCACCTCCACAAATATTTTGTGGGAAGAATTCCTCCAGCCAATCCAGAACCAGGAGCTCTGGGCACTTGCCCACAGCAACACCACTCCTGCCCCCACACCTCTGTCCTTCCCACCTTTCCCTGGGACAGCTGCAGCTCAGTGTCACCCCCACGGCCAAGCCACCCCAAACTGCCTGGGAAAAGCATTAAAACCCCTAAACCCCCCGAGAGCAGGTGCAGCAGCATTCCCCCAGGCTGAGCTGGTTTGTACCTTGGCTTGTGCAGATCTCCTGGTCTTTGGGAGCAGCTCTGCCTTTATTCTCTCCATCCTGTGCTGGGGCTCTTCATCCCAGCCTGGCTCACATTCCTGGGACTGGCTGGCCAGCTTCATCTTCACCCAGGCTGCCAAAAACACAAACCAGGAGAGGTTGCCTTCCCCATTCTGTGTATGGGAACAGTTTTTAACTTAAAATCAAAGCTGTGAATTTCTGATTACCCCAGCTGAGAGAACAAAGACCACACCAAATTCCAGAGCTCCTGGAATGACCAGGAATACAATGTCCAATGGCTCCTTGAATCGTTTCTTTGGAGATGGATCCAAGACTCCTTCCTGGTTCTGCCACCCTCAGAATCTCAGACACAAGTCAGAGCTCACTCACACAATCCCTTCTCAGATTCCTGACTTAACAACTGTTGCATCCCACAATGTGGAGTTAGGGATGCCTTGGACAGCCACAACTTAGAAACTGCTTTTCTGATAAAGTTAGTCATGTATGACAGCATTGAGTTACTCCCCAAATTCCTTCCTACATTTAGAAAGCTCCCCCATCCTGTTAACCCCATGGGCTTTTACTGATGTAAGTTCTTCCCTCTGTTCCCCAGTTGGCTGCTTTCATGTCAACCCCGCCTATCCCCTCCCTGTCACCTTGAGTTGTGAAAAGCCCCTGTTCCCCTCGGGGAGTCGGTTTTTGTCCCTGGACCCTTCATGGAATAAATCCTTGGAACCCACACACAAACCCTCCTGCTTTCACGTGGATTTATTTCTTTTACACCTGGTACAAGAGCTCCCCTGAGCTATCTCCCCCTTCCTGAAGGCACTCCCGGGAAGGCAGCAGCCAGGTCTCGGATACTGCAAATAACTGTGTGGACAAAATAATTCCCTACTGCGATGTCAGGAAAAGGAGGTTCCCAAACTGGAAAAGCCCAGTTCTGTCACAGCACAGAAGATGACTGGGAAGTGTCCCTCACTGCCCCATTACAGCTCCTCATTAAACTACAAAATAATGCCCTTGGAAGCGGGGAGCAGCCTCATCCCATCACTGCCCAGCAGTTCCTGACACAAACCCCACCCAGGACACACCAAGCCCACCTGAGCAGCGTTCTCACCTCGGATCTTCCTCTCCTGCTCCTCTGCGCTCCTCAGGACGCGGCTGGCAGGGCTGGTGGGGCTGG
>VWZP01001130.1:85397-97836 GCA_013396995.1 Dicaeum eximium
GTGGGGCCATGGGCTGTGACACTGCCAGTGCTGTCCTGGGGCAGGGACAGGGACAGGAGTGTGGGGCCATGGGCTGTGACACTGCCAGTGCTGTCCTGGGGCAGGGACAGGGACAGGAGTGTGGGGCCATGGGCTGTGACACTGCCAGCCCTGTCCTGGGACAGGGACAAGGACAGGAGAGTGGGGCCATGGGCTGTGACACTGCCAGTGCTGTCCTGTCCTGAGACAGGGACAGGAGTCCCAGATTCCAGAGCCAGATCCCAGTGGCAGGAGCCCAGCCAATCTCCCGCAGGCCCCGAGCTCCATCCCAGCATCAGCTGCACTTCCCTGGTGGGGCCCTGGCAGTGGATCCAGCTGTCCCCAGGGATTAGCTCCAGCTCTGCAGGGAGCTAATAACTGCAATAAATAACAATAACAATAAATAACTGTACCCATCTGCACCCTCTACCAGCAGGGAAGCTGGGGTACCTGGAAAACAAAGGCACTTCCACAGCATTTCCTGTCTCCTGAGTTATTTACTCTGCTTATTTATATTATATATTATTATTTATATTTCTATTATTTACTGGAGCAGCTCTCTGCCCTGGATCCAGCAGGACATCTCCCAAAAGGCAGTTTCTGCACTGGCTCTGCAGCGATTTGGGTGTCATTTCTCAGCACTAGATAAATGTGAATGCTCCAGTACGGCAAGGCAAACATCCCTTAAAATAATTAAAATGCTGACAAGAAAACGCAGCTTGATATGCAAACCCATCTCGTGTTACAAATCCAATTAAATGTGTTCGGCTCAGCCTGTCCCGGTGCTTGTTTATCCACATCCTTAAAAATCGTCCCCTCGTGATTTATGAGAGAAAGCAGAAAGCAAACAGCAGCCGTGGGGTGAGGGGGAGAAGGGGCAGCAATCACAGAGCTGGCAGGAGCAGCCATCCCGAGCTTTATTTCCCTGGAAATCCGAGGAAGAGCTGCTGGATTTCAGAGCTATTCCCCTTTTCCAGCGGTGCAAGGGCGAGCAGTGAGCGCAGCCGAGGTGCTGAGAACAGCTCCAAAAGTCACCCGGGAGAACCTGCCAAGTGCTGCTCTCTGCTGCCGCTGACTGAAGGGCTCCTCTCGTCACACAGCCCCGAAATTCTGTCATTCCCTTTATTTTTAGCAGAGCAATTCACAGGCAGCGAGGGGAGGAGGAAGGGTTGGCTGAATGTTTATCGCTCACACATCACTCAGGAAGCTGTTCACATTTTTATTAATTGACTAACAATATCCAGAGACTTACTCAGGCTGAGATGGAATATGCTCAAATCCTTTCCAGCGAAATGTCACTTGAAATGAAAATGGCAGAGGAATTTTTAGAAAGGCCATTGCTGGGAGAGATTCTTGGAGAGAGAAGAACCTGCCTTCCCCCAAAACTCCGTCAACCTCAGGGGCTTTTAAAGGTGACATTTAATATATTAAAATACAGGGATTGATTAATTTGCTAATTGCAGGGCAGAATGTAAAATACAATCGTGACTACAAATACCTTGGAGGAAGAAAGGAATGCTTGAACACCAGGCTGTGGCTGGTGCCAGTGATGTGTTAATTGCCAAGTTTTCAACGTGAGACTTTCTGTGCTCCAAGGTAGTTGGAAACTCATCGTTAGTGGGATCTGATCAACAGGATTCCTCAGCTGCTCTGGAAAATAAACCTCAGCTGGTTTGGGGTCTGTGTATTTCGGTATCAGGTAACTTAAGAACACTTACACCTGGCTGAGCTTTTTTTCCTGGTTTGTGATTGAAAAAATGGATCTGGTTCCGTGGGGGAGATCCAGGTAATCCCTACCTGCAGCTCCAGTTAAAGGGGTGGAGAGGGAGAGGCGAGGGAGTGAAGACAGCGTGTCAGAGGGGTGGGCAGCGAGGGGTAGCGAGTGCTGGCACAGCAGCAGAGAGGTGAGAGAGGTGATTCAGTCAGCCCGGGGCAGGGGGAGTTCCAGCCACGGCAGGGGCTGGAATAATGTGGGTTATTGGTGCCAGGGAAGTGTGCGGCTGCAGGACATGAACCAGGCGATTAGAGAGGGTGAGGAGGAGGAGGCAGAGCTCCCGAGCAGAGCTCCCGAGCAGAGCAGTGTGGGGCTGCAGGACATCAAACCAGGCATTAGAGAGGGTGAGGAGGAGGAGGCAGAGCTCCTGAGCAGAGCTCCTGAGCAGAGCTCCTGAGCAGAGCGCTGTCCGGGGCTGCAGGACATCACACCAGGAATTAGGAGAGGGTGAGGAGGAGGAGGCAGAGCTCCTGAGCAGAGCTCCTGAGCAGAGCGCAGGCTCCGGGGACAGGAAGGGAGTGAAGGCATGAATGGAGAGGCTGTGCTCCGTGCTGGGAGCTGGGACAGGAACCCGGGCTGGGAAAGCATTCCTGCTCCTGCTGGCTGCCATCCCAGCGGGGAGGGCTGCAGCCTTTATTGGCTGGTTCTGGCTAAATCTGATTGAGGGATCAGCGCAATCTGGGCTTAGCTGAGGGTTCTGAGCCGAAAAGAGCAAATCGGGATTAAAGCAGGAAAACAGTTTAATGGGATAGAATGATCTGAGGAACTTGGGCTCAGCATCCCTCCACCAAGGCTGCCTCGCAGTCCATAGCAGGGGATAGGACCATGGAATGGTTTGGGTGGAAAAGACCTTAAAAACCACCCAGTGCCACCCCTGCCATGGCAGGGACACCTCCCACTGTCCCAGGCTGCTCCAGCCTCAGTGTCCAGCCTGGCCTTGGGCACTGCCAGGATCCAGGGGCAGCCACAGCTGCTCTGGCAATTCCAGCCTGTGCCAGTGTCCCTGTGCCAGTGTCCCTGTGCCATGCAAGGTGCAGTCTGTGAGGGGACACAGCTCTTCCAGTGAGCCCAGAGGGTGCCCAGGAAAATCACCCACCTGCTTCAGGTGCTCTGGTAGGATGCCCAAAATTAGGGTAAACAGACCCAGGTCTCTCTGAATCTAGAGAAAGCTTGGCATTTCTTCCCTGAATGGTGCGTGAAGTTGTTTAACATTTTATTCCATGTGCAGTGATGAAAGCCCTGCATTGGAAAGGTCTGGACCTGGGGTAAAACACTCTCCAAGCAGGGAATGTGGATAAACAGGCAGCCTAAGAGCGGGAGCAGGGGGACACGTCCCCAAATGAAGCTTTGCCCCGAGGGCCAGCGGGTCTGGGGGCAGTCTGGGGTGTGAAGGTGTCAGCTGGGAGGGGAGAAGGAACCCCAGCGCCTTCCTGGGTAATGCTGACCCCAATCCCAGACAAAACGGGGACATCTGAGTTTCTCCAGTGCCCCAAAGTGGGCTGGGAGCTGCTCTGGAATGTCCCCTGGCCTGGCATCAGCGCAGCTCCTGCACTGCCACGGGCACAGCTTCAGCACCGGTGTCTTGACTCACGGCTTATGCAATGCCTCTGCTCCCCAGGAAGGGAGAAGGAACCGATTAAATCTGCCCACACAGCGTCTCTCATGCCTCAGCTCAACGTGGTGGGGAATTATGATGGATCTATGGAGCCCTTCCCCAGGTTTTCAGGCAAATCAGGGGAAAGTTCCTTCAAAAAATGTACAGCTAATTATGGATTTTCCAGCTGCGATAATGTTTGAAGGTCTAAGGCTTTAATTAAATCAGAGGTGTACGAGTGAACATTTCTGGTAGGAGTCTGTAGGGAGTAGCCTTTGAATTGGTAAATCAGCTCCTGAATAAACCACTTGTCAGGCTGAAACGCTGCGTTCCCTGAGTTCTGTGCTAAGTTTAAACAAGAAAATAACTGAATTTCATGGAGATGAAAAATGGCAGTGCTGGGAACTGGAGATTTTCTCTCACCCTCAGGTGCAGTGTAGCTCCTGCAGAACATTTTCTCTCTGTGCCACCCCATCAGCTGCTGCTGCTGCTCCAGCAGTGGAATCCTTTGTGCTCCATCACCCCATCACCTGCTCTCTGTGCTGCCCCAGGTGCCACAGACACACCCACTGATGGCCCCTGGCAGGGTGGGCAGGCCCTGGCACAGCTGGGGCTGTCCCTGGATCCTGGCAGTGCCCAAGGCCAGGCTGGATGGAGCTGGGAGCAGCCTGGGAGGTGTCCCTGCCATGGCAGGGCTGGCCCTGGATGCTGTTTGAAGTCTCTCCCAACCCAAATCTCCCATTCCAGGATTCTTTAGCTGTACTGGTGCAGACCCAGGTGTGACAGACCCAGGTGTGCCAGGGCTGCCCACGCCCTCAGACTGACCTCCCTGAGACAGCCTGCAGCAGCACCAGGGCTCTGGGGCTGGGCCTGGGCAAGCCACAGCACCTGTTTGATGGCTGTTTGGTAGTGTTTGATAGTGTTTGATAGCTGTTTGATAGCTGTTTGATAGCTGTTTGATATCCCTTTTATTGTTTAATGCCTGAAACATTGACCAGTGCTCCGTTTCCAGTGTCCTCTTGCCCCGCAGACTGGCCAGGCTGCCTGTCCCAGCCGTGCCCTCGTGGCACTCAGGGATCAGAGCTCCAGGCCATGCTCTGGGCTGCTGTCCCCAAGCTCTGGAGCCTGCTGCTCTGTTTCCTCGCTGGCCAGCAGCCACAGGCAGTTTGCCCACAGTGGCCACATCAGTTCTGTGCTCAGCATCTCCCCTCTGCCCGGTGCCCTCTCTTTGGTCCCTTCTGTGTCCCCTGTCCTCCTGCCGAGCGTCCCAGTCCCAGCTCACCCCTGACACCCTCCCATGCAGAGAGCCTGGGCTGGATGGGCACGTGGAGCTATGGAAAGTTCAATTCCCTCAGCACAGACTAACCTGAACCTGGCTGTGTGAGCTCTCCGTGTAATCTGTGGGGGAAAACCAGAGCCTTTTTGGGCATGAGTCAGCTAATCTGTTTTAGTCTCTATTTTGGGAGGAGATGAAGCATGTCCTCAGATTTGCTGTTCTTCTCTGTTGACTTCAAAGGGAGCCAAACGTGACTTGCCCAAATGGAGGTGTCTGTGCAAGGGAAGTCTATCTTTGGGCAGGTGGAGCTCACAGTGAAGGGGCAGGGTGACTTCACCCATTATCTGTGCATTCTTTCAAGGGATCCACTCCATTTCCAGCTCTGCTACCTGGCTGATGCACTGCTCCCTGCTCAGAGGTTCCTTTCTTTGCTCTGCTTCTTGTCCAGGACAGGATCTTGCCTACAGCTCCCAAGGATTTATGGACAACAAATGTGGTGACCCTTCCCTGCCCCTGGAGCTTCCCTGCCCTCCACCTGCCTCCACTCTTCTCCTCCTGATGCAGAGTCTCTCGATGCTCCCACTCTTGCCTCAGGCACCTCACAGTGTCTCCTGTGCTGTCCCTTTGGTCCCTTCCCTGCCCCACAGCCCCACCTGTGACTGAGGATTTCTCCTGACTGTCACACTGAGGTTCTCCCATGGCCCAGCCCCACTCTGGCCCCCACCTGACACCTCCATTCTTGCCCCTCACAGGTCCCTGAGCACAGGAGCAGCTCCTGCCACCACTGAGGAGCTCCAGGATTGGCAAATCCGCCTGGATCCGATTGCTCAGGACTCTGCCCAGTGAAGTTCTGAGCACCTCCAAGCCCGTCCAGGATTCCTCCAGTGCCCATCCCTTCCAAGAGCTAAGGAATGCTCATTCCAGAGTCCCTCATGAAAGTTAAAGGAATAAAATGTTGAAAAGTTAAATCTCAAAACCAGTGGTCCATCCTCACCTTCCCTGACCCGTGAGTCGGTCCCAGAAGTTACACTGCCCTTCAAGTCTGGTCTTTCTCTGGAACCTTCCTATTCCTCAAGTGGCTCCTTCAGGGCAGATGCCTTCAGTGGGGGCTGCAGAGGATTTTCTCTCCCCTTTATGAGCTGGAAGAGAACTGGACCTGCCCCAGCCCCAGGTCCCTCTGTGTGCTGGGACCCAGACCCCAGCCCTGGGCTGATCCCAAAGGAAAGGTGGGAATTGTGTCCCTGTGTCCCCTCAGGTGAGAGCCTGAGGAGCCAGGCTGGGAGAGCTGGGAATGTTCCCCTGGATCAGGGAAGGCTCCAGGCAGAGCTCAGAGCCCCTTGCAGGGCCTGAAGGGGCTCCAGGAGAGCTGGAGAGGGACTGGGGACAAGGCCTGCAGGGACAGGACACAGGGAATGGCTCCCACTGGGAAAGGGGAGATTGGGCTGGGATCTTGGGAAAGAATTCCTGTCTGGGAGGGTGGGGAGGGGCTGGGCTGGAATTGCCAGAGCAGCTGTGGCTGCCCCTGGATCCCTGGCAGTGCCCAAGGCCAGGCTGGACACTGGGGCTGGCACAGCCTGGGACGGTGGCAGATTGGCAGAGGGGTGGCAGTCCCTGCTTCTTGGGGTCCCCTCCAGCCCAGGCTCTGCTCTGCTCCCCCGTTCCCTCCGTGCTGCTCCAGCCCTGCCTGCCCTTCCCCTGTCCCTGCTGTGCTGCCATTCCCTTGTCCCTGCAGTGCTGCCCCTGTCCCTGTCCCTGCAGTGCTGCCCCTGTCCCTTCCCCTGTCCCTGCTGTGCTGTCCCTGCCCCTGTCCCTGTCCCTGCAGTGCCGCCATTCCCCTGTCCCTGCTGTGCTGCCATCCCTGCAGGACCCCGGGGAGCAGAGCTGCCTCCCCTCTCTGTCCCCTCCTGCTCCATCTGTCCAGCCCCATCTGTTCCTGCTCCTGCACCTCTCTCAGACACAGACTGTGCTTTTTATTTCTGGGTCTGAGCAGCCAGAGCTGCAGCCTGGCCTGGCTGGGAGCTAACGGGCACTCTGATGAGGAAATCCAGTAAATAAACCATTATTTTATATGATTTGTACAGAAATAAGGGCTCCTTTCATTGAGCTCGCACCAACGGGGGCCTGGCCTTCGCCTCACATGGGAGAGAAGAAAACCTTGAATTTGTACAAGACTTGACCTCCCCAAACCCTCCCCAGGGTAACCAGTGACTACCTCAGTTGTAACCACCTGATCATCCTGCAATTGCTGGAGTTATAATTATAAACCTCCAAGTAAGAGCAGTAATGTGCAACTGGAGCTCATTTCCAGACTTGGCTGAGAAAAGGCTGTAACCAGACTGAGCAATTTTAATTTAGGTAAATTAAGGGTTTAAATTTAGCCCGGTAACTAAAATCCCACAAATCACAAACCATCGCCCCGTGTTAATTGCATGAGCATCCTTTTATTATTTCTTGGTTTCTGACCAGTCAGAAAATCCTCATCCCAGTATTAGTCATGCCCTGGGTGTCTGGGAACTTGTAATATTTTACATTGTGCTCTTTCTTACTTCATGGAAAGGTTTTTTATTGCTTTACTATTAAAGTACAGTACAGGGCTATTTTGGGAGAGAAACCTTTAAAAGTAGCTGAGTTTTTATGCTTTGTAAAAATGAGACCTACCTGAGAAACTATTTCAATGCTCATTCTTCAGTTTAGTGCTGAGTACCTGAAGCAGTAAAAGATCTTGCTCCTAATCATATTAATGAAGTTGATTATTTTAGGAACCCAGGCTGCCAAGCAGGTTATCTATTTCAGGCTGTAACTGCATCATCAATTAACAGAGCAATTAAAAGCAAGCGTGGAGCCAATGCCAAATGTGAGCAGGGTTTCACAGGAGGGGTGGTGGGGAAGGGGGGTCTGCTATGAAAGCAACAGAGTTCCAGGGAGGTGTTTTAGAGGAGCCACTTGTCCCTTTTGGTCATTCCCAGTGCAGGAAAGAAGGAAATGGGATTTCCTTGCACAGAAGTTAGAGCTGTGAGATGTTTTCTATACGGACTATTTATTTTATTCTCTCTTGAAGGAGTAATGACTTTAAACTGAAAGAGGGAAGGTTTAGACAGGATCTTGGGAAGGAATTCCTGGCTGGGAGGGTGGGGAGGGGCTGGGCTGGAATTCCCAGAGCAGCTGTGGCTGCCCCTGGATCCTGGCAGTGCCCAAGGCCAGGCTGGACACTGGGGCTGGAGCAGCCTGGGACAGTGGGAGGTGTCCCTGCCATGCCAGGGGTGGCACTGGGTGGGATTTTGGGTCCCTCCCAATCCAAACCAGGCTAATAACTCTTTCGCCAGCCCCTGTGTCCCTGAGTTTTCCATCCCAGGCTCTGTGGAAGAGCTCGGTCACTCACCTGTGCCACTGCCAGCCGTGATGAACGCTCCAAACACCCCGTGCTGGGCTGCCAGCCTCGGGCTGGAGGGTGAGAAAAGAAAGAGGAGAGGAAAGGAAGCGTGAGATGATTGATAAAAATGTAATTCTGCTAATAATTCCATCTGTCAGACTAATAACTCACCCATAGGGGTTTTTTTTATAATAATAATAATAATAATAACTCTTGCTTACACAACAGCTCCTGCATGTGGCTTTTTAAGTCGTTTGTAAGTATTAATGAAAGCCCAAAACAGCGATGTGAGGCAGATGGGATTCACATCCAATCTCCTGTCATCACTCCCGCATTCCACAGGCAGGGAAGTCGGCAGGGCTGGCTCCAGGCAGGATCCAGAGTGCTGTGAACAGGGCAGCTCCTGCCCTCTGTGCAGGGAGGCTCTGGGACTGCTCCTGCCACGCTCACAATCAGACCCAGCAGTGCCAGGGTGGCACTCAGAGCCACCGTGTGGGGCCAGGACACAGCTCTGCTCCCTGCTGGGATGGTCACAGCTGTCCCCATCCTGCTGCCCTGCCACTGTTATCACATTATCATCGTGATTTTTAACGATCAGAGCTGCAGCAGAGCCACATCTGTCACTGCAGGAGGAGTGACACCATGGGATGGCACTGCCACCAACACCTGAGCACAGGGACAGCTCCTGCACATCTGTCACTGCAGGAGTAGTGACACCATGGGATGGCACTGCCACCAACACCTGAGCACAGGGGACAGCTCCTGCTCTCACTCTGGCAGTGGTTTGGTTTGTTTGTACTAATGACATTTGTATTTTTAATTTTCCTAGTACAGAACTGTTATTCCTGTTCCCAAACCTCTGCCTGAGACCCCCTTAATTTCAAAATTGCAATAATTCAGAGGGAGGGGTTTTACATTTCCCATTTCAGGGCAGCAGACCCCTGTCTGCCCAAACCAGGACAGGAGGGTAACTCACCCCCAGCCACCTCCATGGCTCAGCTCCTCAGTGTCAGGTGGCTCCAGGGACTGGCTTGGCCCTGCGATTCCATGGAAATGGAAACGTGTTCCCTGTTTTCCATGAACTTAACCACGACAGAGGGGAGGTGAAACCTGGCAGTTAACAAACATTCCAGGCTCAGGCAGGAGGCGTTTGAAAAGCAGCCCAGCCCTTTATGGAACACCCCGAGAGAAACAGCAAACGTTATCCATCAGCTCATCCCCGAGGGCAGGGAGGGGCTGGAATCACCGAGGAGAAAGTGCCCGGCCACCCCTGATGTCACTCCCTCAAAGCCTTACACCACGGGGAGGTCACAGCAGTGCCAGGAAAAGCGACCTCATTTCATCTCCTGCAAAACGGGCTCGTGTCTTCCTGGGAATCCTCGAGCTCCCAGTGCTTCTTGGGCTTCACAGCTTTTGCTATCAGCGTTTGAAGATGAAGTATAAAAAAAGGGGGAAAAAAGAAGAAAATGCCATGTGGAGGTTAAAATAGAAAATATTCAAGTGTTCTGTACCAGAACTGGTTGTTTCAGAGCTAAGAGTAAATAGTCAGGAGCATATTCAGACCCTGAGGACACAGGGATTGTGCCTTGGGCAAATCAGGAAATTCAGGAAATGGGTATTTCCTGAGAAATCAACTTTATTTCTTCCATTGGGAAAAGAGGAAAGGAGGATTTGCAGCAGTCAGTCACCGAGGAAACAAAGCTGTGCACAGCACCAAAAAAACCAAAAAAGTCTGTGTGTGGGGAGTGGGAGGCAGGGCAGGACCATCCCAGGGAGGTCAGGGCAGGAATGGATGTTGGACATCATCCAGCCCAGTTCCAACCAGGTCCCCATCCCCGCTGGGTGGGGCATTTTCACCCCACAGTCCCCTCTAAAACCCTTCTCCACATTGCTGAATTCAATCTCACTATGCTCCTCTGCACCAGGGCCTCAGAAATGATCCCTGGGTTTGGAATTCCCTGTGGCTGCCCCTGGATCCTGGCAGTGCCCAAGGCCAGGCTGGACACTGGGGCTGGAGCAGCCTGGGACAGTGGGAGGTGTCCCTGCCATGGCAGGGGTGGCACTGGGTGGGATTTACCCCAGACCATTCCCGGATTCCCTCCCAGACAGTCCCATGGGAGCTGCTCTGAGCCCAAACCAGCGGGGCTGGGCAGCCCCGGGCTCTGGAGCTCTCACCTGGATCCCCGTTCCAGAGGGGACCAGGGCGTGGAGGGAGGATGTGCAGCCAGAACCTTCCCTGGGGAGGCCAAGGCACGACCCAGGCAGGAGATAATCCCGAATTAATCAGCAAAACCCGCTGGGACCTGCCCTGCTGGGGAGGGAAAATCCCAGCAGCCCTGGGCAGTCAGACCCTGCCCTGGAGCTGAATCCCTGCAGGAAGAGCTGCAATCCCTGGAGCTGAATCCCTGCAGGAAGAGCTGCAATCACTCCCTGGAGCTGAATCCCTGCAGGAAGAGCTGCAATCCCTGGAGCTGAATCCCTGCAGGAAGAGCTGCAATCACTCCCTGGAGCTGAATCCCTGCAGGAAAAACTGCAATCACTCCCTGGAGCTGAATCCCTGCAGGAAGAGCTGCAATCCCTGGAGCTGAATCCCTGCAGGAAGAGCTGCAATCACTCCCTGGAGCTGAATCCCTGCAGGAAAAACTGCAATCACTCCCTGGAGCTGAATCCCTGCAGGAAGAGCTGCAATCACTCCCTGGAGCTGAATCCCTGCAGGAAGAGCTGCTGTGCCAGGGGCCGTTCCCAGGGGTGCCCTGATCTGTCTGGACGTGTCCCAGGTTCCTGATTCCCGGATCCTGTCCCTGACTCCTGGATCTTGTCCCAGGTTCCTGATTCCTGGATCCTCTCCCAGGTTCCTGATTCCTGGATCCTCTCCCAGGTTCCTGATTCCTGGATCCTCTCCCAGGTTCCTGATTCCTGGATCCTCTCCCAGGTTCCTGATTCCTGGATCCTCTCCCAGGTTCCTGATTCCTGGATCCTCTCCCAGGTTCCTGATTCCTGGATCCTCTCCCAGGTTCCTGATTCCTGGATCCTCTCCCAGGTTCCTGATTCCTGGATCCTCTCCCAGGTTCCTGATTCCTGGATCCTGCCCCAGGATCCTGATTCCCCCCCCTCAGCCCAGCCCCTGCAGCCCCAGCCCGGCCCTGTGCTCAGGGATGCAGGGGAGCAGAGGGACAGGGCAGTGGCTGGCCAGGATTCCCTGGAGAAGGAGCTGGGATGGAGCCAGAGCGTGGGAGAGACACGGCCCAGGGTTTCCAGAGGAATTCCCAGTTCAAGTAAAGCCTCTGTCTGGCACAGAGGGACTGCATAACCCAGATTCTGGGAATCACAACAGCCCAGGCTGAGGGTGAGCACCGCTCTGAGACCTGAAAGCAGAAAGCTTTTTTTTTTTTAATATATATTTCCTATTTTTAAAAAATAGGAAATAAAAATCTTTTCTCTGTATGCAGGCCCAGCAATGTGGGGAGCCACCTTTGTGTTACCTGAACACTTTGGGTCCACAGCTCTGACTGAATCCTCACTTCTGGGTATTTTTTCCTGTCTGTAAGGGAAGGAAACGTTTGTTTTTCACAGAGAATCATTGATTTGGTGATTTTTGCCTGGGCAGAGGTTTAAAGGGCCAGCACTGCAAAAGGTGATCACGCTTTAGAAGTGTCTCCCCTCAGGAGCACCATTTTTTATTTTTATTTATCTGTTGCCCCAGAATCCCTTGAAGCAGACTCAGCTCCTTGTCCTGTTTATTTTTAGTTGTGAACTGGAGCAGGGCAGGAGGAGTCGGGGTGAGCTGAGCCTGCATCTGTCACCCCTGGCTGTGACATCCCCAGCAGCCCCTCCAGCCCTCCCACCCCGCTGTCCTGGGGAGCACAGGGGCACGGGAGAGCTCAAGAAATGGCCCTGACAGCCTCACCAGGCTCCAGCCCTGCTGGTAAATCAGCACCAGGCTCTCCTGCCGTGCTGTCCTGGCAGCACCTCCTGCTTCCTGCTAATTCTGTTTATTTGTGTTTGTCTGGGGGCAGCGGGGCCAGGCCCTGCTCTGTCCACCTGGGGTGACCCAGGATGGCCCCAGACCCACCCAGCAGAGCCCTGGGCACAGAGCAGGGCACGGGGGCATTTCCTTCTCACCCCTGGAGATTTAATCAGGGCTTGGAGCTCCTGCCCAGACAGGAGAGTCCTGGAGGGCACCTGGGAGCAAACCTGGTCCTGTGCCACGGTCTGGAGCCCCAGGAGGGGCTGAGGGAGCTGGGAAAGGGCTGGAGAATCCCTGAGGGAGCTGGGAAGGGGCTGGAGAATCCCTGAGGGAGCTGGGAAGGGGCTGGAGAATCCCTGAGGGAGCCGGGAAGGGGCTGGAGAATCCCTGAGGGAGCTGGGAAGGGGCTGGAGAATCCCTGAGGGAGCTGGGAAGGGGCT